>PVKZ01002241.1:0-220000 GCA_004027375.1 Macroglossus sobrinus | reverse complement strand
AGATGCCTAATGTTAGCTAGCAAATTTTTCTCATAGGACAGATCTGAGTTCCCAAATCTGACAAAGGGCAAAGAAGGTTCTGGAGTAAGAGTATCACAATTCATTTCATAGCCATAATGCAGTCATTCAGTGTCAGATTGTGTCTGCTCTTACAGAGGTTACGATCTAGCAAGAAAGGTAAACATTGAATAACTAAATATAGTAATAATAAAACACTATGCATGAGGAAAGGTATGGAGTATGGGGGCCTAACATATCTAGAGCCAGGGAGAAGGGAGTAATGCATCTATAAAGGCTCCCCTCAGCCTGTGTGATTGTGTGTGTGTGTGTGTGTGTGTGTGTGTGTGTGTGTAAGAGAAAGAAAAAGTAAGATGGGGTTTGGGGGTGGCATTGACAGCAGAAATCAACATCGTTGGAAAAGAGAACAACGTACACATACATCAATAGTAAATAAAGAGCATGGAACATTCGAGAACTAAAAGAAACTCGTGACTGGAGCAGAAGAAACAATGGGGAAGAGGCGTGGAGTCGTAGCTCGAGAGGTGGACGGAAACATTCTGATTTCAGTCCTCGGCCTCGTGAGCTGATCCAACGAGTCTGCTCATAAGAGATAGATCTACTCTAGTGCTCTGCCAAAATCCAGTCTAAGAGCCTACAAGACAGAAGGCCATACCAAACATGACATCTACCAAAAAAATGATGCCACCTCATCAGGACCCAGCCTACCACCCTTTACTCTAGAAACAGCACTGTATTACAGTTCTGCTGCATGGCTATGAAAGCATTTTTTAATTTTCTTTTATGATTAATCAGTTTATCAGCATAAAGACAAAAGGATTCCTTGTGCTTATCTTGTGAAAGAAAATTCATTGATTCATTTTTGTCATGAACTTAAATATCAACTGGTTGCTGGTATTTTACACATTGGCCAAATATCATCTCCTGTAACCAAAATTGACTTTCTGGTTAATCAATATAAATTTCTTAGATTCCAAAATCCAGTCAATATAAACCTTGAGAAATTCAGAGCATGTTCTGATTGCAATTCTGTGCTTTTCCTATGAACACCTGAAGGAAAGTAATTGGTAACATAATTTAATTTAGTAATCCTGAATGTTTATGGTAATTCTTCATAAGAACTTTAGAGTATCAGGTCTAGACCAAAAACCCTGTTTCGCATGAAAAGTTTATGAAAAACTTACATTCAAGCTTTCCCTTGCTGCCTTGCTCAAAGTTCGAAAACAAGTCTGAAATATAAGTTGCCATGTGTAATGATTACATTTTCCATTTCCACAGATAATTCCAGAAGCACATGTGGCCCCACAACATACGTTTAGAATTTTTCTAGATTCTCCCAAATATCCAATTCTAAAATTTGAAGAAAAAAAAAAGAATTCAAAACTGATGTATAATATCCACATCTTATATGTAGATAAAACACCCAGAGTTTTCCAAATGAATTTTACAATTTACAGTTTGTTATCATTGGATGCATTCAAATACATCCAGGCAGTAGGAATGATGGGATCAAGCAGAGCAAAAGATGAATGACATTTGGTGTGAGCAGCTCAGCAGAGCTGAGCCTTAGTCCCTGTATGGGGGACGTTCCTTGCAATGTTTTCTCACTTCGTAAAAGAACCAGGCTAGGCTGCACACTGACAATTTTCATAAAGGGCAAAAAAGGTATAAAACTGTAACTCATATGAACTAAACATGAAACTATTAAAAAGCAAAACCGTATCTCAGGGTGAATTTTTATGGGAATCATCATCTTTTAACTCCAGAGTACTGAATGGTAGAAGATCAGAAGGGCTTTTGAAGGCACCAGGTAAAACACAAAATGTTCAGTTACATTTGAATTTCATTGTAGAATATATATCTAATCACTATGTTGTACATCCAAAACTAATATAATTGGAAGATGAATTTAAAAATAATGCATTTGAATTTCAGACAAACATTAGATACATTTTTAGTGTGAATATATTCCATGCAACATTGGCAGTATTTTTATTTGTTCAATCTGGTGACCCTAGTGATAGGGAACTCTTTTTTTAATGCCCTCTTGCTTTATAAAGATTTGAGGATGCAAGTTCGGCTGTGAGATGCTGAGACTAAATTGCTCTTCACGTGAAAGATACATGGATGCCCAAGAAAAAGCTTGGAAGTTTAGTGCTGGAGAAGTAAAATAAAGACAAAACACTTGGAAGAGGTCTGAGGGGAATGGGAGAAGGGACGACGAGGGGGGAACTTTATGAAACATTACGCGATTTTCCTGTGGTGTAAAATCATCCTCCTTATCCTCTACGAAGGCATCAATAAAATCAGCATCGCTCACTAGTGCACTGGGGTGGGGGTAAGCAGATTCTTTCCAGGGCAAATTCTTTCTTGCCACTAAAAGGAGCCAAGACCTACTTAAAGTTTGGCACAAAAAAAAAAAAAAGCCAACATATGGATTACATAAATAATCTGAAGGAGTCTTTAAGCAACAGCAAGTCCATATATATTTGTTTCAGCCTCTAGACCGGCAGGTCTGCAAATCCGACCTAAATAAATGTGTGAACCTAAGTGAAGTCTGCTTTGGGCTAATGGATGACAGCTCCTAAGCAAAAAAAAAAAAAAGAGGGTTTGGACTCACACCAGACTGAAATCACTAACTTAACCACTAATGGACAAGGACTTCAATGACATCCTTCTCATGGAAAACTCCAACAGTACCTACTCAAAGATTTTCTTTCATTATGATTATTAAACGTTGGCCTAATACTATAAAGGTTATACACCAACATATCACTGTTAACCCAACGCCTTGTGAGTTTTTAACTAACTCAGGTACCTAAGTTAAATAAGTTTTTAATCAGCTGTTTCCTATTTTAATGATTTAACAAGTTTGGCCATTTTACAAACACTTTGTGACTAATCACTTTATAATATTAATACATTTATAGAAATGAAAAAAATCTTGGTAACTTGAAGCAATGAGCTACACCGTAAAACATCTCTAAAATCTTTTAGAATGCCAGCTTTCAGAAGAAAAACTTGGAAATGTGATTCCATTTTGATGATAAACACCTGGAATAAACTAAGAACATTTTTCTAAACCCCTTGCTCAGTTCCATTGAACATCAAAGTGCTGTTTGTTTAGGTTTGGTTTTATTGCTCTTGTTAAAATGTTTTGTATTATTCAGAGAGAACTTAAATCAGTGAACCCACACTTGTCAAGCATATTGTGGTACACGGGGTGTACCAAAGTTCAGGCTTTTTGCTGATTCTTTGTTTTGGACATTGTGTGACTGTTCTGAGCAGACCAGTTCCCAAGTGTCATTAGCTGTGGGTGACAGCACACAAGATTATTCCATGGCTGGTGTGAAAAAAAAAAAACACAATGTGAGTACCTGCTAGAACCCTACTGGGCATATGTGGAATGCTCGATCAATATTCATTGAAACAATAAATATGTGTCTATCTTCCCTCTGATTTGAGGAAGATAATTAACGAAGGAAAAAAAAAACAAACTCTAAACGTATGTTGGAAATATCTAAGTGGCAGTGTATATGTATACACTCTAAATGCATCTTGTCATTTCTAAAGACTGTTTTAGGAATAAGGTAAAGGATATGCCTCTTTCTGGAAAGGGTTCCAACTGTGGAGTCGGTCGTTAAATAGAAGATGATGGCTGTACCCACATGGATTAGAGAGAGTGTGTAGCCTAAGGGTTCTCAGTCTTGGCTGTGCATGACTATTAGCTCAATGCCTTTTCAAAAATCCCAATACCCAGGCCACACCCATGAAATCAAAATAGGGGTAGAACACAGCATCAGTATACTAAAAAAGAGATTTTATTATGGAACCAGAATTGAGAATGACTGATATAGACTCTGATTCTTCTCTTTGTCCAAGAAAATTATGCATATAACTCTATTCTAAACAGAGGAGGGGTTACAAGCCATTCTCCATTTCTGAGACATTGGGGGCATTGTCCCTCTTTAGGACCATTCATGTTTTCTGCATTATGGTCCCAACTGACAGTCACAAAAATGATGTAATTCAAAAAAAAAAAAAAAGAGTGGAAGGAGGGTGCTAGGGGAAGTGGAACATTCTAAGTGTCCTCTTCTGGCGAAATCCCTCTTATGGTACTCTATTTGACAAAAACAATTAAAAGTTAATGTTTAAAAGAAACATACAGTACTTTTAAGAAATCTCTAACAGAAATAGAATTTCCCGTCAGGCAGTGTCGAAGTCGGGAACCACTGCTCTAATGTCTTCTGTTTCTAGATTTATTGGTGCCTGCGTTGACCGTGAGTCAGTCACCTGGGGCTTTACGCAGACAGAGGAGGATTAGCCAAATCCACTCTGCTCACATCTCCAGAGTCCTCACAGGCACGAGGGATGAGGTAAAATAGGGAAAAACTCCCGCGGTCCACATCTTATCCAGCGGAAGGCTCCCTGAGCCCTGCTATTATGGGTGTAAGAAACAGATTCCCACAGGCTGTCTCAAGTCACAGGGACTTACTAGATGGATGCTTGGTTCAGCAAGATAAATGTGATTCCAAATCGCAACATGGTCCCACGCAACAAGAGTCGTTACTGAATCTCTGCTACTAGTGTGACATGGCAATCTTCCCTGCGTTGGCTTCTACCTTCTCAGCCCTCTTCCCCTCTAAACTTCATCTGTTCTTTTCCACGCCATGTCTGTTTGCTCAAGAGTACAGCTTCCCATGAACCTTGCTGCTTTTTGTCTCTTTCTGCATCTTTTCAAGCTTTTGCTACCAATGCCCAAGTTAATTAGAATCTTTCTTGGGGCACCCAGACATCAGTATCTTTCAAAGCTTCCAAGAGGATTCCAAAGTGCAGCCAAGGTGGAAAACCACTGCACCAAAGAACAGGGGAAGAGGGTAAGGCAAACTGGATTTGTAATTATGATGGTAGCCCCAAACGAAGAAAACTCAAAGGTATCTTGAAGTGCCTAGAAATTCTGTTCTCTTTGCCTTTTTTTAATTTCAGTGTTTCCTTTCTCTTTTCACAGAGTATAAATGTATTAACATATATTTTAGTATTTTAACTGCATTGTTGTATACTAAGGGAAGCAAAACCTGCCTGAGGAAGTGGTAGTCTTAGTACAATCACTGCCTGAGAAACCGGAAATCAAGAGATTGGAGCTTTCTATTGGGCCAAGACTGCCATCTGCTGGTGACTACCTCTGAATTGCAAATTTAAGGTTTCCCAACATTTAACAAACCTCTTGGAGAAGGGCCTGGTTAATTCCAACAATTTACCTGCCTAAAACAAAACACGCCTATTTTATAGAAGTAGTTTTGCCAATTTCAAGCTATGTATCCAAATATCTCCAAGATAAATTACTGATATTGAACTTATTAAGGAAAACCAACTTCTTGATTCTATCAAATAAGTTTGTTTTAGTGAATTCAGAGGTTATGTGGCTGATAGGATGAAACTAAGTGGTTGTCATGAAATAGTTTATATATACCCAAAGTAAAATGGCTAATGATAAAATGTTAGTTTATGACGCTGGTTAAGTGGTGGCCCCTGAAAAAATACATCCACATCCTAACCCCTAGAACCTGTTTGTAATGACACAGGCATCTAAAGTTTTGGTTTTTAAAAATATGATACAAGCAAATTAATTAGTCTGCAATATTATAGAATGTTATCCAATCAATAGCATAAACACTTCACTGCCTAGCCATTATTTTCAAAATATTTTGTATATCAAAATTTCATTTCAGAAGTTTTTCACTAAAAATACTAGAGCTAAAAGATTAGTCAGCTAAAATTCTCCTTTTTAATGGAGAAAGTAAAACAAGAGTTTTGCCTAAATATGGACATGTGTAATCAGAATAATTCAAATGTCATGCCCAGTTGAGACAACATTGTAAATTTAACAGGAATGTTCATGAATTGCCTATCATGTGAGGTATTTAGAAGATATGTGAACCCTGAAAACAACAATGTCAATACAATTGAATGGGGACATCAATAAAACTGTCATTTGGATCAACAGGTAATCTTGTAACTGAATAAATTTGGAGAAATAAAATGTACAAACAATCAAAGTCAGCAAATTCCTTTCAGGAAATGTGGTATCAGCACATTGTATCATAGATTTGGTTTTACTGAATAATGCATGAAGATGTCTGTTTTAAATTATTCTCTGATTATAGAGTTGACAAGTAACCATGGAGAACCATGGGATTGGTCCCCAGAAGCCTCTGTTTGATGTCTGCTTGGTGAAGGCTGTTTCTTCTCTAGGGGATGAGACGTTCTATGTAATATGAGACTCAAGTAAGTAGTGTGGATTCTGCGGTATGCTCACGCGATGATTCCATTAAATGTGCTGATAGAATTCTGGGGCCCAAGAGTTAACACATGAGTGCCACTGAAGTCCACACCTTTTCTTCTGTAGCACTTCAATGTGTCAAAGGGTTAGGCTCTGCCACTTTTCTTAATAAGTATATCCAAACATAACCCTACATAAAATTTAATATGACCTTATAAAGTCCAATGAGCACTTTGAAAGAGAACAAATACTGCCCTTAGGAGAGGAACGTGCTGTCTTTGTTAAATTCATCCTGTTATTTTTCATCTATGTTGTATCCAAAGTTGTTTTAGATAACACTGAGAAAGAAGAAAAAGAGTGAGAGAGTACTCAGTGAATACTCATAAGGTACTCAGCAAGTGTTTGCTGAATGAAAAGATAAAAGGCACAGAAAAAAAAGGGGAGGGTTTGGGGAAAAACAGTATACATGTCAGAAGTATTTGCCATTTCCATATGTAAGTATCAATCATATATAAACATCCCAATCATGTTGAGCCATAAGATACATTAAAAGTAGCCCGAAGTCCAGTAAATGGAAACTACTGGCAGTATGAATTTGGGACACACTTTTGAGAGCTTAGAAGCTGATCAAGAAGAAAATTTGATTCAGGATTTTGTAATGTGCCTGATATAAATTACCCTAATGTGGTGATGAGAGATACAGTGGAGATCTGTGTCCTTGGCACAGCCGCTGGCACAGAGCCATGCACAGAAGATTAGCTGTTACTGTTACTACAGGTTCTACTGCCACTACTTTTTATAGCTAAAGATGCAGCTGCTCTTGGAGATGCATCACATCTCCTCTAGCGAAAGGCTACCTTGTCTCTCACTCAATGTGCTGAAATACCTGTACTTTCCCGAGGATCTTTCCAGGTGCTCCATCTACCTGCTTGAACCCTAATTTGAGTGCTATCTTTAGATTGTAAATAAACTCTGAACTGGTGGTTTTCAAACTACGTTATGCACAGCACCAAGAATTCCAAACTCCACGGCACCTCCCTAGAAATGGCGGGGCAGGTGGTATGGCCAAGAACCTGGATGCCAAGAACCTGAGTTCCAAGACCCAAACATTCCTTCGCCCGAGTATTTACACTGTGATCTGTTTTCTACATTGACCTCCCACACCTTTTGACCTCATTCATAAAATGTTTTAGACAAAAGGCTCACCAATTTCAAAAAACTGTGAAACCACTGCACTAAACTTTGTTTCTTTATGTAAAAGGACAATGCTAAACTCTATGCAGTATTTTCATAGCCAAATAAGCATTTAATTTCCAAAGGTTTGAAAAACCCTATGAGATTTTCAAACATGTTTCTTATGTGAGTACAAAACATCATATTTTATTTATGTTCTTATTCCTAAGTCTGTTCGTTTATTTAGACAAAACTATCCTTACAGCTTGATCTTGATCAGGTACAAAGTTGGGCATGCCTAAATTTGAAATATTCTTTTATAAATTTCCTTTTGTGTGTGTGTGTGTGTGTGTGTGTGTGTGTGTGTGTGTGTGTTTCAGTGATGAGAAAGCCCAGCTTCAATCAAATAACCAGATACTCATTTTTCATTTCTTTGAGTAATAGCATTTTGCAAGAACACTTGAGCTTCACAGTATACACTCTGAGACTCTCATTACAGCTTTGCCAACCCTTTTTATGCATGTGATGATGCAGTTTATGTGCCTCAGGATTTTCCAAGACAGAAAACTCCTTATGGTTGTATTCATTGGTCCAGACCTATAATTGGTTGGGAAATCAAAGCACCATCACCATGTATGAATTATCTGCCTCTTGCTTCCAAGCGGCCCCTTTGTTTTAAAGCAGTGGCACTTATATAAACACCAGACATTCATCTTGTGCTTACATGTACGTGAAACTCTCAAACTCCATAATCTTGGATTGCTTAATGTTGTGACAGAAAAACCAACCCAACCATTAAAAATTCCAGTTAAAACAAAGCTGTAATGTAATATTTCTCTTTCAAATTTAGTGGAGGCAGGAAGAGAACACAGAAGCTATGTGTTCAGGACCCACCCAGACGTTGCCCTGTGTGTCTCTTAATTTGCCTGATCCTGATCTGTGCCCTTTATAGCAAAACTGTAATCATAAGTAGATATATGACTTTGTAGTAGAGGATTGGGAGACCTCTAAGAATTAGAAAAATGCCAATCTCTGTATTTTAACAAAGGTTATTTTTCAATATATAGAGAGATCATGTCTTCCATGGTAAATAATCTTTTAGAAAAGTCCAATTTTCAATGATTTCAGAGAGTTTGTGTTACTATGTAACAATCTCAGTCATCAAAAGTAGTCAAAGGAAAAGCAGAATTAATTATCTCCTAAATGAGATGATCTGTGGACCCTTCACCAACTAAAGGATCTTTCTACCCATCTCACACAGTCCCTCTCCCCAATAAAAATAAAATGACCTAGTAAGAATGTTAGAAAAGATACAGAGAGATGGCTATGGGGCAGGACAGGGTATCAGAGTGGGGACACTTACCAGGAAAGAAGAAAGAAGAAACATGCTATGGAAGAAAAAAGGAGACCAGCTACACTTCTATGTCTAAAACTAGCTCTTGACAAAAGTGTTATGAGTACCTGGAGTATACTCTGAAATCCATTAATCAAGAGCGGTATGGTACTACTAATAGAAAATATTAGGTTTCAAAAAAAATATGAACACAGTTTTTATCCAATTCTCTCAGTGTATCAGTAAGAATTTCCACAGAAACAAAATAAGTTGGATATATAGAGAAAAGCGCGCATGAGCGCAAAGTTCATTTTAAGGAATTGATTCATGTGATTGTGAAGGTTGAAAAGTCTGATAAAGGTTAAGATAGGAGGCTAGAAATTCAGGTAAGAGTTAAATATTGTTGTCTTGAGTCCAAAATCCATAGGACAAGCCAGACAAGGTGGGAACTCAGACAAGAGTTTGCACTCTTGAAGTAGAATTGCTTCTTTTCCAAGAAACCTCAATATTTGCTCTTAAAGCTTTCAACTGATTAGGTGATGCCCACCTATATAATGTAGAGTATTCTGCTTTACTCAAAGCCTGCTGACTGTAAATGTTAATCATACCTAAAAAATATCTTCACAGTAATATCTTGACTGTTGTTTGACCAGGCATCTGAGGACCACTGCCTAGCCAATTTGACACGTAGCACTAACAATCACTCTCATTCTTTTTTACTTTCTACTGTTCTCAATCAGCTTCTACCAGCAAAATCATTGATACAAAGCTTCTTACACAATATTTTTATGTCCTTAACTGAAACTATCAGAACAGTAAGATGACAAATTGTCTTAACTGGGATAGATTTTTCTCTCTTGCTAGATGTTGCTATGAGTCATGGAGCTACCCTCAAAATAATTAAAACAATAAGGTACTAGCACATGGACACACCAATAGACAAGACTAGAAGGTCTCAATAAAGCTCAAATATTTATGGGGATTTAGCATATAATGAAGGTGGAATATGAAGCCAGTGAGGAGAAAGGTCTTATTCCATAAAGTATTGAGACAACTGGGTAGCCAACTAGAAAGAATAAAATATAATAAAATTGAATCTATACCTCACACCTTATACTGGGAAATATTATAAATGGATCAAATATCTCTACAGTAAAAAATAAAACTAGAAGTGTTCTTTTTAAAAAGATAACTTCTTTATAACCTCAGAGTTATAAAGAAATTACCTTATAATTCTGGACTGGGAACAATTTTTCTAAATATAATTTAAAATTAAAGAAAAGAAAAAAGTGATACTGATGACATAACATTTCTGCATGAATAAAAATATTAAAAAGTAAGTCAAAGGCAATTTTGGAAAATATCTAAAGCATATCAAAAAGGTTAAGTTCCTTGATATAGAAAGTTCACCTGGAAATTAATAAGGAAAAAATCAACATAATAGAAAAATAGACAAAGGACAAGAACAGAGTTTAGAAAAAAAAGTATAAAATTAGGTTAAATTACATAAAATGACAGTTCACTATGCTAAAAATGTTTAAAACTTGGCAATTTCATACGGTTCAAAGTAATATCTATTAAACATACAAAAGAATGTCCAATCCCAGTTATAATAAGAATAATACAAATTAAAATCTATCAGATTGGCAAAAAAAATGCAAGGGGGGGTAAGAAAACGAGCACTTACTGAGTGCTTATTATGTGGCATGCCCTATTCTAGATACTTTACACACTGTATTAATTCATGTTTCTCAAACTACTCTCAGTTTGTTAATATACAGAAACCAGCCGTGTCATTAAATATACAGATTCCCAGGTTATGCCCCTGGAATTTCTGTTTCAGTTGGGCTGGGGTCAAGGCCTGAGAATATGTGTTTTTAACAAAAAATGGCATTACTCTTGATCGTAATGCTGTAAAATGATTTTCAGCGTTCCCATCCTGCAAATAAAAAAAGAGAACTGAAGCACCATGAAATTAAACAATTTATCAGGATGTCCAAATGACACGAGGTTGAGCTGTGCGTTCGGTCTCAAGGAAGTTAGTTCCAAAGACAATTTTACCGCTCAGCCATGCCACAGGCCAGTGAATCTCGGCTTGTGCTCAGTGCCTGCAAAAGCAGCTTCAGCAGCAGGTCCACAGCAGCTCTGGCTCCCTGCTACCATGTTTCCTTCCCATTACCTGCCCCCAGTACCCAGCATCACATAGGCTCTTGAAGCGTCTATTACAGTGGTCTCCCCTTATACATGGTTTTACTTGCTACAGTTTCAGTCGCCAGTGATGCACCACAGTCTGAAAATATTAAATAAAATATTTTAGAAATAAACAATTTGTAAGTTCTAAATTGCTCACTATTCTCACCCTCCTGTTCATCTTTCCCAGGTAAATAAATCACCCTTTTATCCAGCATCTCCATGCTGTAGATGCTCCTGGCCCACTTAGTCACTGAGTAGCTGTCTTGGTTATCAGATCAAATGTCCTGGAATCACAGTGCTTGTGTTTGAGTGATCCTACTTTACTTAGTAATGGCCCCAAAGCACAAGCAATCCAGATTGATACTGGCAATTTGGATATGCCGAACATAAGCCGCAAAGTATTTCCTTAAAGTGAAAAGTACAATAAGATATTTTGAGAAAGAAAAAGAGAGACATTCACATAACTTTTATTATATCATATTGTTATAATTGTTTTATTTTACTATTGTTATTAATCTCCTACTCTGCCTAATTTATCAATTAAACTTTATCATAGGTAGGAATATATAGGAAAAAACAAAGTATAAATAGAGTTTGGTACTATCCATGGTTTCAGGCATGCACTGGGGGTCTTGGATGACTAATAGGTTATTATATAGTAGAATTTTGCTTAGTAGCTTGAACAAAAAGACAAATGGCTGATTATCATACCATATTTTCTAATTGTCTCTAACCATACCTCTACAAAGAAAAAATGTTGGTTAAAATCAAAACATTCTGGAATGACAACCAGCCACTTCGAATCGATACAACTTGTCACAAGTTTGGAGGCTTCTGTCAGTTGATCTGCTTCTCAGACAAAACATTCTCCAGTCCCTGGATCTTTCAGCTGGCTAACATCTTCACAGACACTTCTGCATGACTTTTACATTGTTTTATTTAAAAGTTCTGCCTCTTTGTCTCTAAAACCAGTGTAATTATAGGAGCTACATGCTTTAGAAGCGTAGAACCATGAAAAATGATGTGACGCGGAAACAAGCAAAGCCTCTGACAGAAAGTTGAAATGGAGGATGTTCAAGAACTCAGCCAGTACATAGTGTTTCTGCCTACTCCAAACCTCCAGCAGTTTTGTGAGCTCTCTTCCCTTGGTTGTTTTTGAGTACACACATCAGTATGTACTGTGGCATAGTGTCTGTTTTTCAGAACTCCAGAAACATGAGTCAGCTGTTTGACTATTATCTACAAATTTGGTAATGTACTGTATTCATGGAATCTAGTGTGTTTTCCAGGAATTATACCTCCATGCCTCTAAACTGACTGCCATGAGCAGCATGCAATGCCTCTGAAGTGTTTTACATTTACTTTCTAAGAGAAATGTTGTCAGGAAAATGATTATGGGCTCTTATTTATTCAGAACATAGGTACGGAGCCATGGTTTTAATATATCTAATATTCCGGTTAATGTAAAATGTCATATACTGTACATAGCATGACTTAAACATAATATATTTTTAACTCTGTGAACTTGGTTTTAAAAAATGCTTTTAAGAGCCTGTTATAGATTGAACTGTGTTCCCTCAAGAAAGTATGGTGGAGTCTTAACCCTCAGTCACTCAAAATAAATACAATTTTGCTTAGAAGTAGGGTCATTGAAGATGTAATTAGTTATGAGGAGGTCATACTAGAGTAAAATAGATATCTACTCCAGCATGACTGGTGTACTTATAAAAAGGGGAAACTGAGACACAGACACAGACATGCTCATAAGGAAGATTATGTGAAGAGACACACAAGGATAAGACGACCATGTGAGAATAGAAATAGAGATTGAAGTTATGTTGCCACAAACCAGAGAATGCCTGAGGCCACCAGAAGTTAAGAAGAGACGAGAAAGGATCCACCCCTGATGCTTCAGAGAAAGCACGGCCCTGACAATACCTGGATTTGGGATTCCTAGTCTCCAGAGATGTAATACAATACATTTCTGTTTTTCTAAGCAATCCAGTGTGTGGTACTTGATTATGGCAGCTCTTGGAAACTGATTCAGGGCCCTTGCTGGTATTTACAGCTGTGACTGCTGGAAAATGTCAGAGGGAACCAGAACTAAACTGAGGTCCTTTCTTAAGTAAACTTACCCAGCTCAAGGCTTTAAATGTCATTTATATCATACGACTTTCAATGGTATTATCTATACTCACGACCTCCTGTAAACTCTAGAGTCTAATCTCCAACTTCTCCCTGGATGACTTCTCTTGATGCATCTCAAATTAGCATGACCAAAACAGAATGTTGGTCATCTACTACACCTAAGAATATGACATCACTATCTATTAAGCTATTCAAATTAAAATCCAGGAATCTTCTTCCTTCTTTCCTACTACCATATGCAATTCATCTGTGTGTCTTCTAAGTTCTACTCCCGAAAAATGTCCCACCTCAGCTCCCTGAGAAACACACTCTAAGATGGAGATTTGTAATAAAAGAATTCAGAGATGCCACTGAAAATTTGAGTATGTAGATTGCTTTGGGTGGTATGAACATCTTAACAAAATTTAGTCTTTTAATCAATAAGCACAGGATATATTTACATTTATTTGTACCTTCTTTAATTTCAGCAATGTTTGTAGCTTTTAGGGCATAAATTTTTTACCTCCTTGGTTAAGTTTTATTCCTAAATATTTTACTATTTTGATGCTGTTGTAAATGACAATGTTTTCCTAATTTCCTTCTTTGGATTGTTCATTATTAGTGTATAAAAACACAACTATTGTCGATTTTGTATCTTGCAGATTCACAAATTCTATTATTAGTTTTGACAGTCTTTTGTTGAACTCTTTAGGGCTTTCTATATATAAGGTCATACCATCTGCAAAGAGATAATTTTACTTCTTTTCTGATTTAGATGCCTTTTATTTCTTTTTCTTGCATAATTGCTCTGGCTAGGACTTCCAGTACTATGTTAAATTGAAGTGGTGAAAACAAATATCCTTGGCCTCATTCCTGATCTTGAAGAAAAACTTTGTCTTTTGCCATTGAGTATAATGTTCACTGTGGGTTTTTCATATATGGCTTGTATCATCTTGCAGTAGTTCCCTCCAATTCCTATTGTATTGAATATTTTTATCAGGAAAGAGTGTTGAGTTTTGTCAAATGCTTTTTCTGCTTCAATTGAAATGACAGTGTAGGGTTTTTTTTTTCATTTTATTAATGTGGTATATTAAATTGATCAGTTTTCATATGTTGAACTATCTTTATATTTCAGGAATAAATCTCACTTGGTCATGATGTGTGACCTTTTGAATGTGCTGTTAAATTTGGTTTCCTAGTATTTTATTGAAAATTTTCACATTGATGTTCATAAATAATATTATTTGGTAGTTTTCTTTTCTTGTAGTGTCTTTTTTTTTGGCTTTGGTTACAGAGTAATGCTGGCCTCATAAAATGTGTTAGAAAGAGTGCTCCCTCCTCTTCAATTTTTTAAGAGTTTGAGAAGGACTGATGCTAATTCTTTTTTTAAATTGTAGAATTCACCAGTGAAGCTATCAAATCCAGAGCTTTTCTTTGCTGGAAGGTTTTAGATTACTATTTCAATATCCTTATTAGGTATAGATCTATTCAGGCTTTATATTTCTTCATTATTCACTCTTCTAAGTTTTGTGTTTCCTAGAATTTTTTATTTCCTAGGTTTTCCAATTTGTTGGCATATAATTAGTTGTTCAATATGTTGTGTTTTTTTATGTTATTGTAAATAGAATTGTTTTTATTTCATTTTCCAATAGTTTGTTGCTATTAAATTAAATGTAATTGATTTTTTAATATTAATCTTATATCTTGTGAACTTGCTAAATTCACTTATGTATTCTAATGCTTATTTTGTCGATTCCCTTAAGGTTTTCTATATAAACAATCCTGTCATCTACAAATAGAGATCATTCTACTTTTTCTTTCTGATCTGTCATTTACCTAAAACCTTTTAACTAATTCAAATTTAATAGTTTTAATTAAGAGAATGATAATATTGTTTACCATGTTGTCATTTTTAAAGCACTCAAGAAAAAACAGATTCGATCTGTCATTGAATTCAGCAAATTGTCATGTACTCTCTCTGTAGTGTGATAATAAAGCAGAATAAGATTCTGTCCTAGATTATAGTCCTAGAGGAATTCACAGTTCCACTACAGAGGTGATAATATAAGTTATGACTTCAACAAGTGGGAGGGTTGCTAGTCAGCAGTTTGAGCTGAAGAAATGTTTTTGGAGAACTGACCTTTGAAGAAAGGACAGTATTCAAAATAATAGTAGGAAAGATATAGGAATAGCATAAACAAAAGTGCAGAGGAAGAGATACACAAAACATATTCCAAAGGTAGGGACCAAATCAAATTATTATGAGAAACACTGATGCATAATGACAGAAGGTCTCAAGTGACAGGCTACTGGGTTCTAATTTCATGTTCTATTTACTTAAAGTATTTAAGCAGGGAAGTATGACAAGAGGAAATCTTCCAACTAGGCCATCATCAGATAAAGCCTGAGCTCAGAGAAGAGAATATGGATATAAATACCACTGTAGCTAACAGTCCACATAAGTTTTCCTGTGCCTGTGTCTCTGCAAAGCCAAATAAATAATGTTCCTGATGACATCATGATAACTTTATTTAAAATGCCACAGCTGGAAGTTTCCAAGTCAGATCCCATATTGTAAGAATGACTCAAAATAAGACTAATACACTTTTAATATTCTGAAATGGAAAACACTTTCTGCTATGTAGATAAAATTGTTTAGAAAAAAAGATTTTGTTCTAACATTTTTCTTAAAATGCTTTGATATAGCATACTGAAAACTTATTACAAAGCTATCAGACAGAATTCACAGGAAGTCAGAGCTACGTTGAGTATCATCTAAAAAGAATTTCATCTTTGAAATACAAAAAAAAGTTTGAAATATTCAGAAAAATGATTCAAGGAATAATTAGTTAATGCAAACCTTGTAGGATTATCAATATTTAGATAAAAATTCCCTTGCATTCTCTCACTGCTTTGATCTCCCACAAAGTCTCATGGTCCAGAAGGCTACTGAAATGGTACATAACAAAGCCCAATAAGTCTGAATGCCTGGAGCGACTGTGGCTGTGGTGCATAGAGAGATCCCCTCGGTCCAGGGTTAATGCCTTCCTCTGCCAGAAACACACTCTTCTCTGTTTGGTAGCATCGTGCTTCTGGTTCTCGAGGAAATCATCTTTAGAAAGAACACTAAATTAGGCCCCACAAGTGGTACACACACCTTTTGTGCCAGTTCAAGCAACAGTCACTTCCTTTTGGTCAGTCAAGTTTCGGTCAGAACAACCGAAGCAACTCCGGGCATTTCAATCAAGAAATAATTTAATAAAGAGACTCAGAGTCTTACAACACTGTTAAAAGGACTGGGGGAACAGCCATAAAAGCCTCCACTTACATTCAATAAATCAGAAAGGGCCGGGATCCCAATAAGCCTCCACTAGCATCAGAGGGAGTAATTCTCGGAAGGACGCCCCGTAGTCATCTGCAAAATCTCACTTCTCTTATCTGCGGATGCTCAGTCACTTGCCTGCCACGGCAGCTAAAGATCAATGGCTTCTTCTTCTCCTCTGTTTTCTCAAATTCACACACATGCCTCACACTGGAGGGATCTAGACTGGAACCTACTGATAAGGGAAACCAAGAAATGTAATTTTTAACATTCCAGCCTACAGTGCAGGGTGGACCTTAAAAGGGTTAGGATATTGCTTAAGACAAATTAGGGATATCCAGCACACCTTTCTTCCCTTCACAACCCACAGACAAAACCACATCCAGGAAGCCAAGATTCATTCCTTCAGTTCATTGTTCTTTCCCCATTCTGTGTTCTGCTTGTCCTTCTTGTAATCGTATCTGGCCCCAGCCCTTCCCCTGGAAACAGCACGTCATCTTCCAAAGAGCCACATTTCCAGCGTTCCAAAAACAGTTTGTAGGTTACTGTGGGTGGAGAGGTGGAAGAAGGCTAGTGTGGGGAGACTGTCACTAAACCCAAGAATCGGCCTCTAACATGAAAAATAACAGGTTGTGCAATACCCGTTGAAAAGTGCTCTAGATAGCCAGCCAAACACGTACAAAAATCCCAGAAGTGTGAACAGTACTTTACTTTGGCACATTCCAACCCAAAGAGAATCCACAGAATAGGCAGAGATTTGGGAGTGGCTTATCATCACTATTCTACTCATCTACCAGGCTCTTTTTACATACCTCTTTTTTTAGTAATTCTACATGTGTCTCTCTCATGCATTGGACTCTCTCACTGGGTTTGTGAGTTACCTGAGGGCAAGTATCATGCTTTGTTAATCTTCGTATCTCTAGTACATAATAATACCAATAATATAGTAGGGTTTTCATGAATAAATCATGAAACAGTAGGATGAGGTTTGAAAAGTTTTCTACTGTATCTCCAACTGACTCTTCAATGTTCCTATGGTATATCACTTAGTCACTTCACACACAACATATCCAAAATAAAATTCATCTACTCCTTAAATCTTTCTCTTCTCAATAGTGATGTTTAATGATACTGTTCCTCAAAAAGGTAGATAAATCCTAAGATCAAGATGTCTATGGATCCACATGGCTACTGAAGACATTTAGAAAGAGATGTGAGAACAAAAATAGTAGAAGTAAAAATTTTCTAGGAAGATAGAAATGAAGATTGTTGAGCATTAGGCAACAACTACTTAGGATCTAGCAAGAAGTATTGATGGTATTTTTTAAAGTATTTGAATACTTACTGCTATTGAATGATAATATAATGGCATTTCCAGTTTTATTTCATAATGATATAAAATTTTAGAATACATATATATAAATCACTCCTACCTCAAATTATATAAAAAGCCAAAAAAAAAAGGTCAAAAGATAAATTCACCACCATGTTAGAATAAGAGAGTATGGACCATCTGGGGACACTTTGAAAAATTTCTAAAAAGTGGTAATTAGACAGAATCACATCTCCAGAGTCATAAAACTGAACAAAGCCTTAGTGTGAAACATGCCATTCAAAAAGTTCCAGTCAGTACATAAAATAATAGGGAAGGGTCTAAAGGCATCTTTGAAGAGGTAAAGCTGGTTAGTCCCTCAACACATCCTGCTAAATAGATACCAGAAGAGATGGCAACTGAGATAAAGCACTGATGTCAGTTCCAGTGTCCAAGACCCAGGGAGTATCCAGGTGGAAATGTCTCAAAGAGGAACAGGGAACCTCTTTAAGAGGCACATCACACTTCCTAACCCTCCCACACAATGACTAGAGATGAGCTACAGTTACTACAATCCACATCCTTATACAAGTGACAAAAATAAGAAAACAACCACAAATTACCAAAATAATTTGGTAAGTTGTAGTATTAATTCCAAAAGGTGGTATTAATTCTACCTTGAATAACTGACACCTGGGAAAATAGAATTAACAGAACAATTGTTGTTAAGGTCTTTAAGTAAAATTTATATATGGTTATTATGAACTGAATTGTGTCTCCCAAAATTTATATGTTGAAGCAGAAACCCCAGCACCTCAGAACATAATTGTATTTGGAGACATGGTCTTTACGGGGGTAATTAAGTTAAAATTAGGTCATTTGGGATGGGCCCTAATCTAATCTGACTAGTGTCCTTATATAAGAAAAGAAGACTGAACACACAAGGGACAGTAGACATGTGCATACACAGAAGAAAGGCTATGTAATCTGCCTGCCAAGGAGAGAGGCCTCAGAGGAAACCAACCTTATTGGCACCTTGATCTTGGACTTCACCAGCTTCTAGAACTCTGAGAAAATACATTTCTGTTGTTTAAGCCACCCAGTCTGTGATTTTGTTTTGGCAACCCTAGTAAACTAACACGTAAGTGATATTTTCAGAAATCAGGAGGATATTGCCACAAAGGAAAACAAACCAAAGAATTCAGAAATTTCAAATTTTATTGTTGAATTTTTTAAGTTATCTAAACAGAATGGACATAACTGAAGAATTAATTGGTGAGCTGGAAGACCAAGCTAAGTGATTCTCTCAAGTTGTTGAGCAAAAGAAAAATGGGATAGAAAGCATAAAGGAAGACATAGATGACAAGGAGGATAGATCCAGGAGTTTTAGCAGCCCTCTGACAGGTTGCCCAGAGTGAAAAAAGAGATAATGGAAAAAAGGAGATAACACAGAAGTTTTTGAAGAAAGTATTCCAGAGCAGAAGAAACACATGAATCTTTTATTCAAATGGACCATTCAAGTGCAAGGCAGAATAAGTAAAAGAACCATCACATCCACATGAGACTACAAAAATTCAATGATAAAAAGAAAACCCTAAATGCTCCCAGAGAGGAGGAGCAGATTATCAACTAAGGAATGAGAATTAGATTACTATCTGTCATTTCAACAGCAATACTGGGTGTGAGAGGATGTTGCAGTACTATGTTTAAATTTCTAAGAAAAAATTAGCATTGAAATTAGAATCCTATGCCAAGCACATTTTAAATTAAAACACAAAATACATACATTTTTAGATATGGAATGACTCAGAAAACTTATTTGTTCACCCTTTATGAAATAATTTCTCAAGAGACATACTTTGAAACAAATTTGTAAATAAAAACAAGAAAGAGGAAGATATGGAATATAATAAATTATGAAAAAGAGAAAACAGTAGCTACTTCAAAATTATTGATGTATTTTTTTTAATTTCATATGCATTTATAACATAAATCACAAATATCTTCAACATGGCAGTTATGGGATTGAGTGAAAGCTTATTTCTCTTGTTTGGAAGTAATGTTTAGATACTTATTAATTTAAGATTTCAATTCAAAAATATGAACTTAAAGTTCATATTTCACAAGTACTCATTTTTGAAAAATACATACCTTCTGGGTATCAGTAAAGAAAGAAATGAGGGATCTTATTAAGATTAGTAATTATACCAAGTGGCTACTAATAGATGCCTGATGGAGTGAACAAAATGGCCTATGAAAGCAGCAGAAAGCAATCACCTTTTTCAAATGCCCCTTCTATCCTTAATCATTTATGTTGGGAGACAGACACTAAAGTGACAAAATGAATAGGCTGAGGCTTATGTCCATACTCCCCGTTGATTGTTGTGTGTCCTTAGTCACCATACTTAACCTTCTTGAAGTTACAGTTTATCCATTGTCAAAGTGGAATTAATGCTACCTTCCAAAATTGCTGTGCAAATATATAAAACACAGTAAGCCTCTCCTAGTGACCAATCATTGTGTTCATAGACTGGAATTATAGAGTGTTGTCTAGACAGAGCCTGAGACCCTCCCTTCTCCAAATCACCTTCTGCTTTTCTCTTTCTCTTCTTCTCTCACACTCCTCTGAGGAATTTTTGGCCAATTCAACTGGTACAGTTGTGGAGAGAAATTGTCATAGTGGGCTTGCTGCAGCTGGACTCCACTGTGTCTTCTCTAGAACTTCACAGAACCCCAATCACAGCCCTTGCTGTAAAGCTCTGGCAGCATCAACTTAGCTTTGCCACTGTTCAACACCGTATTGAGACAAAGAACTACTGTTTTCACATCCCCCTCAGATTATGATGGGAGTGGACAGGACCACCAAGAAAGGCATTGGGATTCATTTCCTTAATGCCAAAGGTAACAGAAGAGGGATATGTTCTTGCTGATTTAAAAGCTGCTTGTTGGAATGTTGTACTATCACCTATACGTGTTGTTTTGTTTTAAATGTTCCTCTTTACTATTTCCAAGCCTAAGAACTGTTAGTTTTCTCTCATCCATCATTAACTTTTTAGTTACCCTCAGTCAGTGAATACCTGAAGAAAATGAGAATTCTTGAAGCTCTGGTAGTTCCTCAAGGAAAAATCCAGCAAATAATAGTGTATAGAAAAGCCTCAAGTAAAATTAGATGGGTATTTTTGGGTATCCATGACATAAGGATACACAAAACCTTTTGTGTTGTAGAGTCAAAACATGCCTTCTAAACCAAATAACTGCCATATAATTTATTACTTTAAAAAATGGCCATTTAAATATATATTATTCTTGTGTTTATAAATATTTTTGCATACTTTATATTTTAACTTTTTTGATGTAAGCATAGGTAACAGTCAACTGAAAAATCAGCTAACTGAAATACATGAAACTACTTGGGCAATTTTTTGGCTTACTGAATTTCTAGTTAATGGAGAACTTTCCACATAGTCCTTCAGTGTTCTACTTTCATTTTTTAATGATTTCTTTTAAAAAAATTATCCCTGGTCCCTTACTCAACAGGTACATCACAATTAAGGTTCATGACTTTTTTTACCAATGACTTCTTAATTTAAAATGCCTCAGAAATCTTATTATGTTTTTCCACTTATTCTAAATGAATGAATTGAGGGGTAAAATATGAGAAGTTAGGCTGCTAGCATGCTCATCAAAAGTGATGACATCTGTATATCTTTAAAAATGTGCATTGGCAATTTACATCCTTTTCATAAAAAAAGTTAAGCGTACAGAAAATTTCCAGATTTCATCATGGTGTTCAAATGTTTTAAAGCACGTAGCTTTTGATTTCTGTATTTCTGACACTTATTTTTTGAATGTTTTCTTTGTCTAATGGAAACGTGAGAAATTAAAATGCAAGGAAAGCAAAGCAACCCTGGCCTCATTCATAAGATACCCAACTTCTATGGCTTCTCCTCAAACACCTACAACAGAAGCTAAATTCCAAAAGTAACCCCGTTGTCTTAACACTCCTCACTCCCACCAACTGTTTTCATTCCCTATAATTAAAAGACAATAACTCTTAAAGAAGATATGGGCAGAGTAAAGCACAGAGGGTGAAATACAGCTTTGGTCTGACAGGACTCCTTTAATTGCCCTCTTTTCTTTCAGGATCCTTATTCCACCCCCGCCCATTTATATCACTGACACCATCCGAAGCCTGTTCGAACATCTAGCATCACAGTACTCTGCAATGAGGAAGGGGGTTGCGGGGAGGGCTCTAGAATCTCTACTGCCCCATGAAGTAGTAGTGTGATACCATGCAAGATTCTTAATTTCTCTGAGCCTGTTTACTCATCTGCAAAGGTGGAAATGAGCACAAAGTGAGTCATCCTGAAATGATGGAATGACTTGACCTATGTGGAAAACCTGGCCCCTAATGGATGCTCTGGAAATGCTAGCTTTTCTTTCCTGGTTTGAGGAATTTTGAAGGAAGAACAACATTTGTGTCTATAGACTTGACCATCAGGAATCTTTATCTTAACAATCTAACTAAAAATTCAAGGGCAGAGTACCCCAAAAAACGAGGTTAAAATGTCTGAAAAGAATCTCTAATATCCTCTGCCAAGTTCTCATAGTCCCAGAAGACCCTTACCGAGAATTTCCACCGCCCCTTCTCGAATTGCTAATGATAAGACCAACAGATCTGAGTTTTGTTTGCTATTGGAATATAGTGGTGGCTCCATCTTCTACAAAACTTCAGTATAATCAAGTGTATTCAAATGAAAGCGTAATTTTGTATTTTTTTTTACAAGTCAGAATGTGTTTCAAGACATTGCCCCATCTCTCTTTGCAAACAGGAACATTTATCAGTAGTTTATTCTGGTTATTTTCACTGTCTGCTTCTTTGGAACTAGATATTGGAAGATCACTCTAGTAATATATCCTGGATGAATAAAAAGTGACATAAACACAAATTTTAGGGTGATTGAACAAGAAAATTTGGACAAACAACTGAAAACAAGGGAGTTATTTTATCCTGTAGAATATCACATTCTCTGTTCCCTTTTAATGGACATTTCGCCCTGCAGAATTCCAGTTACCAGTTTAGCTACAGTCTGAAAAGTCATTTTTCTACTTGACATTATAGTGGAACCAAAGGGTTTAGAAGCACTTGGGTAGGTACTTTATACACCATCTGGGACAAAAAAAAAAAATAATAATAAAGTACTTTTTCATTTCCTTAGCAATTACAAATTTACCTAATGGTATCAGTCCAAATAAAGCAAGAAAGCAAGTAAAATTATTTTAAACATTTGGCAAATGGTGTCTGAAGTCCTATTAACAACATTAAGATACCCACAATTTAAATCACATGAAATAGTCATTTATTTAAAAACACTGGATTTCTTGGCCCAAGTTCTAAAAAGATATTATAAGGAACCGATTGCGGCAAAAGTTTTATAGAACATTTGTGGAATAAAATATGTGAGGAATTTCTCTAGCTGATTTCTTTAAAATGAGCCACACGATAAAAGTGGTGGTTATAACACACTTTTATATATATAAATGTCCCCGGGCCCTGTTAATTGTTAGGCTGTTAGATTAGTTTTGCTATGAAACAGCTGGAAAACTCCAGCTGGAGTCCTTCCTTTCCCCAGTTGTTACTGAAGATTTGAGTTCATTATCTAGCTGAGCTTCTGTAATGAGCACCAACAAAGCATTGTCCCATAATGACTTGAATCAGACTTTTGGGAAGGCTGTTACAGTTTGGATTTCTGAAATATAGCATTCCACCTGGCAGCAAACCCCAGAAATTAATGTGCATTCAATTTCTATTCCCTCCTCCTAATGTGTTTGTGTACTGCTCACTGACAACTGTAACATGTTTGTAGTACAAACAGTACTTTGAATTTGGAGTTTAAATCTGTTCAGGCTTTCTCATGAGGCTGGAATGTTGGCATGGCTCAGAATACAAAAGTCAACTAAAAAAAAAAAGTGGGTTCCTCCAGGAAGAGAGAGATCGCTATCAAGCTTGACAAATGCAATGTGATGTGAACAGGGCAGCAGGCTAATTCTGTTAAGCGATTGCTATAGGCCTTTGCTTGTCTTGGACGTTCAGCCTTGTTGCATACAACAGGGTGGGCCTTGTTAACCCGCCAAGTCGACAATTTTATATCCAAAGTCTTTTGACAATTTTATATCTGAAGGCTCTGCTTTTCTGTTGTGATTTTCTCGCAGGAAAGTTCAAAGGGTTCTGGGGGCTTTCGTTTCTGAGGCCATGAAAACACTCCGCAAACTCAATGGGTCATTGTTTGCTGAATCCAAGCTGAGCCGCTGGGTTCTAAGAGAAAGAAATAGTCGAATACAGTCATGAATTTGGATATCATGGTGCTCTCTGCAAACTTCTTTTGGCTGGTCCTTTTTTAAAGTTTGCTTCGGATCTCTGTTTCCACCGAACTGACTCAGAAACGGAAACACAAACGAATCTGTGGTGTGGGGCTGCAGTGATAAAACGAAGAAAAATATATCTTCCCACTGGGCATGGTAGAGGTGTATGTTAAGCGCATATGTTACCTCATCTGTGTCAGCTTAACTGAGACACAGGTACTTTTGAAAGTAGCCTCCCGAATCCTAAAGCTTGGTACCCTACAATCTAAGAGCCATATCACTGTCACTTGGTGGACACAAATCAGCAAGCCTCATTCATTACATATTTAATAAATGCATGCCATATGTTAGGCCTTGTTCTAACCTTGGGCTACATACTGGGTAAAAAACTTAAATGTCAGAGTTGAAGATTTCTCAAAGTCATCACACTGCCAACCAGCTGCATCAGAATCCTCAGGTAAGCCTGTGTACTAAGCAGATGGCTGAATCCCACCTCAGATCTACTTAACCAGACTGACAGAAAACTAATTTTATATTTCTACTATTCTCAACAGTGATTCTTATGACTAAAGATTAAGAACTATTCTAGACCTGTGACTTTTAAACCTGGCTGCACATGTGAATCATCTGGTAAAATTAAAACCACTAATAACCTAGTACTACAGAAAATCAATTAAGTTGGGGGATTAAGAAGTCTTGGCATTAGTTTGTTTTTGTTTTTATTTTTGTTTTTTAAGATATCTCTAGATGATCCTCATCTGTACTAAAGGTTGAGAACCAGCCTGGACAACAAGCCCTACGGGAAACTGCAAGAAGGAGAAATAACCCCATCCAGAAAGATCAGATGCTACCTTAAGTTTCTCGTATCTTGCAAAAGACGTTTTGTTCTCTTTGGAAAGTGTCTGTGTATGGGTTTATTATTGTTAAGAAAATGACATGTTTATAAAGCATCCATCCAAAAAAAATAGAGTATCTTTATAGACGCCACTTAATCTCATTTATCCACAATTCATTCCCTGTAATGTACTCTGAAGAAAAATTTATTACTGTCCCAATTACAGATAAAGCAGATTAGTACTTTGCCTGAGATCACACAGCAAGTTCATTCTAAAAACCTGACTCTGCTGGATTTGCTTCCCAGAAAGGAAAGAAAAAAAAAGATTCTTTAAACAGTCCTGGCTGACATGTAAACTATTCAATTCTAAAAAGTGTTCAAATATATAATTAACACACACATCCCATAATAGACTGTCTTCCTTTTGGCTTTTCATACTTTGGGTTGTAACTGAGGGGATATCCCCAAGGGTCAATAATTCTTCTATTTCCTTATTTTTACTGTCTCCATAAGTCAACAAACATTAAAAGACATTAATGAGCTTGCTCAGGGTTTTCATCTGTACTGTTTGCCCAGAACTTTCCCCGTTTTAGTACTGAAAGTCCCATGCCCCAAAGAAAACCTTCAGTCCTGGGCAAATCTGGACAGTCTCTACCAGAAGTGAAAGTAAACTTTAAGGATCTATGTAGGAGTAGGAGCTTGAGGCGGGTCAGAAAGGAGATAGGCCACACCAGCGGCAGGAAGAGATTGAGACAGTAAATATTCACCAAGGTGGGTAGAGTTGGCTTCAGGCTTCAAAGGTCTAGCTGCCAAGGCGCAGTGCACAGTCTTGGGCAGAAGCTCTCAAATTTCAGTGTGCATGAGAATCACCTGGAGGGCCAGTTAAAACGCAGATCACTGGACTCTACTCCCAATTCCTGATTCAGTAGGTCCAAGGTGGGGCCTGAGAATTTGCATATCTAACAAAGTCCCATGTGATGTTGATGTACATGGACCCAGAATCACACTTTGAGAACCACTAGAGTAAGTACTAGGTAGATTTTCAATTGAGCACAGGTAACGGGTGGTGTAGGTAGTGTCTTGGCACCAAAGAGCTACAAGCAGACCACACTAGGCAGAGACGTCAGCTGGAGATCAAGCTCGGGGCTCTGAGCAGGTCTGAGCTAATATGGCAAGACCTAGGTTACAAGGAACTAGAGTACCAGCAGATAATCAGAACAGCATTCCCATCGTAAAGAAGTATGACCGGACCTTTCTATTAGATGTAGGTGCAAGATGGGCTCAATCTTAGATCAAAGAAAAATTAAGTGCTGGGCAGTAATGTGAGGTCACAGACTTAATGTTCAGTCACTGGAGACACTGAATTAAGAATTCTTAAAGAGCCCCCGAAAAGAATAAAGTAGGGTGACCAACCACCCTGGTTTGCCAGCTTTCCTGATTTATAGCGTGGGAAACTCCTTATTCCTAAGACAATGAAGTCACATAAAAGCGACTTCAGGAAACTAGAGCCTAGATGCACCTGCTTCTCCTGGTTAGGTGGCTGCAGCTGTAAGAGAGGCAGGCACAGGTGCGAAGGGGAGGAGCCAGATGGAGTGATGGCACAGAGCCAGAGTTGTCATTTCGGCCTAGAGCCTTTAACAGAGGAGAAAATGGCACCCAGAAAAGTCACCTATTAATGCTGGAAAGCATTTACTTTAAATGGTCAAAAAACGTTAAAGGATTCCACAGGCCTGCAGTTTTTCTAAACTCATGAAAGTGGAAAAGTTCAAGACAAACAGAGCGATCCAGACACCCCGTAGATGGAAGTCACCCTCACTGCCTCCTGACAACATCACACACACTTAAGATCCCATTGTAACTGTAACCTTAGAGGGCCTGATATGTACACACACACATCCCAATAGGAAAAAAAGTTTTATAAATGTTGGCAAAGTAGACAATGTTATGTGGGTTCCTCCATAAAAAAAATAAGCTAAGTGAAATAAGCACACAGCTCTAGATGATTTAAACAATAAAGAACCTTTAAATCTAGGAATCTCTCTAGTTGGAATGTGGATTCCACATAAGATTCTTAGTGTCCTCAGCTAGTACACCAAAGCCATCCAAACCTTTTCCATGATCAATTATTAACATTCTGCCGGAATGGAGAACATCCTATGAATAATTGTAACTGTTCCAGATGTTCTTCATGAAGGTCATCATATACTGCATAAAAATAAATACATGATGGAAAACTTTCCAACAGTAACAGGATCATCACCCAGACTGGCATAAGGAATCTGCAGGCAAACAATGAACTAACTCATCCTCACAGCAACCAAGTACATCTCTTACATGCTGCCTACATGCAAGCAATCTCCTCACCCGCATCCCAAACAGCTGCTCTGGTGATGAACATCCACCTGAATGGGTTGGAAAGAAGAGTTCTCCAATGTGCTCAGTCCTCAGGATTGAGAAGAATTCAGCCTAAGCGGGGTCTTCTAAATGCACATACATCCTTTCTGAATGAGCCACATCATCTAATGAGCTGAAACAGAAGAATCCAACAAGGATGCCTTCTTGGAGCCTAACGGAGGGTTGAGCACAGTAAGACTGAAAATCTCCCAGAAATTCGGGGAGAGATTGCTGGGAGAAACATGAGCTTGTTCACTCAGGTGATCATTCATTCAATGAATAGCTATTAAGGGCTGACAATAGTCCAGATCAGACTCCATGAATATTCGTGTTTATGTCTCCCCAGAATTCACATATTGAAGCCCCCAGCCCAACATGATGCTAATTGGAGATGGGGCCTTTAGGAAGTAATTGGGTCTTGAGGATGGAGCCCTTATAGGGGGATTAGTGCCATGACAAGAAGAAACGAGAGAGCGTGTTCTCTCTCTCTTCACCATGTGAGGACACAGCAGGAAGGCAACCGTCTGCAAACCAGGAAGAGGGCCCTCACCAGACACTGAACCTGCCATTTTAGTGCTTGATGAACCACAGAGATTGTACGTGGTTCTAACACCCACTAGGTAAACGCTCTCAATAGCAGTGTCAGTTCTGGACAGCACATTGGGGGAGTTAAGAGTTGAAGCGTCAGGATTTTATTCTAAATTTAGAAGCTACTAGACACTAAGCAGATAAAAGGGAGTACAGACTGACTCTAAGCCACTGAGTTTATGGAACCCTTGGACTGTCAATCCTCCAGAACTCAGAAGCGTTGGAGAAAAGTTCACCATTGGCCAACCATTGTCAGAAAATGATTCCTTTCCTTCCAGAAATTCCATACCTGCTCACCTTCTAAGAGTTTCCATTGGGCTCATTGACCTTTTCCCTAAATAGTTGACTAGTGCTTTATAAATATCCACCTTTCTATAAATAGCAGCAAAACCCTGTTTTGGTTTTTTAAAACCCATTAGGACTTAGGATGACATTTTTCTATATCAAGTAAAATGTAATATTTAATAAAAAATGTATACAGTGCTAAGCATAAATGGGGAGAGGAGAGGCTGAAAATAGTAACCTTATCAAAAACTTTAATAATACTTTAATGGACCCACATTCATTTACATTCCTAGCATTTCTCAAACTTTTGTGGGCTCAAAGTTCATCTAGGGGTTTGTAAAAAAATTGCCAAATTCTAGAGCTACTCCCAGTTTCTAATTCTGTAAACCTGGAGCGATCCTCAAGAGTCTTCATTTTTAACAGTGATTTTGATGAAGGTAGTCTGTGGCTGCCTCTTGAGATATCTTTTTTTAGAACAAGTGAAATTTCTGATTACATAGTAAGCTCTCTTCCATTATCCAGTTTTTGTTCATTGTGATTTGCACCTTGGTATCTCATTCTCAACTGCAGCAATTCCTTTTAAAATACGAAGTTCCACAGATGCTAAGCCATCTGGACAGGGAGAGTTATGGGTGTCCTTTTGAGGAGCTGTTTTTCTTGGACCCATTAACCTACAAAACCTGTGCTCTCAACTTGCCTCTAGAACTTTAGAAACCAAAGATGTGGTTCCCATCAAAGCCAAAGTTTCATTTGATACCCACTGTAATACATGCTTCATTAGGGTCAACTGGCATGAAATGTTCTATTCATTTGAAAAAAATTCCCAGAAGGGTGGCAGGCAAAGGTCCCACCTCCCAATTTGGAAGCTTACAAGGCAGGAGATCTGCCAGCTCCTGGTCAGGGAGGGGGTCTTTCCTGCACCGAGATCTTCGGTGGGCTTTGACTCCCTGAATTCTTGCTGGAGTCTGATCCTCCAGACTGTGAATTATCCCATACAGATCCAATCAGAGTCAAATCCTGTTATTCAAAAACAAGAATCCTCCCCAATAATTTTAATTTTTAAAAAAATTGAAAATAAAATAAATAAAATCAAGAATCCTGGGTATGGTACATCCATATACTTACAACAGGAAATAGGTTCAAAATATTTTTTTTTTAACAGATGTGTAGGTAGAAGAAAGAAAAGGGTGAGAGAGGAAAGCAGAAAGGAAGGAGAAAACTATTTTCCTCCACTGGTGGAAAAAAAAAAACTTTTAAAATTGTGTATTGTCTTCCATTCTCAGACTCGGACTTCCATTCTCTGGACTCAACTTTATGGGTCTATGAGCCAATGAGCACCGGTGTTCGGTAATGAGTAGAAATTAGTTTGTGGGGGCAGGAGGGACACAACATGTCATGTTTACACAAATAGCAGCAGCTTGATAATTTCAAGTTACAAAAAAATAACTGTATCACCTTTCAGTGATTGGTCCCTGACATCCATTTGCCAAGTACTGTCAGACTCATGTCCCACAGCGTCTGTATTCTGTTATTTTTACTGTCTGTGCACAAGTTAGAGGGAAACAAAAACACTGTTTAGTTCAAATTCTTTCAAAAAACATGTAATGTGTATAGTGATTGTTTACTTTAAAAAAATGCAAGGGACAAAGCTGAATTTATTAGCAAATTGCTAAAAGGACGTTACTGACTAAACTATTGCTTGTTTCATATATTAATGAAGTGCTTAAGAAGGTTTATATATTTATGTAATACTTCCAGACTTTAAAAGCACAATTATCATGCTTTAGGCTTTTAATTTTCAGTTGTCAACATAAACCCAACATGGCAGGACACAGACATGGGGCATCTCTCTCCTGGGAGTCATTTTACCTTATTATCAGAGCTGAACTTAAGTATCCTTCCTTGGAAGAGGCACAAAATCTCACATTGTGGGACAAACATTCTGGAGCCACTACAAAGAGGCACAGTCATGTTTCAGGATGTGGTCTCAGCCAAAGGTGATATGATCACAAGGCTGGGCTGAGAGAGGAAACGACAATCAGGACGGGTCTCGAGTGCACTCCCACCACCCGGAGCCGTCCTGGGCTCTTCCCTCCCTAACTCTCCAACAGTCTCAGTTTCCACTGATGTAAATAATTAGTAATAAGAGCCAAAAACAAAAGCTTGGGGGCACTTCAGCTCTTTTGAACACAAATATAATAGTATTAGGGTAACGATCGCTGAATCGAAGGCAGATTCTATCGCACCAATGAACCTGTACTATATTAATGGAAAAGACTGTTCTAAATTACACACTATACTCTTGAGTTAAAACTCTCTCAAAACATCGTGTTCCACTAAAAACCATTAACGCTCCCATTCTCACACCTGTGTGACATATATTCACATTCTAGGTGTTTAGCCTGGCTCACTTACCCATCATTAGAAGATTCAAAAAATAGGTGTTGCACTACATACAGGAGACTATGTTAATCACAATCATTCATTCACTGATTCATACATTCAAGCAACAACTGTGAATTGAGTGCTTGCTCTCAAGGAACTTGACTTCAAATTCAGCTATGTATTTGGAGTAACCATGCACTAGGCATTGAGCTGAACACTAACTTGTGCAGGCACCTCACGTGCTAAGTATTGAGCTACTTACCTTAACATGTTATTTCATTGGATAACAACCTCTGTAGTCAACATTAGCATTTTTATTTTACAGAAAGGAAAGTGAGACTCAAACATTAAGTGACTTGTCCAAAGTCATAAAATTAGCCAAGATTTAAAATTGTTTTTTTGGCCCCAAGTCCTCTGGCTCTTTCCAATTAGTAATATTTTCTGTCTTATGTTTGTGTCTTACCTTCCCTGATCTATGTAAAAGTGTCTGATTAGAAAGAAACAAAACCGCCTACAGTTGGATCAGGAAGAAATGAAACCACAAACAGTTCAAGTCAGTTTTGCCTGCGGGCTGATAAGTTAGTCACACCAGGTCAAGCAAACACAAGCCCCAGACCTGACTTGCAACATAAAATCTTTTCAGTTCCTGAGAGCATTGTGCCTAAAGGCCACTACTTATAACTTTACAACAGAGACACAAACCGATTGATGTAACATAGTCCAGCAATGGCAGTTACATAATTTCAACATTTTCCTAGGTGATTCTTACATGTGCAAGACTGAGAATAATTTATGAGGTGTATTGTAGAACTTTAACCAAAAAAAAAAAAAAAACCATTTCCCAATTAAACGAGCATGAATTAAGAGTATACTTATTTCTTGGCTCCCCTATTTTAAAATGTCTAACATAATGAGATTGTTTTTAACTTTAAATTTTGTTATCTTAATTTATGGAAAGAGGACATATACACACATATTTACATAAGAGCACAGGCTCTTCAAAATATAGAAGCAGCCCAAATGTCCATTGATAAAGAATTGGTTAAAGGAGATGTATTACACACACACACACACACACACACACACACACACACACACACACACAAAATGGGGTATTACTCCAGCCATAAAAAATAAATTTTACCATTTGTGACGACATGGAAGGACATAATGGGTATTATGCTAAGTGAAATAAGTCAGAGAAAGACAAATACCATATAATTTCACTTGTATGTGGACTCTAAAAAACAAAATAAACAAAACAGAAATATCACAGAGAGAATAAACTGACAGTTACCAAATAGGAGGGAGATTGGGAGAACTGAGAGAAAAAGGTAAAGGGATTAAAAAGTACAAACTGGTAGTTACAGAACAGTTAAAGGGATATAAAGTACAGCATAGGGAATAGTCAATAATGTGATAACAACTATGCATGGTGCCAGGTGGTACTACACTAATTGGGAGATGATTTCGTAAGGCATATAAATGTCCAACCACGATGCTATCCACCTGAAACTAATATAATGTTGAATGTCAACTGTAACTGAAATAAATAAGTAAACTTTTAAAAAGAGCAGAGGCTCCAGATTTAGACTGCCTGGGTTCAAATATTAACTCCGTTACTTACCGGCTATGGAAACAAAAACATCTTGCTTTCCTTCGATTTCCATTCACACAGATTCCATTCAGTTTCCATTCATACAATGGGCATAAAGCACATAGAACAAAACCTAGAAGTGCTAAATAAAGTGCTTGCTTTTTTAATATAAATAGTATAAAAGAATATACAAGTAAACCCACCCATGCCGTCTAGCTTCCCAGTTTGCCTTCCCCAAGATAAAGCCTCATATAAGTTTATATATTCTATGCATATACAAACACAGACATGCACATATACTTCTATATACACATTTATATATTATGTATGCATGTTTACGCTCTTTTGATACTTCTATACTGACAAATTTAGATCTGCCATACTCTTCTATAAATGATCATAATATTCCATTTTATGGACGTACCACAATTTATTCAACCAGCTCATTACTGGCAAATAATTAGGTTGTTTGGAATATTTTGCTACTTCAAAAAAGAAAAAATGTTGCTGTGAACATCTTTGTGCATACATGTGAGAGTTTATCTGTAGAAAATTCCAGAAGACTGAATTTGGAGTTGAGGAGTCTAAATTATTACAGATATCGCCAACTACTAAATAAAAAAGTTAAACGAGTTTATATTCCCACCAGCAAAACATGAAAGTTCTTGTTTTTCTATATCTTTGTCAAGATACCCTTTTTGATGCCAAATAGTAGATGACATCTTATTGTAATTTGAGTTTGTATTAATCCTATGTGTTAGCTGGGTATATTTCCAATGTTTAAATATTTTTAAATCCTTTTCAAAATCAGTTTTAGGTTATCTGCTCCAAAGATGGTTATAGATATCCGAATTCTGTTTCGGAAAGACTGAATGCTGGTTCTCATATACACTATTCTTCAGTAGCTGAAATTGGCAATATATTCTTCTTTGAAATTCACTGCTATTGAGCATAAATTTATGGCATTTATCAAGGGAAAAAGCATCAGTGCTTATATTTTTCATTACTATGATGAGGAGTTGGAGGTACATAATAGCACCTCAAATGAGGTTTGATTGAGATTCTGACTTCATACTTATGACCATAAAAACAAATTTTATATCCCACACCATGATCCAAAACTTAAGTTAAAAATACTTCTTGTCTATGGCCACGCCACCCTGAACAAGCCCAATCCCATCTGATCTCGGAAGCTAAGCAAGGTAGGGCCTGGTTAGTACTTGGGTGGGAGACCACCTAGGAAGACCAGGTGCTATAGGCATAAAAAATTTTAAAAAATAAGTGATTGTAAGCTGACAAGGTCTTTGCAATCTGTGAGGTCAACCAAGGGTTCTCGCTTAAAAATAAATAAATAAATAAATAAATAAATAAATAAATAAATAAATAAATAAATAGATAGATAAATAAATAGATAGATAGATAGATAGATAGATAGATAAAAATAAATAAAATACTTCTGAAAACATAGTCACTAAGCTTCTAGACATTGGTCTCCAATGAGTTTTTGTGAATTTGACTCCAAAGGCGAGGAAAACAAAAGCAAAAATAAACAAATGGGACTACATTAAACTAAAAAACTTCTGTATACCTTAAGAAACCATCAACAAAACAAAAAGGCAACCAACTGAATGGGATAAAATATTTGCAAATGATACATCCCATAAAGAATTAATATTCAAAATATATAAAGAAGCCATACAAATCAACAAGAATTTAAAAAATGTAGTTAAAAATGGGTAGAGGATCTAAAAAGACATTTTCCAAAGAAGACATTCAGCTGGCCAACAGACACATGAAAAGATGTTCAACATCACTAGTTATTAAGAAAATGCAAATCAAAACCACAATAAAATATCACCTCACATCTTTTAAAATGGCTATTATCAAAAAGATAAGAAATGATAAGTGTTGGAGAGTATGTGGAGGAAAGGGAACCCTCATCCACTGTTGGTGGGAATGTAAATTGATACAGCTACTATGGAAAACAGCGTGGAAGTTTCTTTAAAAATTAAGACTAGAACTACTATATGGTCCAGCAAAATATGAAAACACTAATCTATAATTTTATATATGTACCCTTCCATTCATTGTAGCTTTATTTACAATAGCCAAAACATAGAAACCTAAGTGTCCATCAACCAGATGAATGAATAAAGAAGATATCTGTATAGAAATGGATCTAGTTATCTTCTTTTTAAAGTACAAGTCATCTTTATAGAAGATCTAGATCTAGATCTAGATATCTATACATACATACAGTGGAATACTATCCAGACATAAGAAAGATCAAATATTGCCATTTGCAGCAATATGGATGGATCTTGACAGTATTATGCTAAGTGAAATAAGTCAGATGTAAAAAGACAAAAACCATATGATTTCACTCATGTGAAATATAAAATTAAAAAGTGTCAAATGAACTAAAAGAACAAAAACAAATGCAGGCACAGACAACAGAATGGTGACTACTAGAGCAGAGGAGAGAGGAATGGAAAGAGGTCATTCGCCCCTTTAGAAATGCTGATTATCTCCATGGTAGGAATCCTCAAATCATATCTCCAGGTTGTCTACATTCTCAGTGAGGCTTTCCACTTGCATTTTGAGATAGTCCTTGCAGATGATCATCCAGGCGATCAATTCTGGCATCAACAACAAACATTCTTATCCTCAATCCATCTATTGAGTTGTTCAATTTAGAAACCAACGTTGTTGAATTCAAAGAAACCTGCACTGAAGAAATTTGTTTTTGTTTTTGTTTTTTGTTTTCAATACAATCATTCCTGTGCTCATCCACTGGACTAGTGCTTTAGTTTTTCTACCTGATTTTTCTTTTTTTCTCACTTATGAGAGCCTTAGATTTGTTATTTATCTTTTACAACTCACTGTCACGGGGTGGGAAATTCTGAATGGCTAGACTCTCATGGGGTCTGGAAGAAGTAGCTTCTGCCCCCCTCAGCATGAGTGTGAAAACCTCAGGCTCTTAGCCCCCACAGACTCTCCCTGTAGAGAGAAGGAACCCAATTCAGGTAACCATGTTCCAAAAGCCCAACCGATACCCATCTTTTTCCTCAATGTTTGTTTTTAATGAATTAATAAATTGAGCTATATTTTTTGATACAGTACTACCAGGGTTTAAGGAAATAAGTGGTTCTTATTTATCTGTGGATAATAGACATTGGTGAGAAAACTGAACAAAGCTAGACACTTTCTCCTTCCACGGTGAAGGACACTTTTAGTAGACGACTAAAAAAGGCAAGGGAGCTCTGCGAGATCTGTTATACAGCACTCATCTCATTCATGAGGACTTCACCCTCAAGACCTAATCCTCTCCCAAAGGCCCTACCTCCTGATAGTTTCAGCTTGGGGGTTAGGATTTCACCACATAAACTGAAAACAATTCATATAAATAACTCAATGAATTATAAATTAAATTAATAACTCAATTTACACAGTCAACTGGGACCTTAGCACTCAGGATAAGGAGAAAAAATAAAAAACACAAAAAGGAGTGAGCCTATCATGTCAGTTACAATTACAAGAAGCCAATTCATTTTAAGTTCTCACTAAGTTAGTTTTTTAATCATGAAAATTAGGCTAGGTGACCCATAAGGCCTCTTCTAGTTATAAAAGTTTCTCTATTCATTTCACACTCTGTTATTTCTGTATCAAATATCACTTTACAAATCAAATTATGAAGTCTTTGGAAATAGTAGCTGTGCCTCACACAAGTCTTTATCACCCACATAATCCATGGAAATGTCTTACACAGAATAGATGTTAGCACACTGATTGGTCATTCGATATTTTAGTCTCTGGACTTCTCCATATTCGTTTAATTATTTCAATCATTGACATTACCTACAACCACCAAAGGTGATATTTCTGGCAGATGAAAGTGTGAGTGTACTACTTTCTACCGATATTCACTTACTCCTTTACATATAAACCATTCATTTATCGTCTTCATTTGTTCAATACTGACAGCTCCATCTATTTCACATGACTTTACAGAGTTATTCTACTGATTCACAGTCATTACCTTCTGTTAAAAAATTATTTTGGCTTTAAGACTTGGCCTAGGAAAATTTCTGGGGAATAATAATCAGCTGCTCAGAACTGGTGACTAAAAATAAGTTGGTCACTAATTTTGTTGAAATGCCCAAGCTCATATCTGAAAATGGTGAGAAAAATAAGCAAATAAGTAACTTTTAATAGAAAGTGTACTTTTATTGCTGTTCACATACAGATTTTAATAAAATTTCACAATTCAACCAAAATAATTTCTTAACATCCATCCAATAGGACAAATAATCTTTATTAGTTTCTGAGTAACTCTCATATCCAGAGACTATATAATTTAGGACTTTGTGTGTGTATGTGTGTGTGTGTGTGTGTGTGTCACATAATATTTAAATTTTGTACACTAATGTTATAGACTGGAAAGAGAATTTGTAATAGATGATTTGGGATTTGGGTTATGGTTTTGATCACGCCAGAGAGCAGTTATTGGTGTTAATAAAGCCACTGATTCCCTTGTGCTCTCTGTCAAAACAGGAATAATGACCTCCCACTCCAGAATAATAGTATAAACTGACAACGTAAAGAATTTTACAGATTTGTCTTCCTTGGAAGACATCTTGTAAACATATAATGTTATTTCTAGAATGCTGTATTTCTAGTGACAGAAAAATATGGTGTCTGCTTTATCAATTAAATCGATCAAAATAATTTTGTTTATCAAAAATATACCCATATAGACAAAGGTCACTGACATTCTAATGAAGTCACAGATTCAAGTCAGAAATTATAGATTGTGAGCTAAGACTTATAGTGCTGATGTATATATTATAAGGTTTAGTGGTAAATCTAATTCCTATGACAAACATTCTAACAAATATAATTTACTTTAACCAACATATAATAAGCCAAGGCAACTTTGCATAATGAACAATAATGGTAAGCACACAAATTACATTCTATAACCACATTTTAATGTTGGAAGGTCTCAAAGTTAGAAATCAATGATCTCTAAAATTATTAAACCAAACTTCTTTCTATTACAGAAAATCTTCTTTCCTTTCTTAGCAAATAGATTTAAGAAGGAAAAAAAACTCCATTTTACTATAAAAAGAAAATAGATAAAAAAAGATATAATTTAAATTTAATGACAACTAGTTCATTAAATTCTGACCCTTGTAGCTACTGGATTGAGTTATAATTTCTAGATAGGACTGAATTAAATATGTGATTTATAACTTTCTATTACAGACCTACTATGACAAAAATAAGTCATGACAATAATGATAATATTGGAAGTACTTACAACATGACAGGATTTTAACTATAGATATTTAATCCCAGAACTACCTTATGAAGAGGCTACTATTATGACAATACATTATTTACAAACAAAAAAAAAACTGACAGTTTAAAGTTAAGCCAGGAATAGGTGAATTCTCATCGAACCTATGCCCTTCAGAGTTAAACCATGTGTACGTCTCATAATTCAAGAACCTAATATTCTTGAAATGCCATTTTCATAATGTGATTTAACATGCTGGTGCTGTTTTTAATGGGGTACTCTGCACATCTGAGATGGAGGAATCACAAAATGCTTCTTTCCATAAAATGCTACTTTCCAGTCTCTTTCTCACCATATTGCTTTCCTTTAATTTTCTCTCTCCTTGATCTCTTTTATTATTCCTCCCCTTAGTCAACTGTCATTTTCCCAGCTTTTCTTCCATTATCCTTGTCTGTGCAATAAACTTTCCAGGAGTACCCAGCAATACCAAAAAATTTCTCAAAAGTGACTCTTCAGAGGCTGATGGTCTTTGAGCCAGAAATTGGAGACTAGAAACAAAATCTGGGAAAACAGAACTATTTTCCCTGATATGTTACTTTTTTCTCTTGTGAAAAGTACTGCTTGCTCCCATTTATCTTGGTCTAAATTTAAAAACAAATTTTAATAAATTAATATGTATCTAACATAAGATTAATGGGCTATTTGTAAATTTATTTTAATTTTGGGGGTAGAATACTCTGATAAAATAGGAGTTCAAAGGGGTCATTTATTCAGACTCATGCCTTTTCGTAGGCACTTTATTATACTATACCTAGGTCAACCACCTCATTTTATAGTTGAGAAAAGTTAAGGCCACAGAAGTGAGGTTAAACTCCAAGTGAAATAAACAAGACAGTGGAATTACAAATATCTTGGGAGAAAAGGAGAGAATCGCATTGGAAAGGGTTGTATTAGTTTCCTGTTGTGCTCTAACAACACATTGCCAAAAACAGAAACTTATTCTCTCATAGTTCTAGAGGCCAAAAGTCTGAAATCAAGGTGTCAGCTGGGCCGCTCCCCCTCTGAGGTCTCTAGGGGAGGATCTGTTCCTTGTCTCTTTCAGCGTCTGTTGGCTCCAGACTTTCCTTGGCTTGTGGCTACATCACTCTAATCTCTGCTGCTGTGGACCCTTTGCCTTCTCTTCTGGTGTCTGTGTGTAATCTTCTGCTGCCTCACTCTCGTAAGGACACTTGGTATTAAGGCCGATATGTCTGGCCTGTTGAAACTGAGAAGGGTCTCAGTCCTCTGAAACTAAGAAGCGAGCAGCCTTAGCCCCTGGCCCTGTGGTGGAAGTAGCAGGCCTGATGGTCTGTGAATAATCTTCAGAGTTATACTTCCCTTTTTTGGATAATAAACCATGTTTACAGCTCAACAGCTCTATCATCCACTCCTATAGAATCCTAGAAATGCTACAGTCTTCCTCTATTCCATTCCACTTCCTCTATCCTCTTTAGTTCAAACTGGCAGTGTTTCTGCTGATTTAAACCCATCTCTATTCCTGGATTCTGCTGAGATAGTTGATTAACCCATAAGCAGGCCATGATCTCTTTATCAAATGGTCATTCAGTCATATCTTTATGGTTCTTTTCAGAACACAGTTCCTCATATTTTGCAATATGGATAGGCTGAGAACTTCCAAAATCTTCAAGTTCTGGTTCTTTTTTACTTAACAATTCCTTCACTTTATCTCCCTCCTCTCAAATTCTACTATAAGTAGGAGAAATAAAGCTGCTCCTTCAACGGTTGTTTAGAAACCTCAGTGAAATATCCCATTTCATTGCTCACAAGTTCTACCTGCCACAAAACACTGGAACATAATTCAGCCAAGTTCTTTGCCATTTTATAAGAAGAATTGTCTTTCCTCCAGTTTCTAGTAACTTGTTCCTCATTTCTGTCTGAGACCTCACAAACATTGCCTTCAATGTTCACATTTCTATCAACACTCCCTTTGAGGCATTCAAGGAATTTTCTGATATGCACCTCAAAACTCTTCCAGCCTCTACTTATTACCCAGTTACAAAGCCACTTCTACATGTTTAAATATTGCTACAGCAGCTCCCCACATCTCACTATCAAAGTCTGAATTAGGCAACTTCATTTGCCATAACAGTCTGGGTGGCTCAAACAACAGAAATTTATTTTCTCACAGTTCTGAAGGCTGAGAAGTTCAAGATCAAAGTTCCTGGTCATAGCTCTCCTCCTGGCTTGTCGGTAGTCCCCTTCTTGCTATGTCCTCTCATGGCCTTTTCTCTGGGTGAGTGCAGAAGGAAAGAGACAATATCTGATGTCTCTCCTTATAAGGACACTAATCCTTTTGTATCAGGGCCCCACCCTAATGACCTCATTTAACCTTAAATATTTCCTTAGAGGTCTCATCTCCACACATAGCCATGTCAGAGGTTAAAACTTCAGTAAATGTATCTGGGTGGACTGAAAACGTTCAGTCCATAACACACACCTTAACTAAAAAAAAAAAAACACACACACACACACACAAAAATACAAAACTAAAATATGCTAAACCCCAATTAAACAAAGCCTACTATAGCTCTTCTAATATCACACAAAATAGACTTTCAGGTAAGAAGCTTTACTAATGATTAAAAGGAACATTTCATAGTATTAAAGATTCCATTCCCCAAGAATAATTATGATTGGTCTCACATACTTATCAGAATAATTATTCCAAACTGGGCCAACTATTAACATAGGTTCTAAATCTATAATGCAGAAATTTAAAAATCTAAAAGAAAAAATAGAATATTCACAATCAAAGTGGGATATTTTTATACACCACTTTCGGTAACTGATGGAATGAGCACACAAAACAAATCAGCAAGGGCATAGAAGACTTAAATAACATCAAAGTTGTTTAGAAAAGGGTGAGACTAAAGCAAAGAAAAAGATAATATATGCCTTTGTAACCCTGAATCATTCTAGAAAATAACATTCTAGAAAATAAGATGTGGGATCGTGGTTGGGGAAGAGAACAAAGTAACACGAGAGCACACTAAATCACTTGTCTGGCTCTGGGGAAATATGGACATTGAAAGGTTTCAGCACTCAGTAGAAGAAAATAAATGACAATGGGCTTAAGCAAGGATGAACGTCTATTTAACAATAAATGTAGCATGTACAGCTTTTAAACCTAGAGAAGAAAACTCAATCTATCCAATAAAAGTGAGAAATTGAAATGATAGTCAAAAACTTCTCCTTTAAAAAAAATTTAAAAGACCCTCGAATGGTGAGTTCTGCTAAACTTTAAATAGAAATGCATTTCCCAGCTCCACTTAGACTGTGTGAGCTCTAGGGCAGGTCACTCCATCTCTCTGAGCTTTTCTTTCTTTTGTGAAAGGAAGATGTTACGCACACAAAGTACTCAGCACGATGCCTGGGTAGAAGACATTCATCAAACATTAATTATGGCTTTTATCATTCTTAACTACTTTTACTACTATTGTTACTGCTGCTTATACTAATATTATTCATATTTCTTTAGTGTCTTCTGAGTCCATGACATAAAGAACTCATAATAAGCCTATCGGTCTAGTTGAGTTTGACATAAACAAATAGATATAATTAGATCTTGCAGGTGTAGGAAGTATTTCTTAACAAGAAGAGACTCAGAGAAAGAAAAGTTTGTGTTAACTTCAAAGTAAGCTAGAAGTAGTATTATACTGTGGCACTGTTATGAAGCAGAATGCATTAGAAAGTGTCAGTTATAAAGACTGACTGATTTAGGTGTGAAAGTCAAATTCTTGCTCAGATTTAAGTTAGAAAGAACAACAAGTTAGAAAGAGTTCATTCTTGTTCATGATTTGCTGGCAGGGTGTAAAGAATGTACATCACAAACATGATCTGTACTCAAACCCCTACATCCTCTGCTCTGTTTACTAGAATTCAAATCTCAATTTGAAGTTAGCTTTGTGTATAGTCGGTGCCCAGGAAATATTGATCAATTTATCAACTTTGGTTAATTTTTCTATTTAGCGATTTCAACCACTTTATCAACCTATAAATCAGATCATACATGATTCGCCACTTTTCTTCAGATACCAGGCATATCCAAAATTGACTTGTTTACCAACATAAGATCCTCAGAGTATGGAGACCTTAATAGAGTGAAATACAAGCCAACAGTTGCTTTATTATGGATGAACAAAAGAAAATATGCTTTTATTATCAATCTCTACAAAGATATGGTGACCTGTTCTACCTTTCAAGAAGCTTGACTTGAAAAATTTGGCAGATTTGTTGGAAACAAGAAAAATGAATAGGATGAAAAACACATCAAGGGTAAATGGCTAAGCTCGTAGCAAAATGTTTGACAAGAAAACGAATGTTAATGTTAGTGTGAAATATACAGTATATTCAGTTATTAATTTTTCCATCAAAGTTTCACTTCAAAAAACAAACAGTGCAGATTTGACAGTGTTTCTTAATGGAAAAAGAGCATACCTTAGGAGTTAGTTCACAGGAATATTTTAGTTCTCTTGCTTTGTTTTTCAATTAATCATTTTACTATTTTGTGCACTTCCTCTCCTTGGGGAAATATTCTGAATCTGATTTGGCTGTTTTCTTAAATCTATTTTGTTGTGTGCAAAATACTTTTGGTATTTGCAAATTTACAAAATGTTCTTAACCTCAAGAGAAAATAAATGTTAAGATAAAATTAAAACAAGTCCAAATAATGAAGCACATTTTTTGAAATCCCTCAGTGTAGGAAGCATGTAGGTAGAAGAAAACAACAGTCAGGCCTAGGACAGAACCTAGAGAAATCTCTGAAGATGTCAAAAGTGATTTCATATGAATAGTTGTGTTTTTTTTTCCTTTTTCTTTAGAACTTCTTTAAAAAAAAGGGAGGAGATGAAGAAATGAGTGAAAGAGGCAAGCTTATCAGAACTGAAAATTTGGTAAAGATATTTCAGTGAGCTTCTCCAGTCTATCAAGCTTACCACCCTAATAATTCAATTCCTTTCAAATCAATGTGAAGATGCCATGCTAGAAATATGAACCAAACTGGATTCTAGCCCATACAAACTATTTAAGGTGATGAAATTAGATTAAAGATGAAAGATAATATTATAATGGTATATAAGATTATTGCATAATCATAATTATTAAGAGGATTTTCAAGGTTATCTTCTATTAGAAGTCAAGAAGAGATGAACTCTACTTCTAGCCTTTTGAATCTTTCCTATATCAAGGGCAGTTTTGGTCCCACCTGTTTCAGACTCTATAAAACTTTCTAGCTTGCATAATGTTTATACCACAAATGTGATTCCACTATAAAGACCCTCAATTTGAATTTCAAAAACAGAGAGGGAGTGTCTTTGCCCCAAGGAGCAACAAAGCATAGTGGCTAAGAGTGAGGACTTTGTGGACATAATGGCTAAGAGCCAGATGACTTTGGTATGAAGTGCAGGATCATAGCTGGGAAAATACTTAATCTCTGTAAGCCTCAGTTTCCCCATCTTCAAAATAGGAATGTTTAGAGTTCCTAACTCATAGAGTTTTGAGGATCTTAATGGCTGATGTAGGTATATACATTATGCACTCCACAAGTATTTCCTAAATGCCTACTATGTGCCAGATACTGTTCTAGATACTGAATCCCAAAAGTGAATGAGATAGACAAGGTCCTAGACCTCCTGGAGCCTCTATTCTCATCAACAAGAAAATGGGCTCCATTAGGAAAGAGAACATAATATACCATTTTGTGTGTCCCATGGTGCTTTGAAAAAATAGACAATAAGTATTTGCAAGGGGATTATAGTAAGTAGAAGAAGGAAGCTATGCTTCAAAAATCTTGCACTCCCCTTCCAGTCAAGATGGTATAGAAGGTAGACATTATGATTGCCTCCTTTCACAACCACATCAAAGTTACAATTAAACTACAGAACCTTCACCACTGGAAGTCGCGTAAGGTCTGGCTGAACAGAAGTCCTACAACTGAGGACATACATAAACAGTCAGCTCAAGACTAATAGGGTGAGTGGAGACCGTTGGTCCCACAACCACATGTGGTAGTCAAGAAACAGGAGTGTTATCTTAGCTGCAGAATCCCCCCACCCCAAGAGGTGAGGGATCCTGGTTCCACTCACATTGGGCTCCTCAGCCCAGGATTCAAGTGCCAGGAAGAGAAGTCCCCACAACCTCTGGCTGTGAAAACCAACGGAAACTGTAGCTAAGTGAGACAGAGGGCTACGGTAGTCACAGATATTACTCCTAAAGGGCCCACACGCATACTTACTTGCCGGTGGTCTCACCTGCTCTGACCTCCGGTGGTGAAGAGCAGCTCATAAGGCACACGGACACACTGGGAGGAACTGAGTTGTCTGGCCTCAGGGGGAGGTCTAGAGGGGCAGCTTTTCTACCCTAGATAGAATTGTTGGCAGAATCCATTGTTTCTTTGTTGGGCCCTCCCAACTCTGGGCATGCAGACACAGGCAAGGGCCCTATCTGAGCTCCATCAATCTGATTAACACAGGTCGCTCCACCCAGGCGATTTCCTGAGACCCCACCTCTCCAAACTTGTGGGCCCACCCAAGCCCCTTCCAGTGGCTTTTCTACACGAACAGCCTGTCTTGCCTCATGCTGTGGACTTTCCTAAAAACTCTCTCAAAAGCTCACAAAATCCAAATAAGTAGCACCTGACCTCTGCATGACCTATACCTTTGGCTGAGCAGCCTCAAGCCCAGCACTACCAGCAGCTGGTCTCAATTCCTGGCTTGGCCTTTAAAGGTACCTATAAGCCAAACACGAGTGGCAGGCATCTGAGGATTGCTTGGTGACTCTTACCAGGTGGCCTCAGAAGTACACAGACTGCAGCTAAACTGCAGCTGGGCTCCTGCCAGGAGGTCCATGGGCCAGAACATCCAGTGGCCTCCTTCACGCAGTGCTGGAGCACCATCCAGGGCTGCATCTGAGGAGGACACACTTGAAGGGCAGACTGGTCATATATCAAAGCCCTGCTAAAGTAAATCCTGCTCCACAGGGTCAACCCCTCAGTGGCCAATCCTCACAATCAATCAGCCCAAGGGTCAATCCCTCCCACTGATGTGCAAATAGCAACCAAGGCGGCTCAACTACAACAAGAGGACACATACAACCCACACAAGTGACACATCTTGAGCACCTGGCTCAGGTGACCAGGGAAAACTGTGCCACTGGGCCCCACAGGATACCTACTACACAGAGCTACTTCTACTAAGACCAGAAGACTTAGGAGCCCTACCTAATATATAGAAACAAACACAGGGAGGCAGCCCAAATGGGGAAACAAAGGAACATGTCCCACATGAAAGAACAGAACAAAGCTCCAGAAAAAGAACCAAACGAAATAAAGACAAGCAATTCACCAGATGCAGAGTTCAAAACACTGGTTATAAAGATGCCCAATTAACTTAGGGGAGGAGTAGATGAATTTGGTGAGAACTTTAACAAAGAGATATGAAACATAAAAATGAAAATGGAAAACATAAAGAAAAAAATAGAGAACCGTCAAAAATGAAAGATATAATATCTGAGATGAAGAGTACATTAGAGGGAATCAAAAGCTTGGATGAAACAGAGGATCGAATCAGAAATTTAGAGAATGGGGTAGTGGAGGACACCCAATCAGAACAGCAAAAAGAAAAAAGAATACAAAAATTGATGGCAGTTTAAGGGGCCTCTGGGACAACATCGTGCACACCAACATTCACATCTTAGGGGTACCAGAGGAGAAGAAAAAAAACAAGAAATTGAAAACCTATTTGAAGAAATAATGATGGAAAATTTCCCTAAACTGGTGAAGAAAATAGATATACAATCCCAAGAAGCTCATAGAGTCCCAAAAAGATGAACCCAAAGAGGTCCACACCAAGACACATCATAATTAAAATGCCAAAGGTTGTCTACAGCCATGCTACTCTGAAGAAGCCCGATCTCGTCTGATCTCGGAAGCGAAGCAGGGTCAGGCCTGGTTAGTACTTGGATGGGAGACCACCTAGGAAGACCAGGTGCTGTAGACATAAAAAATAAAAAATAAGGGATTATAAACTGACAAGGTCCTTGCAATCTGTGAGGTCAACCACGGGTTGCCTTGCCTAAAAAAAAAGAAAAAAAGCCAAAAGTGAAAGATAAAGAGAGAATCTTAAAAGCAGAATCTTAAAGAAAGAATGTTAAAAGGGAGCTCCCATGAGACTGTCAGCCGATTTCTCAACAAAAACTTTGCAGGCCAGAAGGGATTGGCATGAAATATTCAAAGTGTTGAAAAGTAAAGACCTACAAGGAAGATGACTCTACCCAGCAAAGCTATCATTTCGAATCACAGGACAATAAGAGCTTCCCAGACAAGAAAAGGCTAAAAGAGTTCATCATCATCAAGCCAGCATTAAAGGGAATGTTGGAAAGACTTCTTTAGAAGAAAAAAAAATTATCAAAAATATAAATAATAAAATGGCAATAACTACATGTCTGTCAACAAGTACTTCAAATGAAAAGAATTAAATGCTCCAATCAAAAGATAGGGTGGCTGAATGGATAAGAAAACAGACCCTTACATGTGCTGCCTACAGGAGACTCACTTCAGATCAAAAGAGACACAGACTGAAAGTAAATGAATGGAAAAAGATACTTCAATGAAAATGGAAATAAAAAAAAAATTAGGGTAGCAATACTTATACCAAACAAAGTAGACTTTAAAACAAAGGCAATAACAAGTGACAAAGAAGGACTGAGTAATCCCACTTGTGGGTATTTACATGAAGAAACCCAAAATACTACTGTGAGGTGACATGGGCATCCACATGTTCATTGCATCATTATTTACAACAACCAAGATAGGAAGGCAACCTGGTGTCCATCAATGGATGAGCATATAAAGAGGTGGTACATATATACACTGGACTATTACTCAGCTATAAAAATAAATGAATAAATAAATAAGTAAATGAATAAATGAATGAATGAATGACATGAAATCTTTATATCTGCAACAATATAGATGGACCTAGAGGGTACTGTGCTGGGTAGAGTAAGTCAGATAGAGAAAGACAAACACATATGATTTCACTTACATATGGAATCCAAAGAACAAAATAAACAAATATAACAGAAACAAATTTATAGATACAGAGAACATTTTGAGGATTACCAGATGAGAGAGGGGTTGAGGGAGTGGGTTAAAAGGGGAAAGGGAATAAGAAGTACAATTTTGGTAGTTACAAAATAGTCGTGAAAATGTAAAGTATAGAATAAGGAATATAGTCAATAATATTGTAATAACTATGTACGGGGTCAGATAGATACTAGATTTATTGAGGTGATCACTTCATAAGTTGTATAAATGTCTAATCATTATGTTGTATACCTGAAAATAATTTAGTATTGTATGCCAACTATAATTGAAAAATAAAAAATATTAAGAAGGGAAAAAATCAAGTCTTGCACTCCCAGGCAGAGAAAATAACAATTATGTGGACAAACCGATTGTATTCTGCTAAAAAGATCCAGAAGAATCACATCCTCTAACATTTCTCAAAAGTCAGTGCCTTGGTAATTGAAAATATAATGGATTACATGAAGTTTCCACTGTACCATGCCATGTTTTGCTCATGAGGCAGAGGAATGCATGGCATGGAGCACAATTCTGGATTGTGACTTCAGCCAGGTAAGCACAGATCACCTTGGGTTTCATGGCTGTTCAGTCTGGATTATCTGACTGCCATTTAGAAGGCTTGGCACTCCTCTCAGCTTTAGAGCTACAGAAGATAATCATGTGGCCAGAATGACTGCAAGGGGCCAGGGCGGTCCAGGGGTGCCTGCCTAGTTTCACTCCTTCAAGACTTGAGTTACTATTAAAACACACATTCCTCAAGGATAGTTAGTAATTTAGACTGTTAGTTTTTACTTACTCTTAATAGTAAATAAGAATTGATATTTTTCTTTCTTTTTTTTGTTTTTTGAAAATGAACATCAGGGATTTTTAGTCTAATTACAAAAATATGTTTTGTTCATTGAAAAAAAACTGGAAGCTATAACTTTCCACATGAATGCACAATCTTTCTGAAGAGCGAGTTTTGAAAATTACAGAGAAACTGAGAAGAAGCTTGCAAGACCACTGACCTGGGAAGCATGAGACCTGGATTCTAGTTTCGAATGCAATTAAATAGTCAGTTGAATTCAAACAAGTGAAATAGCATCTCTGGACCTCAGTTTCCACATCTGTAACCTTCTACCTCTGATTTTTTTTAGATTATTTATTAAGTAAGATGCACTATATACCCACCTATTTCATACAGTATTAAAATGACCTTGTATGACAGTCACATTTTATGATGAGAAAGTTAACGGTCAGATATGCTCATTCATTTAACCAAACCTATCGGATATGGGGCAAAAGTGGGACTTACTAAGGTTGTCTCCTGACTCTAAGTCACATCCTCTTCCTATCAAACTACAAAGGCTTTAACTTACTAGGATGTATGATAGCTCTGGATTTGAGAAATGACCCTGACAACAATACCTCATTATCTTCTTGACCCTTTGCCTATAGTTAATTCTGTTCAATCACTTACCAATAGGAAATCCTCTGTTTCACATGCATGAGGTGAATAGTTTAAAAGACTGGGTCTTGTCTATGGCCATGCCACCTGAACAAGCCCGATCCCATCTGATCTCGGAAGCTAAGCAAGGTGGGGCATGATTAGTACTTGGATGGGAGACCACCTAAGAAGATCAGGTGCTGTAGGCATAAAAAATAAAATAAAGGAATTTTAAGCTGACAAGGTCCTTGCAACATGAGATCAACCAAGGGTTGCCTCGCCTAAAAAAAAAAAATTGATCTTACTTAGGAAACGTATCTGCCATTCACTGACGTTTGGAAGATGTGCTCTCACATAAAAGGAGTCTTAGTCTTCTTTCCATCTGTACCCCAATGAGAAATGTATCAGAAAATAAGATCATAAGTAGATCAAGCCCAACCATAACCAACTCTCAAAGACTATCAGTCATACCTATAACCCAACAAAAGTTAGCTATCCACCCATTCTCCCTGCTAAAGGGGTAGGTTCCTTAATAACCCCAACTCCATCCCTCCCTGTTTGGATTAAGGGCAAAGACTTGTCCCATAACCAGCCAATCTATAGACTGTTCATTGGACTAAGATGTTGCCTGGCCAGTAAGTGCTTACCCAAACAGACTAGAATGCCTACTTCAGGAATCTGAATAGGGAAATATAGAAGAAAAAAGAAAACAAACAAAAAAAAAAAAGCAGGCCATTTAGTGTCCAGGAAGAATAGAGAAGACACTAGATGCGTTGTGTCTTCATATTAAAGTTGGGCATCCAGAGTGAAATGAATAGACTCAGATCCCAAACTTGTTTTGGATTCCAAATCATTTACCAGTTTCTGTTCCACATACCACAGGCTTTGTTCTTCTATGAACCCTGCTCTTGGGTTTCTGAGAGACTTTCTTCTTAAACGATGTGTGTATACTGCTGCATTTATTTCTTCTTAATTATTGGAATAGGTGACTGACTATCTACTCTTTCAACCAAAAGAGCTGAATAAAAATCTGCACAATTATTTTGCTATATTACATACTACTAAATTCTTTTTATTAGAATATACTTCTATTTGGTAGAATAAATTCTAATTAGTAGAATAGTAAACTATTTTGTTACACTATACACCAGTAAATTAATAGGGATTTGGCATCTGATCTGCTGATTCCAGAGCTTGATTTATAATTGCTACATTATTCTGCCTTTTACTCTTTTGGCTACTCTAACTGGCTCAATTATAAGCATTGAGAATCTTAAGAATTCAGTAGGACCTGCCAAGAAGAAATATTTAGTACTATGACTTACCTATCAGCCTAAAGATCACTTTTGCCCCCAAGACCAATTCCATATTCCATGGGAATAAATTTTAAACATTTGATTTTAATCCATCCATAAATTCTTTATCATTAAGAAGCTGGATTTTTTTAAATGATGTGAAACTATATGTAAAAATATGTATATCAATTATTTATGAAAGTAATGATTGTTCTTACAGTAAGGCAAGCAAGCACCTCTTTAGAGAAACTCTTTGGCCAATAAATTAAGCCAAAGGGTTCCAACCTCTGACTTATTCGTGGCACTTGGCCCTGTGGATTTAATTTTCATCAATAAAAATGCGTTATGAATCCCTCACAAAAGAACACAACACTTGGATCTTTCTCTGAATTCTGATTCTCAATCCATTTAGCTCATCAGATGCTAGTAAGAATCCTCGTTCACATATTTTAATTTAATGTTAGCATTTCTCCTCGGGCTCATTAACTACCTTCCAGTGCAGATTAACCAATGAACCCTGAAAGAGGTCTCCAGTTGCTCTGCAAGGGTGATGAGCAATTCTCACCTTGCACTTCAGCCAACAAAAATGTTGTGCCATTTTACAAGCAGTAAAGCCCCAGAAGGCCACATGGTTCCGTGGCATAATATATGCAGAAAAATAATAAAAGGTTTTATGGCTCCAGGAGAGCCAACTAGTCTCAGCAGTGCCCCAAGGCAGGTAAAGCTGTGTCCTCACTCAGCCTCATGCCCTGACAACTTTAACCAAGAACACTTAGGCTTGAAGTACCTGGTCTGCAATATGAAAACAGTCCTGGATTGGGGTTAACCACTTACACGAGATTCTGCCTAAGTGCATTTATATCTAATTGGTATTTTATTTAACAAATCAGGGAATTATTTACTTAAATCATTAAAGCTAAGTTATTTTAATGAATGGGATGTTTTTATAGTCTTGGCAAGCCAAGAAAGTTATATTCCACTGCCTACTGGGAAAGAAACGACATTTGCTGCTGGAAGTCCAGTTGGATATTAGCCTCTGGTAGCTGACTTCCATCCAGTCAAAATGTTCCTTGAAAAGCTTTCCCTACTCCCTGATAAATTCCCTGTACATACATCACGATGATAAATGTACATAGGGATATTATCGGGAAGTGGGTAAACCTTTCAAAGGTTACCATGTTATTATAGACCACTCTACATGGTCAGTACACCAAACAGGAGATGCTGGGTGTGGCAACCCCTAAAAAATAAAGTGAACAAAAGGGGGTGCAGATGATAATCCAAGTAAGTTAAGAGGAATTCCTGCCACTAAAATCATTTATAACATTTATTCATTTATTAAAATTTTAAAGTTTGTGTAAATTTCTTTCATATAGAGATTTGCTCATGCTGAAGGTCTAATTATGAACTTCATGTCCGAGATGACGTTTGACCTAAAATGGCATGGAGTGCCAGAAGGCAATATCTGTCATTTACCAAATATTTGTCACTTTGCTTTTGCATTCATATAACTTTATATGTATGTGTTCGATATGTAAATACATTCCTAATATACACACATAGATATAAATAGAAATCGATACAAACACAAACATATATATATTCCTAACAACACACATATAGTTTTTTCCTCACTCAACTCTAAGGTAATCACCACCCAAAATATAATTGCTTACAGATTCTGTTTAGTTTCCTAAGATTTCTTGATCTTACAAACATGAATCTGGTCCAGGAAATTACACTGGCTAGATGCCTTCATGAAACATTGACTGGATTTCAAAAGAAATTCTATTTCTTCAGAAAAAGAAAGATGTGATGTCCACAAGGTCTTTGTGAGAAGACAAAAAAATCTGAGTGATTTAAATCTATCCCTACTGCCTGCAGGTGAAAAGGCATGTGTGTCCCAAATGTTGAAGCTGTCACACATGTTCTGCACATATTCCTTAACCATCTAGAGGTGCAGCAGGTCTAGGCAGCTGTAAGCTAATAAGTCATTTGATAGATAGTATGTTCTGTTCTCATCCAGACACATTTGTGTTAGTGAATCCAGAAGTTTTTGATTTTTCCTAATGGCTTCAATTGGATGATTTCATTCAGGCAAGCTGCCTCTTCTTTTTATTTCTAAGCCTTTCCTGTGAGTATTCCTACACCAGGGGAAAAATATGTTTTTGATTTAACAAAGAAATATTACCTAAAATCAAGATTTTCAAAGTAACAATGTCTTCATATTTATAGACTACCTTTCTTTTCCTGATAAAAAAAGAAAGTGCAAAGGTGACTCTCACCCATCACAGAAAACCCTACCTTTCCCCATACAAAAATGTCACCTTCAAGATGCGAACAGTATTTCCCCCAATCTCACCAGATCATTTTCAAAGTCTGATTTAACTCATCACGATTTAACTTGAGATTGTGGACAACAGATTCTAGAAGGATGTGACTATAAAAAATGGAGATATTAGTTTTAAAATGCATAAAATAAGCCCACTAACTCTCTCAACAGGTCTGCTATATTTAATACTGAATAACATATTGACAGAGTAAATAATCTATACTATGTTAATTACATCACTACATAGAATTCATCGGTTTAGAGCAACACTGTCCAATTGAAACATAATATGACCCACGTATATAATTTAAACTTTCTTGTTTTACATTCAAAAAGTAAAAAAAAAAAAATTGAAATTTAATAACATATTTTATTTGAACCAATATATCTAAAATAGTATCATTTAACATGTGGTCAACAGTAAACAATTATTAATGAGATATTTTACATTCTTCTTTACAAAATTCATGGTATTTTTTTACATCAGCAGCACATCTCATTTCATATCGGCCACTTCCAGTGTTTAGTAGTCCAGGTAGGCAGACAGGGCAGATCTAAAGGGTTGGGCATTAAAGGACTGGATAAGCACTGTATGCTCACTACCAGCTCTCCCAGCTTTAGGTGTGCCAGTACATGTCAGAAGTTTAAGTTGGCCAGTCTTTTACATCTGCCATGCTTGCTTCTTTAGATTGAAAAACAGTACCTACAGTTCAACTTACTTTTCATTGGTAGTTGTTGTAACATGCTAAGAAAATAAATCAGTGGTCATTGATGTTTTGTTTTTCTGCTGTAAAAAAACTACCACAAACATAGTGGCTTAAAAACAACACACATTTATTATTTTACAATTCACGAGATCAGAAGTTTAAAATACATTGGCAGGGCTGCATCCCTTCTGGAGGTTCTAGAGAATTTGTTTCCTTGCGTTGGCAATTGTTTTTAGTAAGTAAGATGTGGCAGTTTCTGAAAGTAATGTAAACTGGAATTGTGTACCTTTCGACCGTTACCCAATTCAAAAGGTATAACGAGGTCAAAAGGTACAAACTACCAGTTATAAGATAAATAAGTCCTGTGGTTGTGAAGTACAGCACAGTAATAATACTATATTGTATATTTTAAAGTTGCGAAGAGTAGACCTTAAAAGTTCTCATCACAAAGAAAAAACCCTGTGACCATGAAAGGTGATAGATGTTAACTTACTGTAGTTCATGGTAATATCAAATTACCTTAAACTTATACAGTCTATATGTTAATTATATCTCAATAAAACTGGAAAGGAATTTAAATATATATTCTGATGATTTAATGAAAGACAAAATAATAGGTATCTGAGTAGAGGCTGGAGAGAAAGACTCTCCAGGTATGTATTACCTATTTTTAAACTGCTTTTCCAAATTTCCAGAACAAACCTTCACTCTCAGTCCCAACTAATTAGTGCCACACCTATCATGAGAAGGCATAAAGGTATATTTTCTCTCAAATAATAAAGAACTTAATAGGAATCCTACTCTACTAAATTTATGTCATAAAGTAGAAAACATTTTAAATCAAATCAACAAATATTTAATGAGAACATTATGAGAAAGGCACAGTGCCCAGCTCAGAACATTCTATAACTTAAACTATAAATTCAACTTTCTGAAGAATAACAATTTTTAAAATTTCCCTTCTTAGCAAATCAGTATAGGCAAAATGGTCATTTTACTTACAAATTATTCATTGATTCCACTGGAATGCCGTTCTTTTACTGTTGTCTCTTCTACTTAATCTTCTTCTGAGGTTCTATTTATACACTAAAAGAGAGTAATGAGGCAGTAATTGAAATTTTAAAACATGTTCCTGGACCACTGGAACCACCGTATGTATTCCCCACTGCACCTTTTGAATGTGCTCAGGCTCTAACCTTCTCGTCCTTGGGGGATGTATTAGTCACCTTGGGCTGTCGTAACAAAATATCATAGTCTGAGTGGCTTAAGCAACACCATTCTAGAAACCAGAAGTCTGAGATCAGGGTGCCAGCATGGTTGAGTTCTGCAGATGGAGGCCTTCTCACTATGCTCATAGGGCAGAGACAGACAGACAGACAGACAGCTCTCTGTTGCCCCTCCTGGTAAGGACATTAATTCCATCATTAGGGCCTGCCCTCACATGACCTCATCCAAACCTAATGACCTCCTGAAGCCCCATCTCCAAATTCCATCATATTGGTGGTTATGGCATCAACATAAAAATTTGGGGGTTGGTGAAGGTGGGACACGATTCAGTCCATATGAAAGAATACACAAGATCCCAGCAAAGAAGAACCCCGGAGAAAGTACACGCTCTGGCAGACCTGACCAAAGTCAGCCCTCTGGTCATTCCCAAGCTCCCCTGGGGACTTCTTCCAAGCTGGTGGAAAGAATAAATGTGATCACAGCTGAAAGGTCATTTCTCAGGATTTCTAAATGTGGCTTCAATGTGAAACCCTCAAAAGGTGTTTTCTACCCAAAAGTGTAGCTTTCAGGTCAACAATTATATTCTTGAAATGATGTCTATGAAGACTGATTTTCCTTGAATTGATGTCTCTAAGGTGAAAGAAAACAATTAGCAGAAATATGACTTTCTTCATTAATCTTAATTTTTAAAATACTTTTTATTTTTACTGAAATACAAATGGATAGGGTAAAGTTTCATAAACCATGAGAAAGATTAAGTTTATGATTTCGAAACTAAAATATCACTGTGCTGAAAAGAGAAGTGAATGAGTATGTCTAATAATCATTTTAGTGAAAACTCAGTTTCAGAAAGACACTGAATTTCATTCACAATTGGTCTGTTTAAAAAAAAAAAAGGCAAAGTGTAGTCATTCACCATAGAGATTAACTGGAAAAGCTGTCTATTCTGAGCTTTGTTCTATATAAACACAATGTAATTAAGATTTGTGTTGTGAATTTCAATAAAGCACAATTTAATACTACAGCAAGAGTGCCATTAAACTGTGAATATTAACTTTCCAATAATTTCTAGAAATTGTAATGAAATCTGTTTGGCAATAACATGACATTTTGACACCAATAAAAATACTTTATGTAGTTATGTAAGTGATAAAAATAAACGTTTTATAAAAATTTATCCAGAAGGACTTTTAACTAGGAAAAACAATCATAATTAACAAGATTTCATAAAGCATGCAGCAGCCAAAGATAACTTTTTGAGCAGCTGAAGGTGATGAGGTCATTGCTGGTCCTAAGTTCATAAGATCTGACCACCTGTAGAGATTTTTTAAAAGCACTTAAAAGAATTAATTTTCCAACTACGGACAGGCTGAGAGTCTCTCTCTTTTACGTGACTTTCTGTTGTGCCAAAGAAATGGAACTGAGCGTGCACTCCAGCTTTTCAAGCAGCTGTTCCTATGGTGCAGGAGTAAGTGTGTAAACTCTACCAGTACCAGCTGGAAAAAAAGACATGAATCTACTATTTCCAAATGTATTATGGAGCCTAGGTTTTGTTTCCAGGAGAGAATGTGTCCAAAGTAACAAAATTTAAGAAGAGGGTTGTGAAATCATCCAGTGGATGAGTAATCATCTTGACAATTCAGCTGGCTGATACAAACATAGCTGTGCTGGCAGGTAACCCTACCATTTACTGTACTGGCCATTCAGTACCAGAGAGGTTCTTTTCAGTACTTTTAATTGAGATCATTTTAGTACGAGAATATTAACATCATCAACATCAGAAAAACAAAATTAAATTTTGTCAAATGTATTTTTCCCCCTCAATATGAACATTACCTCCTTCAGGCCATAATAGATCAAGTAGATACAAAATAAGATTCTAGAAGACGTAAATACCTAATTAATAAGGTAGTGATTTTATACTTTGAAATCAGAAATAAACTTTCTTTTCAAGAGCAGAGACTAGGAAAGACATTTTTAAGCACAATACATGAATAAGAAACCAAAAAAAATGTTTTATAGTTTTTAAATATCTGCATAGCAAAAAATATTGTGAACAAAAGCAAAGGCAATAACAAACTGGAGGAAAATAACTACCAACCATATATGAGAAATTTCCATGTAGTAGACATTTTGTGTTTTTTTGCCCAGCACACAAATCAGTACCATAGTTTTGCTCTGGAGGTACCATTCTGGCTCTCTGGTCATGGTGAGTCCCCACCCCAGACCCCAAGGAGATCACTTTACTACTTGGCCAGGGGATGGATTCAAGAATGAGTACATGATCCATTTGGAGCCAATAAAAAGGGATAAATGATAGGACTTTAGTTCAAGCAACTAGAAAAGACTCTTCCACTGAATTTGGTGGTATGAAGCTATAAAGATACAGCCATCTTGGTACCAGTAGGAGGGCTAGGCTGAGGATGGAGCTGAAGAGGTAAAACGAAGGGATGAACCCCAGAGACATAATACCACTGCCTAAATAGATGAGACAAAAATAATAAGAATACTCAATGTCTTTAAATGTACTGGGGGGGGGGCAGAGGGTAAACAATTAGAAGAGATTTGAAGGTTAAATTGTGATATACAGAAAACTATGCAAATAAAAAAAAAGTGGTTATTACTAGGTGTTGTGGGTTGAATTGTATTCCCCCCACCATATATATGTGCCTTATTTGCAAATAGGGTCTTTGCACATGTAATCAAGTTAAAATGAGGACATACTGAATTAGGGTGGGCCCTAAATTCAATGACGGTGTGCTTATAAGGAGAGAGATTTGGAGCTACAAAGACATCCAGGAAAGAAGGCCATATGAGGACTTGTGCAGAAACGGGAGTTAGGCTTCAGCATGCCAAGGAAGGCCAAGACTTGCTGGTAACCATCGGATGCTAGAAAAGACAAGGAAAGTTTCTTGCCTAGAGCCTTCACAAGGAGCATAGCCTTTCTGACACCTTGATCTCGGATTTCTAGCTTCCAAAACTGTGAGAGAATAAATTTCTGTTTTTTTAAAGCCAATCAGTTTGTGGTAATTTGTTTTGGCAGGTCTGAGAAATTAATACTAGATAACAATTAACCACAAGGAAAAGCAAACAGTTGTGTAACTGGTATAATACACAGATCAGTTTTGAATAGCATTTATATAGACAGAATAATGTAAATAACATTGGGAAGATGGGGAGAGAAGGACTGGCAATTACACTTATTTACTAAAGGTAGGAGAATTAAACTGTTGCCTTTTCTCATGAGAACTTTACCTTGTATCACCGAAACTTGACAAATAATGTTCAAGTTGAGAAACTGAGTAACACTGTTATAAGCTTGGTATACAGATAAAGAAATAAGTGGCCAAAGAAACACTTAAGAGTTGAAAATGGTCACCTCTGGAGAGACATAAGAAATTGGGTGCTAGAGTGGACTGTTTTTTCAAAACTAATTATGTAGAACTGTTTGGCCTATTAAACTATGAAAGTTATCAACTTCAATGAAAATAAAAAAACTAAAATATACATAACCAAAAATAAACAGACAATTCACAAAAAAACTCAGATGATGAACATATGAACACACAGTTAACCTCAATTAGCAATTAAAAAGCACAATTAAAAATGTGTATACACTAAAACCCTGCCAATCCACTCTGGGTTAAATCACAGAAAAAGATTGTACAAGATCAGATAAAAATATATTTAAGAAAGTTAACTATAGTGTTGTACATAATAGTGAAAACCCAGAAAGAACTAAATGTTTATTTATATTTATCCATTCCAGATAGAAAAATGTTTTATATTTTTAAAGAATAAAATACTACGTGGCAATTAAAAGAGGTAAACTAACTTCATATATATTTAGAAACACAAATTTATATAATGTTGAGTGAGAAAGTTTGAAGAACACTATGTCCAACCTAGTACCAGTTATACAAATTTGAAAACACATAAACTAGAGTTGTTTATGAATATTTAATGTAAAAGCATTAAAACATGGGTTGGATGAATACACACTGACCCGATGAGAGATGTTACCTTGGAGAGTTACAAAATGGACCTGGACATGGGTACAGAATGAATATCCCCTTTATTTGTAAATACTTTAGTCATTATATTTAAAAACTGTTTTAAGGAAACATGAGAAAATAGTAATAATTGTCAATTCTAGATGGGTACCCAAGACTTTAAAAAATGGAATCCACATACTTTCCTGTATTTTTAGTTCTCAAATTTTAAAAAAAAACTAGATGTAAATATGTCTTATTGGGAAATTTCAAAAATTAACTCAAAAAGAATGCAAATACCGCAACAGTCTAATAACCTTTAGAACGTCAGAGAACCACCAACCAAAGCACCAAGCCCAGCAGTGTTATGGCTGAATTCCTAACTCATCCTGTGAGGATAGCATAATCCTGATACAAAAAAAAAAAAAACTAGATTACTATTATTCCAAATTCAGCAGTGTATTAAAAGAAAAATATATCATCTTGCCTGAGGTGCACAAAGCGTGCATTCATGATAATTAGGTGGGGGGGAACCTTAATCTTAAACTTCAAAGTATAAAATTTAGTCATTAAAAAATAAAAAGTAAAATTTGTAACCATGATATATTTTTTCAAATCTTTGCAAACTAGCAGTAAAAGAAAACGTCTGATTGTACAAAAAAAAGACACATTTCCCTTAGTCAAAAAACAACTGAAGATGCACTCTGCTAGGTACTAACCCATAAACGGAAATAAATTTAAATATTCTAAAGAGGAAAACAAATAGCAGATTATTTAGTGGTTTACTTAGACATTCCAAGAGCATCTACTGACCAACTGTTAGAAGTAATCAGCCAGGGCTGCAATTTAGAAGTAATCAGCTAGGGGTATGACTCCCCGCCTCCCTGTCCCCGCCGCCCTGCTCTCACTGCCGCGCTTGCGCACGCACACTTGCGCATGCGCAGTTTTCACGCATGGGACGGAGGAGAGAAAGATGGCGGCGCCCAGGTTCCCCACGCCGCTGCACGGGCACGTGGGTCGCGGGGTCTTCAGCGATGTGTACGAGCCTGCGGAGGATACATTTCTGCTGCTGGATGCTCTCGAGGCGGCGGTGGCCGAGCTCAAGGGGTGCGAGAAGAGCGAGGGTCCTCGCGGGACAGGGCTTGGGCGTCCTGAAGCGGCGGCGGCGGCAGTGGCTGGGCCAAGGAAAGGACTGGTGCCTTCCGTCCCGAGAGGAGGAGGTGTCAGCTCACATAGCAAGATTGACACCAGAACGTCGTCACTGACAATTTTCCTGTAGACACATGTAATAATGTGCCAGTGATCTGATTTTGCCTAAATTTTGTTTTGGTCTCAGAAGCTTCATACCCCCTTACCATGCCATGGTGCGCATGCCCCTAAGAGCAGCGATATTATAACAGATTTAAAAACAATATTCCGAAAATATTTCTTATTAATATAAAAATAGTAAATATTAAAAGCAGTGTGGCGTTATTTAATGTACTCAGTACATAAAACCACCTTCTAGCAATGGAAGGGCACAAAAATGAAAGGTTGTGAGATGGAGTGAGGATGTGTTTTTAAAGCAACTGTTTAGCATACCAAGTCTGTAGCAACAGCCAATAGCCACCTAGGCGCTTGAAATGTGGCCAGCGCGACAGAATTCAATTTTTTATTCAGTTGTTAAAAATTTAATAGTTACATTCAGCAAGCAGCCTAGAGAATTTTACCTAGCACCTTATAAATATAAGATCGACTTGTTGAAATGCTCCTTTTAAATTTTAAATTAATAACAAAAGAATGAATACTTACATTTTTAATGAAAGAGACTGGGTAATTAGATGTATTTAAAGATTAAACTTGAAATGAGGTTTCTCAGTATGAAACAAATATCTGTCGGGTTTCAAAGATCTATCTAGTATTTTATCCCTCTTAACTTGGTCAGATTTTTCCATGTATAAAATGTCCCAACTCTTATTAAACTAGATTTTCATTGTAAACGATGGAACTTTTGATTTACTGGAATATAGATTGGAACAGTACTGTTTTATAACTTGTATTTTATTCTCAAGCTGTCCCAGAATGATTTACAAGCACAAATTGGCGTTGCAAAATAATGCTGTAAAAGGAGCAGATTTTGTTATAAAGTTTTTAGATATTTCTGGCTTTGGAATTTTAATTACTTATAAGGCCATGATAGTTATTTTCAAATAGAAGCCACCTGATAAGATTCAGCAGACCTTTGTACAGCATAATAAAGGCTTGTCAGATGTGTGGACTAGCCCCAAAAGTTAGAAATCCCTAGAGTTTGTCCTTGGGTAGTAGTGTGGGGAGTTAGGTGCTAGTGACACCCCAAAATCCCATTAGACCTATTTCTGTAATGGAAATAGCTGGTCCTTTCGATATATATAAGATTATAGGCAAGGAAATTTTAAAGACAAAATATACTGGAACAGAGAATTATTTGATAGCATTCTTAAGATTATTATTAATATTCTAAGTCTAAATACTTCAGTACTTTCCTGACTCAGTGTATACCAGTACAAATGTGAAATTTTTTTATGCTGTAAATATATTATCTGTAGAATGGAGGAACTTTTTTTCCCTCAGATATGCTGATGTATTCATGTTCTATACTTCAAGATGATACTTTACAAAATTCATAAATACTGTAACCCTATCATTTTAGGAAATGGTAAACTAGGAGCTTCTTGGGGGAAAGGCTGATGTCTTTCATATAAAATTTCCAACCTAAATTAACATTATTCATAGCTGTTATGTAATGTTTTATAGAAATTAATCTAAAGCCATCTATTAGAGTACTATTTTATGGACTTAAGTTAGACACTTTTATATTTACATATATTTGCTGGTGAGAAATATTGCTGGAGAAATATGGATTAAAAGCATGAGAGTTATTTTCTATGATGTATATTTTAATCCTACTGCACTAATATTTTTTTTGTTTTTTAGAGTGGAAATATGCCTTGAAGTAGGTGCAGGGTCTGGAGTGGTATCTGCATTCCTAGCCACTATGATAGGTCCTCAAGCTTTGTACATGTAAGTGTAAGAATATAAAATTCATATCTTCCACCAAGAGATACTATAAGCACTATAAATATTGCTTGGATGAAATCATTTTTGTAAGTAGGTAATATGTATCTGATAGTGTTTATTTAAGCATAGTAAAGACTCAGATTACAAATTACTTTTCCTAAAAATTAACAACTGTATGTTCAAAACTGTTGTCAGACTCTGTAATGATAGAACAGCATAAGGATTCTAAGTTATCTCTAAATTTTTTTTTAGGTAAATAATTTAATCAGAAAAAATGTTACTAAAATTTCTTTTTAGAAAATATGAGAATATAGAAGGTATACAGAAGATAAAAATTGCCTGTAGATTTTACCACCCAGTCCAACTTGTTTTTTGTCATTTTCTATGTTTTCATTTAACATTGTGTCATTGAATTTCTTTCAATAATTCCTTTTAAATTTAATTTTTGATGACTGCATAGTATTCCTCCAGTAGATTCATAACTTAATAAATTCCTACAGATATGTGTGCAGTTATGTGTATTCTTCTCTTGCACATAATATGTCTTTTTCATCAATATAACAAATCTTTTTTTCTCCCATTATTAAAGCATTCACATTTTTTCTAAATTGCTTTACATAAAATGAATGGAACATTTCTTGAATTTTTTAGTAACAGATTTGTGTCATGGACATACGATGTAGGTTTTTTTTTTCTTTTCTGTTTTTAGGTGCACTGATATCAACCCTAATGCAGCAGCTTGTACCCTGGAGACAGCACGCTGTAACAAAGTTCATATTCAACCCATAATTACAGATTTGGTGAGCTGTTAATCCTTGCCCAATAGTAATTAATTTCCTTTTAAAATAAGTTAAGATCTAAATGATTTAGTTCAAAGAAACTTGAGTAATGAATTAGCTTTTAACTCACTGAAGAGTATACCCCATAGTTTATAAAGTAAATTCTTGACCGATGTAATCCCTCTTGTTCATAATTCACAGGGAATTTCTACTGGCTTGTGTAGCTCAAACATCTTTCTGTCAGAAGTGACAGAGAATCCAGTTCAAATTGGCTTTAAAAGAATGGGGTGGCTCCAGGCACAGCTGGCTGTAGGAACTCAAGTGATGTTACAGACATTTTTCTCTTAGGTCTGAATTTCTAATGGCTTTGTTTCCTGGCAGTCTTTCCCTTCAAGGTAACAAGATACTTGCTATATCTTATTATCTATATCTTATTTCTCAGCAACCCCCATGGAAAGAAACCCTTTTACTCAGTTAATCTGCAAAAGCTCCAGAATGGGTAGTTTGGATCATCTTGGGTCATGTGCCTCTCTCAGTCTCTCACTTTGGCCAAGGGGGGTTGTAAATGAAGATGAATGACTTAGACCTGCATCACAGTCCTGCCTGCAGCTAGGTTGGGATAACCCTACCCAAACCACTTAGATCAAGAATGAGAGAGAAAACTTCCTCAATGAAAGTCAAGGAGAAGTAATCAGAAGAAAAGGGGAATGGGTCCTGGGCTGTTGAAAGCAACAAATGAGAACTGCAGAATCATCATTTTACTTGATTATATTACTAAAACTTGGATAATTTTGACACTATTTTTAGTTATAAATGTTAAGTGCCTTTTTATAAGCAAAAAATTATCATAGCATCTGCCAGGTCATCGTAAGAAATATAAAATGCTTTCAGTGCTCCTTGACCTGCATCTTACATTAATAAGAGTATTTATTTAGCTTTTCTGCTTTTTAAAATTCACAAATGGTTTTGCAGCTTAAAAGAAAAGTAGGCTGAAGATATAAGAAATTTTTTACATGTTACTAAAAGTTGTTACTGCTGTTGAAAACTAGATCAAGAAAGGTATTCACATGACTGACATGAAATCAATGTGGTGATTTTGATCTTTAAATTTTTTATCTTGTTTCTTTAATGTATTAATAATTAGTATGAACTATGTTTTTTTGATAAAATAAAACTTTAGAAATAGAACTCAGAATATTTTCATTTGTTTCTTTGATATCTAATTGTTTCAGCCAATGCATTTGCAATTAGTTAAAGAAATAGCAGAAAAAGAAAAATTCATCTTCTGATGTTTTCTGTCATCTCATGAAACATTTCTCCTGGTTAGAGAAGACAAATGTTTAAGTTAGTAGCTATACCTTTCAAGTTGTATACAGATCTGTGTAGAACATAAGCTAGAAAATTTGAGTTTGCCATTTTATTTTATCTTTTTATTTTATTTGAACTCAGTGTAAACATATGAGCTATCGAACAACAGAGATTTTCTTGAACATTTTCTGTTCAATCTGATAGTTTATTTTCTCTATTTTTAGATAAATTCATATAATCTTTATCTGAATGCAAATGTGAAAATATCTCCATTTTTGTTTATTAGTGTGGCCTTTCAACACATCCTTTTTCTAAAAACAGATATTTTTAAAGATTGATTTAATTTATATTCTTAAAAGTCTGATTATTGTTAAACATTTAGGTCAATGGCTTGCTACCAAGATTGAAGGAAAAAGTTGATCTTCTGGTATTTAATCCTCCCTATGTAGTGACTCCACCTGAAGAGGTAAGACATATAACAAAATTGTTATTTCCTGTTTTCTTTCTAACATCAAATAATTTCATCATACGACATCAGTCAGCTGTTGATCAACATAAACTGCTCTGATTTTACTCCTAAATGTCAATGGTTGGGTAGACATAGGAAAGCAGCCTAAAACAAAAGGAAACACAAACTGACCCTTATGTATCCTTAACAGTCCCCTCCAGATCAGGCCATGGTATTTAAATATGCACGCCCGCGTGTGTGTGTGTGTGTGTACACGTACGAACGTGTGTACATACCCTTTATGATGAATGACAAATTTGCTAAACAAAATATTTTTAATTCGTCTTAAATTCACATAGGAATTATTTTTGAAAGTCTCAGGTTTCCTCATTTCACAGGTATTATCAGGAGTGTGGCTGGGAGTGGGAACCATCCCCCATTTCAAGTAGGGGGAAAGATTTCTCTTGAAATGCATGATTTTAAAAATCTAGTAATAAAGAAGTAACTCATATTAACCATCTCCCAATGTAAAGAGAATAGTCAAGGCAGACAGATTTTACTAATGGACTAGGTGCTAGCTCTCCTTTGAATCACTGTGCCTGTTTGGTGATCATTCTCTGGCAAAGCTAATAAGAATTACATTCCTCTCTACCAAGATGAGAAAGGTTTATTTAGCTGCTGTTACTGCTAATGGCAATTAAATAACTAAGAAGCTATTTCTGTGCTGACACGTGAACTCATGAAAAGGAAAGTCATTTTCATAATGTGAACAGCAGTTGAGGGAAATACAACTTAACACAATTCTCTAGGCAAACACTATGGGAATAAATATAAAGAGTGGTAAAAATGTTGCCATCCAATAATCTCAGTACTTGAGATCTAATTTAAGGAAATCATTCAACAGTAGAATATTGAAATTCACAAAAATGCTTATTGCATCTTTATTTAAAATGGCAAATAATATGAACCTATATATGTAACAGAAGAGAAACAGTTAAATAAATTGTGACCTATCAGATCTACAAATTACAGGGAAGACTGCTAGATGAAGAGGTGGTTCTGGGGACGTGGGAACACGAGAGGGCTTCCTTTCTCACACATTGCGCGTACTAAGCCATGTGCTTGTTTCTTGAGCCTTACAGGTTCCAGGGCATATAGATGATTTAAGGTAGGCAGTGCCTTGCCCGCTGTCACAGACCCAAAAGAGGGAGCCAGTGTCACAGTTCCTGGGAGACGAGAAGTTAGCTGGAGGACAGGATCAAAGTACAGCACAACAAAGGTCTCCCAGAGCATAAAAATATGTTTTACAAAGTAAAACATAAGGAAATTAATTAAAAGAAAATGTGTTCTCTGTCAAGGCCTAAATTAGTGGCCTAAAACCAAATGCAAGAAATATTTCAGTGCACAGCATATGAAGAGAAAATGATGGAATCATGAAGGGAAGAGAGAAGAGAATTACAGGTTAGGTCCAGGATACATAATATACAAGTAATAGGAGCTAATGCATGTAAAAAATAGTGGCTGTACTTACTGGTATACCCAGAAAGAGGAGGTTAGATGCTATTGGTTCATGCCTGTGATCTCTGAAGGATCAAGAGCTGGCGCAGCAGTAGGCCCAGGTAGCAGGCATACAGCAGTCAATCAGACATGACTCCTCCCTCATGAGGGTGGACACCTCCCTTCTGTGGCCTGTAAGAATGTGCTTGGTACTGGCCAATCTTCCTGGAAGGTGATTTCTAGTGAGAGCAGGTAAACCTGGCTGAGCATCCCTGAGGAGGTATATAAACGGTCCAGCACAGAGGGGTCCTAGTTCATACTGGAACAGAATGACAGAAGACAGTCTTGGCAAAAGCTGCCACCCCTAGGCACTCTGTCCACAGACCACTGTACCTAATGAAATATCTAGAGAATGGGCTCCACTAAAATAAGGGTGAAAACCAAGGAAGAGAAGGACATGAGCCCGGAATAAGAAGGAATTATCTGAATACCAGAAATGGAAAGTCTCCTGGGAAAAAGTCATGACGAAAACAGAAGAACTGATAAATTCCTAATTTTTAAAAAATATGATTAATTTTATGGAAAGTTGTATTGAGACACCTATGATAGATATGAGAATAACTTACATAGATGCAAAATAATTAAGCAGATGGACTCATTAAATGCCCATCAGTAGCTACGTAAGATGATAATTTTACACCATATTATGCAGTCATTAAAAGAAAAAATTAGAACTATACTAGATCATATGATGAGATTTCCATGAGGTATTGTGTGAAAAACCAGAATATAGGTGAGAATGTAGAATATAATCCTATCTTTGTAAAACGTGGACAAAAAAAAAACTGTGTGGATGTGTGAGGGGATGTTGCGGGTAGAACATGGGAGAGGAGCAGACAAGCAAAACAGTAAAGGGAAAAGTGCAGGTTTTTTTAAGCAAGTATATGAACATATTTCTCCTATTTGTGAAATTTTATATGGTTATAAAATTATTTTTAATGAGGAAATATATGCCATGTTAAATGAATAAAAGCAGAGGTCACAATTGTATATTAATAAGCTAAAATATGGACAAAAACTTTGAAAAAATAGAAAATTCTTGTATTAAGAATTAAGTAGTTTTAAGAGTGATTTTTTTCAAAGTATTTACTTGTGAAAACAATATACAATGATAAGGATCTAAAGATTTTTAATAACATTTATAAACTCTCAAGGGTTTTGCTTCTCCAATAAGATCAGATCGTTATAGGAAAAAATGTGACAAGTGAGTTTCTAAAAAAAAGTCTATATGATTCATATGTTAAGTAATCTAGAAGAGAGTCAGATACTGTGGGACATTTTGAAACTGTTTCTGCAAAGTAAATCTCTCATTATAAGCTCTCCCTTCTAGTTTCTCCCAGTTGTTCTATATTAAATACAAGAATTACCTCTGTCTCGTTATAAGCATTGTATTAATAATATCAACTATTATTAAGTCCTTAATGGGAACAGGACACTTTTCAAATTTTATGTTTCTTCATTTTTTTCCCTAAAAAAAATAATTTGTTATTTTTTTTGCTAATCTTACACTGGGAAACTATTGTTTCTCTAATTTTACAGTTAAGGAAGAAAGCTAATCACAAAGATTACACATTTAAACAAGGTTACAAGACTAAGAACTGGTGGGACTCGGATTAAACTTTGCTGCCTCCTGGACAGCAGAAAAATTCAAAATATGTACTTGTTTGGTGAACGTTACTTGTCAAAAAGATTCAGTGTGTGGTTCTAAATGGAACGTGACTTGCGTTAAAACATAACAATCTTCCTAACTGGCCACAGGTAGGAGGTCATGGAATAGAGGCCGCGTGGGCCGGCGGCAGAAGTGGTCGCGAAGTCATGGACAGGTTCTTTCCTCTGGCTCCAGATCTCCTTTCACCGAGAGGGTCATTCTACTTAGTTACCATTAAAGAAAACCACCCAGGTAATACAGACCAGTTTATCTTTTAACCGTGTCTTTTGCTGAAATCAGAAGTTAATAATGTAAAAGATATAATATATAAAGTAACCTGGAATGTTATGATTATAATCACTGTTGACAGCTAATACAACACCTGTTGAAAAAGGAGAGGGATTTTTAAGAGGTAGATCTGGAGTTTTTCAAAAAGTATTGTCTTTGGGGAAGAGGGTAGTTTTCCTCTAATTCGTAAACTAATTGCAAATGCATATCTCTAATTTTTCCTTCTAACACCCCACCCTCCATATTGTGAATTTTCTCTCCATCTCTAGTATTAATGCTCTTAACAATTCTGCTATATACTCTTTAGTTCATCTGAAGTTTTATCATGAAAGCGACCTCATGGTATGGATTTTTACATCTTAGTTTTCATATTACTTTGTAACTAAATTGACCATAATCTTTCTTCTCTTTTTCTGTATACTTTGATTTGGTTTTTGTCTTATACCTTATAACCTCAGCCCCTCAAATCACATCACGATTGCTAGGTGTTTGGGGGGTTTGTTCATTTGTTTGTTTTTGGTAACTCCAGGTTCAGTCTTTTTAGTGTTATTTGTAAAAGGGTGGTTTTGCTTTTTTTTCAATATACCTGAAAGAAATAAGCTACTTTATTTGCTCTCTCTTTGCAGTGTTACTGTACAGTTTGCCCATACCTTTATTGACATTTTTTTATCCACAAGAAAGGATATAATGCAAAGATTGGAGCCAAGCAACTAAAAAGCCAATTGCTGTAATAACAAGTATAATTGACGTTTCTGTTGAGTCCAAAGTGGGCTACCCCTGCAAAGCAGGCCATTCAGTCTAATTAGAACTCTCAGCAACACCTTGAAAATGCTAAGTGCTCCCATCTGTCTGAAATCCAAGTTCACTTCAATAGAAATTTACTTGGTATACACTGTTTTCTCAGATGAATAGAATTCGTAATAGAATTTGTAGTCTGTCACTTATTAAACTGTTTAGCATTTATACACACTTCACCAAATGATTTAATTGGTTGTTACTTTTTGTTTTCATTTTATTTTAGAAGAAATTTTGAAAACAATGAAGATGAAAGGTCTACAGGGGACTACCGCACTTTGCAGGCAAGCAGGCCAGGAAACCCTTTCAGTCCTCAAGTTCACCAAGTCCTGATACACAGTGTCTGCTTTCTATACAGAAGTTGAATGTGTTCACTACATTTTGAAACTGAAGTCATTTCTTGATGAACAAGTAGAATTGACAGAAATTTGTCACATAGAAAAAGGTGGAAGGATTGGGCATTCTCTTTTACCCAGGAATCAAGCCTACAAAAACATTTGTATAAATGATAGTAAATACATACAGTATATATAAATATAGTTTGTACTTTATATGTATTTTTATATTATATATGAAAGGATATTTATTTCAGCATTACTTGTAATAGCAAAACGGAAATCTACCTAAATGTCCATCAGTAAAGGGATTGGGTAGAATAGATTACAATATATTCATGTCACAGAACATGAGTGACATCCAACCATTAAATATGAGTCAGATCTGGATGTACTGAACCAGAAGGGGTTCATAATGTACTTTTGAGTGAAAAAAAAAGTTGTATATTTTTGAAAACCAACAGAGAGGGTAGGTTTGTATGTGTGTATGAGAAAATCTCAGAACATAACAGATGGGAATGGAGAAAAACCTTCATTTTTTTTGTGGTAACATGTACATAGTGATAATGTATTACTTATGTAATTTTTTTAAGCTTTTATTTAAAAAAATTTTTTTACTTGATTATTGTCTTCATTCTATAATTTAGAATGCCTTCTGCCTCCATTCTCCTCCCTGATCAGGTTTTTCTTACCTTTTATTCTTTATATTTGTTTTCTTCTTGCAAATATATTGCAAACCACTGTACATTTTTTCTTAGATTAAGAATTGTATATAAACTCAGTAATCTTAAAGTAGTCACGTTTTGAAAAACTTATATATGTCTTTCAAGAAATGTCAAATTACCTTTATTAAATTTAGAAACTTCTTTTTCTGTAACTTCCACATCATGCGTAGGACCAGAGAGAGAGGAATCTAGATTAATGTTTTGATGTGGCTGAGAATCAGAATCACCTGTGGAAGCTTTTTAAGATTATAAACTCTAAACCCCACTATAGGCCCATGGTCCTCTGCAGAAAGACCTAAAAATCTGTATTTTTATAAATTTACTTAGGCATTCTTTAAGACAAGCCTGCCAAAATTGAGAACTATTACTTTAAATAGCATTGTCATTTAATCCTTAGGACAATCTACAGAAAGAGTGGAAGTATCCTTCTCGGATGTTCAGAAAGCTTAAATAATTTGTTCAGAGAAGCACAGTGTCGAGGTAAAGCCAACATGGCAGCCTTGAGACACAGCTGTGACTTCAGAAGTTTTTATCCATTTGCTTATGCCACTTTCAGCAGCAAAAATGCTGAAATTAGTATATACTTGAATCTGATATCTGTAAATGAATTCCCCTTCCCAGAAGTAGTGCCCTGTGAAATCTTATAAGTAACCTCTGACATTCCAGGAAGAAAATAAAAAGATGGAAAAAAAACCTTCTTATAATGTTATTGTGGGTTTTTAGTCATAATTTTGGAGAATGGGATCTTTAATATTTTTCAGGTAATGTTTGAAACACTTAAAAATTAGCATAAAGGACTTCTATCAGCTTAAGAGACTAACATTATAGGAATACTACATAAAAGACATTGTGACCCCCGCCCCCAGATTCACATGTTGAAGCCCTAAATCCCAGGACCTCAGAATGTAAGGTAGTTGGAGGTAGGGCCTTTAAAGAAAGGAGTTAAAATGAGTTCACTAGGGTGGGCCCTAGTCCAGGCTGACTGATGTCCTTATCCATAGAAATTAGTACATATAGAGACACACCAGGGTTGGCTGCACACGGAAGAAAGACCAGGTGAGACAGGAAGTTATCTGTAAGGCCTTGAGAAACTGAACTGGCCAACACCTTGATCTTGGACTTCCAGCCTCCAGAACTGTGAGAAATTTCTGTTGTTTAAGCCACTTAGCCTGTGGTATTTTGTCACGGTAGCCTTAACAAACTAATAATACAGCAGCTAAAGACAGGGAAGTACCTACATTGTTGTCAAGAAGAGAAAGAATGCTGGTGTGAAAAGTGGGTGCTGGTGCCCTGATGACCAGTAAGGACTGGGGCCCTGAGCTTTCGGGAGGAAAGCTGAAATTATAGCTCCGTTGGCATTAAAAAGAGCTGTTAAATGTTCTTAAAAAGAGTGCCTGTAGCACTACATCATTTAGCCCAGGGAAAGCAGCAAAAAAATGAACTTCATCTGGACCTTGAATAGAAAGAAAAATAGTAATGATTTGTGGTCTGTGCTACACTCTTGTTAGAGGATTTGTATTGTCTGTTTGGGGTACCAACATTAACAAGAAAATTTTAACAGTAAAGGTATCCAGACCATTGGTCACCATGAAGTTAAACTATAGTCAGTAAAAGCAGAAAAAAAAAAAAAAAGAAAAAGAAAACAATTGAACACCTAAGGAATACAAATAGTGGGACTGTTATATTCATATTATAGAATGTTAGAAATGTTTGAAAAACTAACAATCATAAAGAAAAGCACACTGAAGATACTATTTGGAAAGAACAAGTTCAAGTCAACTTTTAGAAATGAGAAATAGAATTCCTGAAATCAAAACCATAATGAATAAGGTAGACAGCTAGAAAGAATTAATGAAAAGGTCTAGCAAAACAAGAGTCCCAAAAAGAATGTAAAAGAGGCAATATTTGGAAAGATAATAGCTAATATTTTTCCAGAAATTACTTTTAAAAAAGAAGATAGATCCTGGAAGCATAAACAGACTAAAGGTAAATCCACACTTAGACATGTAGTAGTGACACTATAAAACACCAAAAGCAGAGAGCTTAAAAAGGCAGTCAAAAGGAAGGCACAAATCACTGTCAAGCAGAGTCTGGCAAACTGTTTTTGTAACGAAAGTACTAGAACACAGCCATACCCATTCACTTGGTATTGCCTATGGCTGCTTTGGCTTACAGTGGCAAAGCTGAGACCACAAAAGCCATAGGGCCCACAAACCACAAAATATTTACTGTCCCTTTAATATGTTTGCCAACCCCTGCTATAAAGGAATGATAATTGAAATAACAATAGACCTCTCAAACAGCAACAATGGAAGCTAGAAGCTGGAAGCCAGTGGAAAAACATGTTCAAAATGTTGAGAATAATGGTTCTATTGTGTTCCAGAAAAATTGTCTCAAATGAGGTTTTAACATTTATATATAAAAACAAGGACGTTTATCATTAAGAGATCTACAATAAAAGAAGTTTTAAAATATGTATTTGAGGAAAAAGGAAAAATATTCTCAGAGGTAAAGATAAATATACATGTATGGTAGGCTAAGTAATAGCTCCCTAAATTATCAGTGTTCTAATCCCTAGACCCCTGTGAATGTTACCTTGTATAGCAAAAGAATTTGGCAGGTGTGGTTCAGTTCAGGATCATGAGATGGAGAGAGAATCCTGGGTTATTCAGGTGGCCCTAATGTAATCTCAGGCGCCTTATGAAAGGCAATGGGAGATTTTACAAAAGAGAAGATATTAGGGTAAGCTGGCTGCTGTTACAACCCCAAAATATCTGTGGCATAAGGAAGTCAGAGTTACTGTGTGCTGAAGGAATTCACAGTCCCGAACGGTTGTGGGAAGGAGGCTGACAGGAGGGGCTGTATTCCATGTAGTCATGCATCAGCCCACAGCCTTTCTGCCTTGTGATGCCACCATCTCCAAAACTGACTTCCAAGGATGGAAGATAACATATGGGAGGTTTTCATGGGCTAGTTTTATGAGTGGCTTCCCTCACTTGCTCCTTTATTGCATCAGCCAGAACCCAACCTCATTGCAAGGTCGGCAAAATTAATTCAGCCATGTCAAGAAGGAGAGGAAATAAAAGGATATGTAGAGCACTAGCAGCTTCTACTGTCTGGGAACAATTCTCTTTCATTGTTCTCTGTGATTCAGTTCTGCATTGTCTGTTCTTCCCTTTGGCCACATTTGAGATGGGTGTTGCCTGGTGCCACCACTATGCACAGCATGTGACCTGTAGTACCCACGGAAAAGGAAAAGAAAATGGAGGATCGTGTATGAGAGATTTTTATGGTCCAGTCCTGGAGGTAGATGTATCACTCTGTCCACATTCCAATGGCTAGAACATTTTTGGGACTTGGAAATTTTAGCTGTCGGCTTCCTAAGAAGCATGAGGTTTGTTTTTTTGGACGTAGGCTTTAGGTTTCCCTGACAATAGATTTCTTTGAAAATTGACTAGCCTGTTGATACATTTGCTGAGTCCCATATGCCAATCACTGCATCCAATTCATTTTGTCCTAGACATAGGTCTCAAAAGCACCTTAAAACTTCTTTACATCCATGCCTTTTTCTCAAAACAATGGTAGACTTGGACGATGGGAAGATAGCATTCTTAATCTGATCTTAAGAAGACTGTTATTTTACTATTTGGAATCTAGAAGCTGTCAGATTTTTCAGTTGTTCATTATCTCACATTTTTACATTCTCTCTGACTTCCTATTTTTATAAACTGGTCCATTGTTTCCTATAACACCTTTCCAATATGCAGTCAATAACAGTCAACATCCACTATTAACAGTTTTCCAACCTCTTCCCTTAGAGGTCAGCTGGTACTTAAATATTACTTCTCACAGTTTTATCAATTGTTTTGCCAATGTATAACATAGGTCACCATCTTCTCAGTTTCTGATATCAATTAACTCACCTCGCCCCACTCCACAAACGACTAAACCAAAACCACATATTTTAGGATTTTATCAAAGCAGCATTCCACTTCAATGTATCAAGTTCTTTGTTACTGAGACACAGTATAAGTTTTTGACTGCTTACTTATTCTGTAGTCTAATATGTTTGTCTAGGGGATGAAGAGTCCTCTGTGCCATTCGATCATCGAGAGACTTATGCAGGGTTCTTCTATTTGTACCACCATCACTTTTGGCTTCTAAGTCAACATGATTAGGGGAAAGAAAAAAAAAATGGTAGATCATGCACGGGAGATTTTTATGAGTCAGTCCTGGAAGTAGCATAAATCACTTCTCATGCCACTGGCCAGATTTCAGTCAGATGTTACCAATATAGTTGAACCTCAGGTCCAAAAAGAAGAGACACTTCTTTCCCCAGCTAATTGTCTGAGGCAAGTGTAACCTTAATAACAAAACCAGATAAGGATTGCATGAAAGGAAAATTGCAGGCCAATCACATCAACATAAAGGAAAAAATGAATAAAACTTCAACAAAATAAATCTTGCAGTCTACATAAATCAGATGATACACCATAACCAAGTTGAGTTTATCTCAGGAATGTAAGCATGGTTTAATAGAAAAATCTATAAATTCCATTTATCATTCTAACAGATTAAAGAAGAAAAACACATTATCATCTCAACAGATGTGGAAAAACGTGTTAGAATTCAATATACTTAGAAAACTAGGATGAGAAAGAACTTTTTAAACTGGAGAATGGCCTGTATACCAAATCTATGACAAATAATCTTAAAGGAGAAATTCTGGAAGCATTCCCTTTTCAAATCAGAAACAAGACAAAAAATACCACCTATCACCACTCCTTTTTAACTTGTCCACTGGGAGTTTGGGCCAGCAAATAAGAAAAATAAATCAAAAAGTATAGGAAAGGATAAAGAAGATCGAGATTATTAACAGATGATATATTTACTAAGAAAACCCAAAAGCAGCTACAGACAATAATAAGAGAGTTATAAGATCAATATTCAAAACTTATTTGTATTTTTATGCACAAGGCCCATCAAAAGAGAAAAATGTACTTTAATACCATTCACAATGGCACAGGCATTAAGTCACTGTGAAATGAATCTAACATATGCACAAGACTAGCATTCATAAAGTCTTAAAATTTGATTAAAAAACATTTTAAAGACCTAAATAAGTCGCTAGTTACTCCATGTTGAAGATTTGGAAGACGCAATAATATAAAGATACCAATTATTCCCGTAGATACAGTAAAATTCCACTCAAAATCCCAATAGGGTTTTTTGGAACTTGAACAAATGACCAAGAACAGCCAATAAACTCCCAAATAATAAGAGCAGCATGGAGGAGCTTGAACTACCCAGATGTCAAGTATTTATTTTTAAACAACAGTAATTAAGACAGTTTTGTATTGGCACAAAGGCAGACAAATTAAAACAGAATAGAAAACCCATAAAGAAACATGTACATATATAGAAATGTATGTATGATGGAGATGGCACTGCCGATCAAATGGAATATTCTATGACTAATACTGGTATAAGCAACTATGTATATACAAAAATTGGATTCCTACCTTATACCATATACAAAAGTGCACTACATGGAGTAAATAAGAAAGGCTGAATTTTTTAAGTTTTAGAAAAAATATGGGAGAATATCCTTATGACATCAAGGAAGAAAAGTATTTCTATAAATGATTAAAACATCCTAAAAGATTGATAAATAAAGCTACATTAAAATTTAAAAAGTTATTCATCAAAAAGCACCATAAAGAAAATGAGACAATTCACAAAGTAGTTTTCAACATGTATAGAGATTAGTAGCCAGAAAAAATAATTCTTACAAATTAGTAAGTAGAAAAGCAAACAATAGAAATCCAATATAAAAGTGCTAAAATGATAATAGACAAAATTATAAATGTCTAATAAATATATGGAAATCCCAACAATACTGTTAATTAGGAAAATGCAAATCAGGTCTAAATGGAATATTTTAGACCCACTAAATTAGCAGAAACAAAGTCTGACAATCTTAAGCATTGGTAAAGATATGCAGTTGAGCATCTCACTACAGTAAGTCACGCCAGAGTCAGAATTGACAGGTGGTGCCAGTCTCAGCTCTCAGGAGTGAGGCATCACCTATGTGGATGTGCCACGTTAGTCCCTGAGCACTTGCTTGACCTGTTTTAGTTAAGGTGTAAATGATCATTAGTGAAGTATGCTCACTAATCTTGTGGAAGACACAAGATGCAGTGACTACCATATGTCACATGGCACTAGTAAAAAGTGGTGTCTAAACTTGCCACAGATAGAAGTGCTAGTAATAGAGAACCTGAAAGTGTTGGTGCAAACTTTGGAGAGTTGGCCATTAAAGGAATTACAACTTCAGTCTTACTGTCTTGGATCACTCACTCTGGAGGAATCCAGATGCCACGTTTGTGAAGACAGTCAAGCAGCCCCATGGAGACGTCCATGTGGCGAAGGGCCACAGTCTCCTGCCCACAGCTGTGTGAGTGAACCATTTGGAAGAGGATCCTCCAACCCCCATCAAGACTTCAGATAATGACAGCAGACACAGGCAACATCTTGATCTCAACTTCAAGATCAGCAGCTTGATCTCAGAAACCACCAAGATAAGCCATCCTCAAAACCCTGGCCCATAGAAACCATGTTAGACAATATATGTTTGTTGTTTTAAACTGCTAAGCTTTGGACCGATAGCTAATAAAACCTAATAGCTTTCTACTAAGTATTATGCATTAATGTGTAACATGCACATTATCATCAGATATTGTATCAACAGAATGAATTTCCAAAGGTTTATTTAGTTCCTTGAATTTTAAAAATTTTGAACCAATTTCGACATCAATTTAACTAATTTATTTTGACATATCTCATGACATTGATAGAAAACTGGCGTTTAACTGCAAAGTTCTGCTAATGAAATGCATTTATAATTATATCTTTGATTTTCATATGTGAAATAAGATAAATTGGAGCATAAAATAAATGAAATTGTTTTAGAATAATCACTCAATTTAAATGAAAAGTCAGAGTTTTACAGAGTGATCATAAAAGCACTTTTTGCAGTGGCTTGTGATTAAATCATTGTCTTTAAGCACAGTCACCTTAAAATAACCATGAATTTTTGAAGTAGATAAGGCTGCTTATTTGGCCAATTTGCTAAGTGCTGATACTTGCCTGGCTCCCATGGTATATGATAAATATCATTATCCTTCATTAAAAATTTTTGAGTTTAAGCAAAATAGAACCAAAATTTAGAAAACTTGTTGGAAAAGGTTTGATGCGGTTGTAGGACACTATCCATGTATTACAAAGTGGGCTCAGTGTATCTGAAACTCCAGTTATTGACTGGATCTATCTATGTTCTTACCCCATAACACACTGAATATTATGAAGTCTATCCGGGTGAGTCTCTTTCCTGAACTACAGTTGACATAGTCTACAAATTATCCAAAGTGAAAAGACCAAGTTAAATTCATACTAAAATATACAGTGACAGCTCTTTAACCAAGACAGATGGCACTCAAGTTTGAGATCAAATAAAAAGGGAAAGTTTGACCCATAGCTGATTGACCAGTGCTTTTATAGGCCAGCCTCTGTCCATCCAGGCATGAGCTGGTGAATGTATATAAAAGCTCTATATGCATTAAGACATAACAAAAAGGGTATGTCCCAAAATATGCTCAAGCGGGAATACCAAAATATTGCATCTGTAGTATATTATTGCTATGAAGGTTATCATTTGTTTAAAGAAGAAAATGAATAGAATTGATATTATGGAATAATTTAAGTACCTGCTTTCCTCTAGTGGGACTTCTGAGTTTGGCTAAGTACATTAATTTTTATCAGACCAACTACTCTAGCCAAAAATTAGACATAGATATAGAAACAGAAATGGAGATATCTGCTTGAATAGACAAGAGCTACCAAGGTAGTAAGAACTTGAAGAATCAAGATCATGCCCAGAAGAGAAGTACAGAAGTGAGACTGACATTTTAGCACTTCTTTTCCTTTTAAGGCAATTGTCAAGTCATAAGCAGCAGCCTAAGGCTGAAAAGCTAAAAGATGGAAAAAGCAGAGCAGAAAATGGTGGCTAACAGCTTTAAAAAGTAAGCAGAGTTTAAGGCAGTCTTACAGGTCTGAGAATACAAAACTTGGAGTTCAGGGTCAGCCAAGGTGAAAGCTCTGGATAAAATGTAATATACCCACTCTCAAGAGGACTGACTGACAGCTTTGAACCAGCTAATTCTCACTGATCTGCTCTTATCCAAACTGCCTGCTAGAAGCAAAAAGCAAATACTTTCTGGACAAAGATAACATTATCAAGAGTTAATGTCATCATCTCAATAAGTTTTCATACATAATGTCAGGCATTCAGGCAAAAATTTTTCCACTAGAAGGGAAAACTAAATGGTTTAAAATCAAGAGAAAAAGAGAAGCCGATATTAAGAATTATATCAACATAGGGTTCCAAATAACTTCCAAGTAACTGTGTAACATGTTCAAGAAAATATACAAGATGAAGAAATTTAGCATAATTTAAAATACAAAATAAATAGAAATTATAGAAATAAAAATAATGTAACAAATTAAGAATTCAATAGATGAGGTATCAACAAATTAGACACAGCTGAGGAAAAGATTGATGAATGAGAAGATAGGTCAACAGAAAAAAAATCCATACTGAACATGAAGATAAAAAGGAAACAAGAAAACAGAAAAGAAGACACATGGTTCATGGTAAAAAGTCCTAAATGGGTAGAAGAGAGAATGGAAAAGTAGTATTTGAAGAGTTCATGCCTCAGAATTTCTCAAGATGACTAAAGACATCAAATAACATTCAAGTAGTTTATAACCCGAAGCAGAGAAAGTCCACACGTAGAGCCACCATAGTAAAAGTGTTCAGAAGCAGAGAAAATCTTAAAAGAAGATGGAAGTAGGGTAGAGAAAGGGACACATTTCCTTAAAAGGAATAACAAAACTTACATATTCTTTGCAACAGAAAAAAATGGAACCTTAAAAGACAAATAATACTGTCAAGGTGATGAAAGAAGTGACAAAGATGCAGAAAAGAATAAAGAGCAATGCAAAGAGTAAACATGTTGACAAATAGAAATTAACTTACAGAGTTATAAAACAATGTTTTGTGAGTTTTAAAATATAAAGAAAAATAAAGTACTTGAAAACAGGACAAAAAACAATAATACTAAAGTTATTCTAAGGTTCTTGAATTGTTCATCAAATGGTAAAATTATTCATTTATATGAGGTGTTGTTAAGTCAACTATGAATGTAACCTCTAGAATAACCTTAAATAATAAACCAATATAAACATTTTATTTATAACATGAAAATATGAAAATACAAAGTACTCAATCCAAAAGAAGGCAAAAGAGGAAAAAAGAAACAAGAGATGAGACAATTAGAAAACTAATTATAACAATGTATCTAATATTGTATGATGTAAATAAGCTAAATATTACAACCAAAAACTAGAGATTGTTGGACAGGATAGAAAAGATTGTACATTTTAAAGGCATATGCAATTCTAGAAAATTATGGTCATCCCAGTTTGCAAATTTGACTAACAGTTCTTATACAAATATGAGTTATAGACAGTTGTCCTCTCATATCTGTTCGCTCCAGCTCCTTCATCAATGGAACACCTGGTTTTTAGCTGGACATATGACTGCTTGGAATAAAGATTATATTTTCCGGCTTCTGCAGCTAGGAGTAGGCACAATAATAAATTCTTTCCAATGGAATGTAAGTACAAGTGCTGTGTGTGACTTGTGAGGAGTGTCCTTAAAGCAATGGAGTATGTCTTTCTTCACCTTTCTTCCTTTGTGCTTGAACTTGAGCAGTCACCTTGGACCATGAAGCAGAGTCACACATTGAGAATAGCGGACCAACAATATAAGAAACCTAGATCCATATACATAAGGATCCTAGTTCCCTGATGATTACAGACGTATTGTTAACAGCCCTGAACTGCTTACCTCTGAACTTCATTTACAAGAGAGATAAATTTCTTTCTTATTGAAACCACATTTATTTGATTCTTTTGTCACTCAGAGCCAAATCTAATCAATATTAAATTCTTTAAAAAAAAAAAAACCTCTCCCAAACTTAAAGAATATTAACATTCTTCTAAAAGACAAATCTCAGTCTAATAGCCAGAATATATTTTAGAGTCTTAAAACTCAATGACAAATCCCAATTTTAAAATGAGCAAAAGATTTGAATAGATATTTATCCAAAGAAGGTACAGTTATATGCTTCATAACCTTTCAGTCAACAACAGACTGCATATACAGCCATGGTTCTATAACATTATAACGGAGCTGAAAACTTCCTATCAGTGATGTCACAGTTCTCATAACACAATGCATTACTCGTGTTTGTGGCGATGCTTGTGTAAACCTGTACTACAATTTGTATAGAAGCATAGGACACACAGTTATGTACAACACATAATACTTGATAATAATAATAAAAGACTGTTACTGGATTTTATATTTACTCCACTATTCTTTTTATCATTATTTTAGAGTACTTTTTCTACTCACTGAAAGTTTGCTGTAAAAGTGTGCTGTGTTATGCTGGCAGCAACCTCAGACCTATCGCGTTTACCTCGTCTCTTGATTGCATCTTTTCTCTTGTGCTTTAATCTCACGTTGTTTTACAAATTTAGTGTAGCCTGTGTAGTGTGGGTGAAGTCTACGGTAGTGTACAGTCATGTCCAGGCCTTCACAGGCACTCACCACTCACCACTCGCTCACCCAGAGCAAATTCCAGTCCTGTAAGCTCCATTCATGGTGAGTCCCAGGTGTACCATTTTTTAAATCTTTTATACCATAATTTTACTGTACTTTGTCTATGTTTAGATACATAATCATCATTGTGTTACATTTGCTTACAGTATTCAGTACAGTACCATGCTGTACAGGTTTGTAGCCTAGGAGCAATAGCTCCTCTGCCATACAGCCTAGGTGTGCGGTAGGCCATACCATGTAGGTTTGGGAAGTACACTCTAGGGTGTTTGCACAAGGACAAAATAGCCTAGCGATGCATTTCTCAGAAGGTATCCCCATCATTAAGTGGTACATGGTCAACAAGTACACGAAAAGATGCTCAGTGTCATTAGTCATTAGAGGAATTCAAGACCACAACAAGATACCACTTCATACCCACCAGGATGACTATAATTTAAAGTGTTGGTGAAGATGTGAAGAAACTGGAACCCTCATACATTGCTGAGTAGGAATATAAAATGCATCAGCTATTATGGAAAACAGTTTGGTGTTTCCTAAAATTACCAGCAATTCTATTCTTACGTATATACCTGAAAGAATTTAAAACAAGTACTCACAAAAATACTTGTACACAAATGTTCATAATAGAACCAGTATTCATGATGGCAAAAAGACAGAAACAACCCAGATGTGTATCAACAGGTGAATGGATAAGCAAATTGTGGTATACACATGCTATGGAATATTATTCAACCATAAAAAAGAAGGAAGTACTAATACATGCTACAATGTGGATGAACCTCAAAAAAATGCTAAGTGAAAGAAGCCAGACACAAAAGGTCATGTGTTGTATGATTCTAGTTATATGAAATGTCCAGAACAGGTAAATCCATAGAGACAGAGAGTGGACTGGTGGTTCCCCGGGTCAGGGTGGACTATGCCACTAAACTCTCCACTTTAAATGGTTAATTTTATGTTATGTGAATTTTACTTCATTAAAAAAAGTAAACCTAGCAAAAACTATATAACCAACAAACCTGTTAAGAACAAAAAAGCTCCTCCCCTCTACAGTCCTGATAAAAGACTGTTTCATAGCCTTTAGCAAGTAAATCAAAACCAGTTCTAATTGTAAACCTATTTGATCAAAAATAATTTGCCTCAGCTTAATCTCAGTTGATCACTGACAACTTGCTTCAGTAACAGCTCGCTTCAGTGACAGTCTTGTACTTTTGAAGGTCAAATGATCAACAATAAACTTAACCAGTAATCTGAATGCGAGCTGGTCAACATATGTCAGAATGATCATGTTTATAAGGTTGACATCAACCCACCTCACCTCTGTAACCAACACTGAAACAATCCCTGACTTGAAAACCTTACATAAATTTAGCAGTTGGTTTTACTCAAAGTGACAAGCCTAACCAGCATAACTCTCCCTTTCTTAATACAATTTTTGTTTCCAATATGAAGTGGTAATCTTGATATCTTCCTTGGACAATTCTCACACCAAGGTTCTTTATAATACCTCATCTGACGGTATTCCAATGGGCCCTTGGACAAACAGCAAAGATCAGTGGCCTCTGAGCCCCAAATTCCAATAATTTTTAGATCTGTTGCCAGGTGAATTTCTCAAAAGCAACTTGAAATTTGAGTAGTTTCACTGAGCACTTATTACTGACTTTATCTAAGATTTCTAAACAATAAGATCTTATTATATTACTTATTACATTTAGGTCTGTCTTTATGATAAGCAAACCTTCTGATTTAGAGATGAACCATTTGGTAAATTTTTTTTTGTCATTATCCTAGGTCTTCCAATGCTTGTTTTGCTTTTGTTGTTGTTGTTGTTCATCTATTTATACAATTCTTCATTTGTGTATTCTGATTTTGTCTCTTATTGACTTGTATCTGTTGAACATACAAGGAAGTGCTTTAAGGGAAGAGATTGAAGCTTGGGATAAGTCTCCAAATCAATGTGAGCTAGCCTTAAAAACTAATGGTCCATTAGATTGATGACAATTGGCTGCTAAAATGACGAGCAAACTTTGCTTTGGGTCCTCTATGAAATCTTCATATGTATATTCCCCAAAGCCTTGCAATTTGTGAAAGAAGTTCACTTGGGTTAGTGCATATTTCAGGATCACTGATTTTTGGGGTCATTGATCACATGGCTCCTTCCTATCCACTCTTTGATTGGGGAACTTCATCTATCATTAACAAACACACTTTTGACTAATGTAGTACCCTTTTCTTTGTCACTAACTTGTCAAAGGCAAAACCTCCTCCTGGAAGAATTTTCACTCCAATCCTAACTCTTGTGCTTAATTTGTTAAGCAGCAAATCTTTGCCAAAACTGACTTAGAATTACAGTAGCCATTACAAGGAACTCCTGATATATCAAAACCAATATATTTAAAAGGAGCTCTAGAAAAATTAAGAAAAAAAACCTAAAGGATTCAGCCTAATCCAATTCAACTTTGGATTGGTGAGCTAAGGCCTCAAAATGAAATAGTGACTCTTAGAAATAGCATCTATCAAAGAAACACTGGTTCATTCTTATTCAAATCTTCTGAAACCCACCCTCTTTGTACCTTTTTATGTACCCAGCTTTGTCTTAACCATCCACTTAACCCCCTTTATTCCTTTGGTACTTACCTTTACCTCCAGGTAAAGGAAAAAAAGTAATCCTTTCCTCAAAGTCTCTCTTAGGACAGAACAATTATATCCTATAATACCCTCTCAAAACTATTAGACAGCCATTAGCAAGTAAATGAATGCAGATCTGAAAACACTAATATTCGAACCTTGGTCTAGGGTCAAGTTGAGAGCTAAAATTAAGGATTATAGGAAGACAAATTTGCTACAGAATTCAGAATTGTGTTAGATCTATTTATTGTCCTGGACCTTGAGGTACATACCAAACAGTTCACTTAATTATCAGCGCCTCAGATGGGAGCAAAATGGTTAAAAGTAGCAAACACACACACACACACACACACACACACACACACACAAAAGAAATAGCTGAAATAAGCTCGCTCTTTATAATTCAAGAAATGACCTTTCCTTTATGGAGAGTTTGGACAAAAATGCAAAACTTTAAATAAACAAAAAAGGTAACTAGGTAGCAGTCTCCAAAAACAAACCTAGGGAAAATTTCAAATATTCTAGGGTATCCCCTAAAGAGCTAATGTAAAGGCAAACTGGCTTTCCCCTTTTTTTTTTTCTGAAAATAGACTCAGAAATGCCAATTTAGAAGGTCTCCAACAGTCACTGAACATTTCAAAAAGCTAGAAATCAAACAAACTTCTGACCCTCAAGATAAGGCAACTGATATCCAGACTAAAAATAAGACCCAGCGGTTCTCCGTTCTTTGAGAAGTGAGCAGCCGTGGTTAATGATACCACAAGCAGAAAGGCCATGTCCTATAATGGCTCAAAAGGAGGACAACTATCCAAAACCTCTCCAGTAATGTCACTCCAGGAGACATTAGTACTTCACAATTCCCTGGCCACCTTCTAAAAACTCCTAAAGAGAAAGGTCTATAAATATAAATGGAGAACAAAACAAGGATATGGGTCACTTTCTCTACTAATAATTCCACTACCATAAAACATCGGAACCCCGGAGCACAACAACCACCCAAACAGTGGAAATGTCTAGCAACCTATAAATATCATGTTGACATCATTACTAGGATCTAGTAGTTTCTTCATGACACAACATTTTAATAAGTAAAGCTCTACTTAATAAATGAAACTGCCAGGTAAAATTTACAGGATTAATCTTTAAAGTTCTGGAAAATGCTACATATGATCAAAGTATAGATGACTTAGACATATAATTACATTTTGTGTAATTCAAAAAATAACCAAAAGATAAGCTGTGATCTCAGATTTCTTATAGGCAAAAGGCTGTTAAGACATGAAGTATTAGTATTTGGAGCTGAGTTTGAGTCCAGATTTTCCTGTGAGTATCATAAAGTTTTCTTTCTGTACTTGTAAAGTTAGGCCTGTCCCAACAGCCACTACCCACATGTGGCTAATGAGCACTTAAATGTGAATGAGAAACTAAATTTAAATTTTTATTTAATTTTGATTAAGTTAAACTTAAAAATGGATACAATACAGTTATTGGAAAACTAAGTGTGTTTGGAAAGACTTGAGAATATAAATTCACATTTTTAACTAAATTTTCTGAAATCTAAATAAAGATCAATCATTTCTGATGAAAATTTCATATCTAAAATGTTATCAATTTAAAAGTTTCAAATGAAAAAATATCTAAAATTTTCATGATTAAACATTGAAATAGTACTTTGAATATCGAGTTAAACGTGTTATTAAAATTAATTTCACCTATTTCTCCTTACATTTTTTTAATGTGGCTACTAGCAAAATTTAAAATAACATATGTGACTCGCATTAGGTTTCTATTTAGTGGTGCTCGATCAGTCCATGCACTAAGGTCATGGTTATCAATTGGGGGCAATTTTGCCACCCAGGGACATTTGGCAATGTCTGAACATTTTTGGTTGTCACAACTGGCATCTCGTAGATAGAGAGTGGAATGCTACGGAACATCCTACAATGCCCAGGACAGTCCCCAAAACAAAGAACTGTGCAGCTCAAAATGCCAGGAGTACTGAGGTGAAAAAACTCTGCTCTAATGGGTTTTCAACAGCATGGTATACATCAAAAATCTATTGCCTCCTACAGCCTATGCCTTTCATACAATAGTTATTTCTGCTGTATCAGAGGATCTTCAGCTCAATTAGCGGAACTGTCTTCAGAATTTGTACTAAGTTCACTTCTAAATCTGATTGTATCTACCATGCTAATACCACAATGATGAAAGACTGAAAGCTTATCCCCTAAGATCCGAAACAAGACACTTGCTGTTCTCACCATTTCTATTCAACGCTGGAGGGCCTAGCCAGGGAAATTAGGCAATAAAAAGAAATATAAGGCATCCAGATTAGAAAAAAAGTAAAACTATATTTGTCAATGGCATGATCTTGTATACAGAAAATCCTAAGGAATCCATGAAAAAACTGGTAGAACTCATAAACAAGTTCAACAGGGTTACAGGGTACAAGATCAATATGCACAAGTAAATCTAATGATTCCACATAAAGTATAAAATCACCTTCTCCTTCTCATTTTACTGGTGTAGCCCTCTCAAATCCAGAAACTCCATTACCTTTAGCTAATGAAGGAGAATCTCATGATTACGGTTCTGCAGTTAGAGGTATCCATACCAAGGAGACATTTTGAAAACTCCACCATTAAACTCTAATAAATATTACTTATTAATGGGTATTTTAAAGAATTAAAAGGAACAATACTATTTGGTTATACAATAACTACTCCAGAGTCTTATGGAATCTAGTACCTACCTCACCAAAAGCCAGGCTCAAGAGGCCAAACTTATGGTTCTATAGGACACATTACACTGCTAAAAATAGAAGAGTGAATAGATATATTGTAGCCAGTATATTTCTGAAATAGCATATCAATTTGGAATGTCACGGAAACAGATTTCTTAACTTCCTGAAGTACCCCTATAAAATCTGGACACCAAATATACAAATTATTTGATGCCTTAATGCTACGAACAAAGTTGGGGTTCTTAAAAATAATCCACAGTAAAAAAAAAAAAAAAAATTATCAAAGCTCTTGGAAACAGCACCACCCCCATGATAAACACTCTGCAAAGTCCTTTCGCAAAGAGCTTTTATAAAAAAAAGAAACACAGATCCATGGAGAGGTTCAAGGATTTCATTACAGATATACAAAATTTCTGGCACCAGTTTTGTAAACTAACAGGATAATTGGGTTGTAAGGCTCTAAGGAGAAGATCTGGCCACAAGATCTTATAAGAGCCCCCTGGCCACACCAGATAAAATCTAAAATGGATAGTTGCCAAGTTATTATATAAGACAACTCATTACAGTTAAGGACAAATTGGCCATGACAGTAAACAAGCAGGGGAAAGAGAGTTCTTGGCTAGCAGAGGATATGACTATCCAAGGAAAGTCTTGAAGAAAAACAAAAGTAGCGGACTCTTCACCTATTCTTTAAGATTAATTAAAAAGCTATTAAAAAAAAAAAACTAGTATAGAATTAACAGATAAATAGTTCAATGGAATAGAATACAGAATCCAGAAACCAATCTCCATAGGCAAGGAGATTTGGTAATGAGATGGCACTACAAAGTCAGTGGGGAATGGGGTACGATTTAATAAATGATGCTGATAAATGGTGATCAACATGAGTGTTCTACCTTACAACAGTCACAAAAATTAATTTCAGGTAAATTAGGCATATTTTGAAATTATCAGTTTAGACATAGTACAATAAAAAATTTTTTAAACCTCAGGGAAAGGACAAAATCTTCAAGAAAAAGAATAAGTCTGACTAAAGTTAACTTGAAAATTATGTATAATTAAAGACAGCCACAGTCCATGTTAGAGTCAAACCACATACTAGAAGCCCTGTAACAGATAATGTGCTGTGATCAAAAAGAATATATATAATCCAAGAGAAAAAGGCATGTAGATAATAAATTCACAAAATAATGACCAATAAATATATAAAGTGAAGCTAGGATTCTCAGTAGCCAGGTAAATATAAATTAAAACAAAAACCTCCTATTTGACAGCTCTAACTGGAAAATTTAAAAGTCTAATAAAACTGCTGATGAGGTAGGAAAACCAGAATCCTCTTCCAATGCCACTGGGAGTGCAAACTTGCACACGACTCTGGAGAGCAATTTGACAACACCTAAAGTCACAGAGTACAGATATTTACTACCTGGAATTCCATGTTGGGGGCATATGTCCAGAATATCTAGCACATTTGCATGAGAAAACATCAAAAATGTACACTAGTAGCACTGTTCAAAATGGCAAAACAAACGAACAAAAAAAACCTGAAATGACCATTAGTGGGGGGAATTGGTAAGAAAACACACAACGTGATCCTGAACAGTGGCTGAGTGAAAAAGCAATTTACAAAAGATTGCACACAATAGGATATTACAAATATAAAGTGTTTTAAAAACTGCTATTATTTATGAATACAAACACGTGGGAAAGTAGAGAACCTGGAACAGGAAGGAGTTTCACCAACTTCAGAACAGGGCGGAAAAGAGGAGATGGCGTCACGGGAGGAGTACGAAAGAGTAACATTTTATTTCTTTAAAAATCAGAAGCAAATATGGCAAAATAGTTTGTGAAGAGTACAAGGGCATTTATATTGGTATTATTCTGTATATCTGAAATATTTTGTAATTAAAAAGAATTTCAATGGGCATATGGTATAACATTCAAATAACAACATTAATTGTTCACACCACAAAAACTTATCCAGTAATAACATGAATTATTTAAGCCACAGAAACTTATGTACATACATCTGAGCATGTGATAAATAAGAGTTAAAAATAAATTCTAAAATCTGAATTTACATTAGTATTTTAAGTTAATAATTTTGCTAAAGGCTTTGAATCTCATGCAATTTAAAATGTCCTTATGCTAAAATTTTAAGGGATGCTCTGCAGAATTGTCAAAGCTCTATAAATACAACATTAATTAACATGGTATTCTGAATTTCAGTCTTATTTTGGAAAGCTTTTTCTTTAGCATATAAACATTTATATTTACAAGTCTCAAAGAGTCCTAAATATGAAGAGTAGGTATCCCACTTAATATAGTGTTTCACCAAGAACCTGATGCCTAAATACTACTGTGGGAAAACAATGGTCCGTTATTCCCTTTTATTCCCTTTTCTTTTCTACTTGGGGTTTGGGTCAGAAGCCAAGAAGTACCAATACGGGAAAAGTTATAAACAAACTCTTATTATAATACAATTTTTAAAGAAAAAGTGTGTGACTTTTATAGAGGAGTAACACAGTCCTTTGGAATTATTATGTCAGAGACATAGACTATTTTAAGAAAGGGGTTAAGAAGAGGTAGTAGAATTTTGCTATCTGTACTCCACTTACTGATTCTTTCAGCCTCAAGGCTATACGATAATAAATACTACAGAAAAAAATTTGAAGTGACAGAACTGGGTAGGACACTGCATCTACAAATACGACTCAAGAGATCTGTGACTCACACTTAATACTTCACTCTCAACTGTAATACTCTGACCACATTCATACTATTCGAATAATAACCATTTTCTCCATTTGATGGTAAGCAATAATTTTATTTAACACAAGTTGCTTTTTGCCAATTAAACATTTGCAACAGAGATAATTAGCTGATCTGTCTAGTAACCCTGATGCCATTAGATATGCAAATATTTCCTATGTAATAAAAGATGGCAACAAAATTACTCCAAGTTCCAAACTTCTGCACTTATATTTTGGGCACAGTTTTTAAGGGTTATACTGCTGTGGCAAAAGGCAGGTTTCACCATTTCAGCTTGTTATACTCCATTTTAGTACTAAAATTCTTAACTTGGCTTGAAAACTTAGCTCCCATAAATCTCTAATTTGGTTAAACTTTGGCCAGTAAGAATAGTAAAATTCGCTTACAAAGTTGAAAGCCATCTACAGCATTTACACCCTTTTTTTTGTCTTTTCCACCAATCTTATGTTTCAGAAATATTCAGTCGTTTATTTCATCTCTCTCAATAGAGGGATAACTAACACACTGCTTCATGAATGAAATAATGTAATTCTTGTTTCTCTCTAATTCTCACCCTCTGGAGACTCACTCAAACTGAGTAATAAATTCACTGAGACATCTACAATTCAAATTTTTACTAATAGCAAAAGGTCAGTGCCATGAATTTTATTCTCTGAGTTTCATAACCCTTAATAAATGGAGGCACCTTAAAATTCAGTTTATACTCTTATATATAGGATTTCAGAGTATGCTTTAAATAACTTAAGATAAGCTATATTAACAGCAGTGTTATTTTTATCATTAAAATAATCTACAAATAGAATATTAATTTTGTTGTCATAACTAATAAATAAGTCTTAAAATATTTGCAGATATAAATCAACCCTCAATTCACCTGCCTCACCTGAACTGTTCTCATACACAGACCAATGAACTGAATGGGTTTATCAATATAATATAGTTGTACAATGCTTTCACAAATTCCAAATCTGTAATTTAGGGGTTTTCCATATTTATTTTTAGATATACAAAGAGGTTAAACTATTAATATAAATATTTTCTCTGAAATCTGTTAATATTCTCATGTAAAAGAAAAGGTTTCCAAACATTTACAAAGCAATCTAAGGTAAGTAAACCTGATTTTAGGATCAATACATTGACCGAAGTAATTTTCCAGAGAAAGTCCTACTTATTAAGTGATGCTCATTGGCCTCCTCACATCAACACTTCAAGATGAACCCAAATCCACTGCCTTTGCTTGATTTACTTCAGGGATCACGTCCAGTGCGGGGAAAAACCTCAGAAAAAGGTCTCACGACAGAGTGGACAAGTGGATTTGTTGCTAGACGTAAACCATTTGTACTGAAAAAGAAAAGGTTTTACAAGTTAAAGAACTTTTTAAAGCTGCCATTTTACATAAACATCTGAAGCAAACTGAAAATGATAAAGTGAAAAAGAATACTGAAATTTTGCTCCCTCCATTCAGCTCCAGAATCAACACAACGCAGTGCTCTTTTCATGGGCTACAGTTCCATCCCCTCTCCCTCAGCCTCCCGCACCGGCCACTGAGACCTACAAGGAAGACTGTGAAATCTAGGGTCCCTTTTTCTTCAATATGATGTTTAAAAGAGCACAGAGCTCTGAGTCAGATGGCTCCTGGTCCTAACTTTTTCAGTTTCCTTTATGGTCTAAAGTTTACAAAACCATTTATTTTTTGAGTGCTGAGAGCTATATTAGAAACATGCAATTATTAAATTGCTTTAATGCTACCATTCTTAGTAAATTACAAATTATCTCTCACAGATTTTGAAATATCACTTTTAAAACATTGCCCATTAACTACAATTAAGAGTTTAACAATGTTTTCTTTTCCAAAGTTAGATATCATATATATTCATACATATATGTGTGTTTTCTCTTTAGACTTACCAAGCAGGCTGAATGGAACTTTTTCTTGCATGTTCTACAGGCTTTTTTGGGAAGAGAATAGTTGAAACCATGAATGACTGAGAAACAGATCATGCAATCTTCAACACCCTCAAAACGTTTGTCTACATTATTTTTCCACAATGCCAAGCCTTCCATAATACTTCCATTCTGTTAACAAGGAGAGGGGTGGAACAGAGTCAATATACATTGAAGACCACCAATTAGTAATTTTTATTCAACTTTACAAATTTTAAAGCTGAGTTATAACTTGGAGAAAGGAGAAGCTGCTTCGTTATAGTCACATCTTTTAAGTTCTACGAATGCTGGTATTTTAAAAAACCACCTAAGTTTCAGGAACCAGACATAGTTTGCTGTAGTAAAGACAGACTCGGAATAAAGGAGTCTGCACCAGTACTTCAAGGTGGACAATCTCAGCTTGCTGCTTCATGAAACTCTTCCTGATTATATCACTTAGATGAGTCCTACTCATTTTCAACTAAAAATGGTTAAATCTATCATCTCGCCTTCTTGGCTGCTAATTATTTCCAGCTCTACAAATCAGTGAATATACTTATTTAAAAATAATTTTTCTTTACTGTGCAATGTTCACAACGTACAAACAAAACTAGAGAAGACTTATAAGTTGTTTAAAAGTCCAAGCTCTTTGAAAGTACTGGGATTTCTATAACCACAGGAGAGTTGAAATATAAGAGCGGAAGTAGCTCAGAACACAATCGTCATCTGTCGATGACTCCCTTAAAAAAGACTCCCTTTCAATTCTATATCGTCTATAATGCCAATGCAGTCAAGTGAATTCTTCTCAAACGCCAGAAAAAAAAATTGTAAATCTTTATAAAATTAAAACAGCAAGCTTGGCAGGTTCAAGTCATTAAGCATGTGTTTGTGTTCATCCAACGGAACAGTATCTACTTCTACCTTCAGCAGAAGAGATATAAGCTTCACTGCCCTTTTGAATAGCAGATCGGCAGGATCTGTAGTCTGGAAGCCTAAGGTGCGTGCAGAAACTCACCTGGTGGGTGAGGTAAGTGCTCAACTGCAGCATCCAGTTCCGCCACTGCTGAACAGCTACTCCGACCCTTTTCCCACTTTCCACTGTTATTGAACCCAATGGGTAGTTTGAAGGCAGTTGTATTATAAGTTCAATAACTATGTCCTCGATAGTGTAAGTAGCCATTACTTCTCGGGTAGTAGCTCGAGCTTTAACCTGTGACACATGAAAGGCAAAAAATTTTTTTTTGTCAAATTTATTTCCTTTCTTTAATTCAAAGATATCTCAATAGGATGACTATCAACAGCCCATTTTCATTCAGAGAAAACACAGGTAAAAACATTCGTTTATTAGACATGATATATTTATTAAATACCTGACATACAGTTGTCCTTCAGTATCTGTGAGGCCCCTTGGATACCAAAATCTGTGGACACTCAAGTACATCTACCCTTAGGTTCCATATCCCCGAATTCGACCATGACTTTGGATCTGAGGTTGGTTGGACCCACAGAGGCAGAACCCACAGATATGGAGGGCTGACTGTTTTATAGTGATTATATAACATTCAAAGTTTGTTTTAAAAGAAACATTCTGCTCATAAAATGTATATATTATATTAGGCTTACCCTATAACAATTAAATAGCTTTTCAATAGACAAATGACAAAATGGGTTATTAATTATTCTTTGTCTTCCAAACCCAGGTTACGTATCACTTCTATTTAGAAGTCTCCCAAATATTACTCTACCAAGGAATTCTCCTGAGCTTTAGAGCCACCATCAACTGCCAGAATATTTATACCTGGTTTTGGTTTTCATACTAGCATTGCAAACAACGTAAAACACAAATTATCATCCTTTACGAATTTATTCTGCTGACTTTCCTATTTTCAGGCTAAAAATCATAGCATCATCTTAAATTTCTCCTTCTACCTCATCCCAGATATTTTCCAGCTACAAGTTTGGATGTATCCACAAAATTTCTCATATCCCTCCCCACGAATTCACGAGTATTCCCACGAACACTGCCTCATTCAGGCCCTGCTCAGTGCTCATAATGTTTACACCAGTAGCTTCCTCTAACTATTCCTGAGCCCACCCACACCCCAGGCCAATAGCCCATGCTGTCTGTATATTGCAGTCAGAGCAATTTCACAGATTATAATTCTAATCACATCACTGCCTCAAAGGAAAATTTTCAGTGGCTAAGGAAGACCAAATATTTCAGCCTGTTATTTGATGCCTCTTCCAAAATGGCCTTAATTCACCATCGAAGCTGTTTGTTCTCTATTAACCCACCTTCAGGAAACCTACTCTATCTGAATACTGGGTTAGTCATCATTTCTTGGGCAATTACAGAAATTTTTGTTCCATGCTTTTGCTTTTGCCATACTGTTTTCTCTACAGTAAACACCTTTCCCCACATTTCCCCATTACGAAATCCTGCCCACATCAAAGTGATCTTCCTCAGTAAGTCTAACCTAATCCCCTCTGCCAGATGAACCATTCCCACTGATGACAGAGCACTCTTCCCCTTAATGTCTCAGTTTCAAATGCAAAAAATCATCATCAGTATCGCCCTTCCCCTTTCTTAGACGGCACGTTGTACAAGAAATGTGCCCAACTGCACGCTTCATCTCCCAAGCGATTGGCACACAGTGCCTGGCACCTGTTAGGCACTCCCGCATATATCCTTCATGGACTAATGAATGTTCAAATACTATCTGGTAGGGGTAAATGAAATTATACCACTCTTTCAACCTATGCATTAATACTAAGATCTGATACACAGAATCGTAAAGTAGATGATTTCTATAAATTCTGAACCAAGGACCACAACTGTGGTGATATTCAATACAAATATCAGACATAATCAATATTTAAACCAGTTTTTTAGAAAAAATCAAGATTATACTAACCGTCATGCCATTAAATAGTTGTGTACTTGTTTGCACAGAAGATATCTCTTGAAAAGAAAGAACATTGCTGACATACTTGCTTGTGAATCTATCTACAATATTGAAAACACGCTTCTCGCTACTATTCCACCACAGCCTAACCATGGCGGGCAAGTCTTTTAATGTCATATGATAGACTGAACAAGCCAAGTGTGGAATATGGTAGGGAAGAGTTGTTGTTTCTGAGGAAAAAGCAAATTTTTAGTTAGTAACATGATTCCATACATAGAAAAACAGACTAGTATTAGTATTTTAGTATTAGTATTAGGAAATCAATTTTAATTCAATATTAGTGACAGAGCTCATAAGACAAATATACCGAAGAAACCAGAATTCTAGAGTATTAGCTTTTTCCCACATATTCAAAAGGAACAATTAGAAGGTCAAAAAAAAAAAAGATCTCAGTTGACACTGAAAAATCTGCCTAGAAATAGCATTCTATATTTTCATGACAGACCACAAATAAAATGAAACACACATTTTTTAAAAGGAAGGAAAATTAAAGATTCTCTTTCTTATAAATAATGAAGTGTGGCCTCCTTTATTTTTCCCAGCATTCACTGGTGTATTATACAAAAGTCCTAGAATACCTACCAAAATATTCACAAGACACAGTCCCATCTACAGAGCTCTAAGATATTTAAAAAACTACTCTTAGGAAATCACTCAGAACACTATAAGACAGCCAGTGTTATCCCCTCAGCTAAAATCTGAGCTCTCATGGTAAAGGATATAAATTTTACTTATCTTTTTCAGTTTCCTCAACTGAAGACTACTTATTTATAGTCCTACAAAATATTATCACATAACAAATATTTGTTTACAGAGCAAAAGAGAACAGCTCAACAAACTAGGCTTCAAAAATGTTAAATTCTTAATAACCTTATCTACAAGATCTAATTATATGTCCTATTTAGAGAAATGTGGAAAATCTTGAACTTCAACATTCCCATAGCCAGGGTCCACCTTTGGGGCTACTCTCCACACTGCAGGGTAACGCATAACACAACCTGGCCTGAACCTAGTCTCCCAGAGAGAACACAAACACACATCTCACTGACCTCTAATACTCAACTGGAGCTCTTCAGTGAAGAAGGTTTTAGGTTCTTTATTTGGGAGCTCAACAGACGTCTCTGCATAGGTCGGATTTTCTGGCATAAGCCTGAACAGGTGATAGAGCAATTTATTCAAACTCTTTGTTTTCCGAAGGTACATCGAATACAGAGCCCGGAGCTGGTGGAAAGCAAAAAATAAAATTGTTAGCAGACCCAATTAAACAATCAGTAGATAAAAATGAATCAAAGTAGAACAGATGACCTAAGAACACAGTAAAAAAAAAAAAAAAATGCATTAATTCGAACACTTAGAATGACATGGAAGAGTCCTACAAAATAGATGCCACATTCTGACTTTGCAAATGGACCATCTGAAGGCACCGTTCCCTTTCCTCACAAACTAGCAGCCGTTTCCACTATTCCCTCATTATTTGACATATGCTTCTAACATGTTCTCAAACTGTCTCCCTGTTAATAAGTTACCTCCCCCTGGAGTCCCTGAACCACAAATACCAATTCACCATTCCCCATAGCTGTTCACTCACTCTCCTCCCAAGTCTTCTATACATTCCTTCCACACCATAGTCCTTAATCTTTCAAAATCCTGCTTAAAACTAATTCCACTTTCAGGGCTGACACCACCCAACATAAAACACCCCAGCATGCCTTTAGGACACAGCACAAATCAGTACTCCAAAATATCTTGGGGTCTTCTCACAGTTGTTTTACAAATCAGGAAATTTCACATAAAAATATGGATTGGTCTCTTTTTTAAAAATATAAAAACCTGGCACCACTGGGTGCATATAGGTACTTGTGACAGATCTGTGCTTAGGACTCCTTGTCCCTAAATAACAGTAGACTTCTTTTGTTGGAATTTACTTTGAAGCTCTTTGGTATTTGTAACTATTTTAAATGATTTCTTCCACTATACTATACATTTCTTCATAGTATATCAGACACCATTTTCAGAATACTCTGAATGCTCAAATACAAGCATCAAGTCATAGGATTTGGAATTTTTAATATATGTGGATCAAAGTAGTTTAACAATGGATTTCATAATTGTGTTTACCAAGTAACCAATCTTAATATCACCAATAAAAGGACACGGTGACATTCTGTGCCCCACAGGTGACACACTGAGGACTCATCACCACAGTGCAATAAGCACTCCTGCTGAAAATTAACCGGAATCTAATCATGAGGAAATAAACAGATATATCCACATGGTAAGACAGTCTACCAAATAAGTGACCTGGTAAATAACAAGAAAGAAAAGAAAGGTAGGGAAATTACCAGTACAGAAATGTGACAAACAAATGCAAACTGGCCTTAATTAAATCCTCAACAGAGAATGAAATGAAACTATAAAGGACATTACTGGACAACTAGGGAAATATGAATACAAATTAGATCATGTTAATGCATCAAAATTAAATTTGAGTGTAACAATTACATTATGCTTATGTATAAACACGTCCCTGTTCTTAGGAGATGAATGTTTAAATACTTTTATTAAAATACCATGATGTCTGCAACTTACTTTCAAATAGATCAGCAGGAAAAAGGAAATACAGAGAAAGCACAGAGTGTGCAAATGTAGCAACACGGTAAAAATGTGTGATTCTCAGAAAAGGGTATATGACTTGTCTTTATTCTTTCAACTTCACTGTAAATTTGAATTTTTTTCCAAAATAAAAAGGAAAGTAGAATCTAAAAAATTCAACATACATAGCAATGGACTTTTCAAAACAAATGTACATTACCGAGTAATTCCACCCCTAGAGAAATGAAAACATACAAAATTTATACATGAATGTTGACAGCAGCTTTAGTCATAATATCCAATCCAAAAAGTGGAAAAAACCTAAATGTCCATTAACAGATGAATGAATAAACAAAATGTTGACGTATCTGCACCAACATATGGCTTCTTTGCAACAACATAAATATAATTTAAACATTCTGAAAAATCACATTGGAAATGAATGCCATGACAATTTAGTCAGACTTCAAATATAAGGTGATAAACTAAGTTTTTTTGTATTTATCTGTCAAAGAAGCCATACTTAGAAGCCATACTTTATTAAACTGATTCAAAGTTTAATATAAAATTTTAAAGAGGGGATCTGCCTAAAAAGAATTAAAAAAAAAAAAACTGCAGTAGGTTTTTCCAGTTTCTTTCCTAGATAATGAGGTCTTCCTAAACATAAGACAACAGAGACATCTAGTGGCAGAATAATCTGGACAAAATTATTATTACAGGATATTTTCACCATTTAGAGACAATAGTAGCTTGATTTACACAGCAACTGTTTCCTAGATTTTTCACCAAATACTGATTTTCAAGTAAGTAAATCCCCAATGATATACTAACGAAATCTTCACAGGAGTCAGAAATTGGCCAAAGAAAAAAATAGCAAGATCCAATTCTTTTGAAATTACTACTATGGTAGTACAAAATTAATTATACAAACTTGTGTCCTGCAATAAAAAGACTTGGCGGCTACATTCTGTTAGAAAGAAATTGATCTACACGCATTCCAGAGACTAAATACTTTTACAAAAACTCTGTGTGTGAAAACGAGAGGAAGGAAGAACAAATAAATTCAGGAAAATAGCTGAAGTTAGCCAGATAAGATTAGATTAAAATGTCATTCCTTTTTTCATCAAGATGGGAAGAAAGAAAAACACATATAGGAGAGAACTGTCAAAAGCTGTCACATTTATTTACCTGAGATGATGAAGCTTTGAAGAAAGTAAGTATTAATTTCCAAGTGAGAAGGTATCCCAGAACATAACAGAAGTCCTCACTCAGCGGCTTAATAGTAGCTATCTGTCCAACAGGAATGCACCCCAAAACATTTTCTAGTAAGTCCTCTTGAGTGCTAAGAAGAGACATCAGCGCTGCTGGCGGTGACCTAAAAATCAATGATGAAACACCACAATTTTCTTCATTACTCATTCCCTTAACAAACTGACAACATGTATAAACCTCATTAAAAAAATCTTTCTTCTCTTTTACATATTCACATTTAACTCCTAGTTTCACATAATGGCAATTACAGACTCTGAAAGGCATAAAATATATTATATAACTACATATGATATATACATGAAAAAGTATATATATATTTTGATTTATTGTGATTATAAAACATATAATACATATGTAATATGTTAAATATAAAATGTTTTAAAATATGTAAATTTTATATTTATATAATAAAATATGTAATAGGTTATAAAAATATAGACTAGAAGTCAGTATTTAAAGGTAGGCCCCTTTTAGAAAACATCTATTTCATCGCTTCTTAGCCTTTCGGCTAAGATCAAGTGTAAAAAATATCTATTTCAACTTTCTGTTTTATAGATTAAAAAAAAAAATCACACACCCAGAGAAGCTAAAATGATCAGACTAAAGTCCCTCAGCAAACCAGAAAAACGAGAACTACCAAGTCCTGCCATGTCCTTTATCATGCTATAATGGGTACAGAGATCACAGACTGTCTTTTCAGGAAAGTAAATTTAACATTCACATTAATTTGTGACATTAGTTAAATTTCTTCTTTATTGACTTACTGCACTTATTGACACTTTCAGGTGAGCTTAAGAAATTCTCAAAAAGTGAAATACTTCTGTAAATCTTGTCAGATTCTGTTCTCTATGACATCCCTTGTGGTTTTTCTCCCAGCCCATAAACAGGTCTTCAAGCTTCTGCCCTCAAGTTTTTACCTTTAACACCACCATCTCATGTACAAACCTTCTCTATTCCATACCAACAGTCACGAGATCTTAAAATACCAACTCAGGAATCTACTTTCACACTGCACCCGTGCACTGTTATGATTTCTGGGATGGTCTCTGCTTGCTTCTTTCTACAATTTATGCTTCGTACTATTGCCACGATTAGCTGGTGGTGTCCCATCTTCAACCAAATAATATTTCAAATCCTAAAAACTGTCATTTGTAAGGCCTCCATCATCTTACGTACCCTTCCAGCTTTATCTTTCAGCATGCCCTCCACGCCTACTCCACATACACTTATTCACTTATTCTTTCATTCAACAAATGAGCACTACTCATGAGTCTTTTTAGGCCAGGAACCATTCTGGGTCCCATGAATATAGCTGGGAACAAGAAACAAAAAAACTGACTTCACAGAGTTCTAGTGAAAAAGAATATAGACCCAAAAAAAAAAAAAAAAAAAAAAAAGTGGTGCCCACTCAGCATTCCCCAAGCACATCCTGAACACTCACGCCTCCACACCGTCACACATCGTTCCCTTCACTTCTGTGTTCCCTGCCCTGTTCCCTTCACTTCTGCTGTGTTCCCTGCCCTGCTGAAACGCCATCTAACTTGAAAGGAACAGTATAAATGTCTCCTCTGCAAAAAAAAGTCTTTCTTTCCTGGTATACAGCAGCTAGGACCCTATAAGACACTCTCTATCCTTGTTCTTAGCACTGTCTTCTATTACAGGGTAATCTTGTCTTATGTTGGATTGCAAGCTCCTTAAGAAAAAGAATGTTTACTAAACACTGTATTCTCTCCTCAGCATTGAATTAATGCTTTTCACAAAATGGGTGCTCAATAGGTATTTGAATTAATCTAACTCTTTCCACAAAAGCTACCATGTTGCCAAAGAAAGTTGTACTAAATAGCAACAATCTGAAAATAAGATTTAAGAACAATTAAAAAGAGAATCTTTCTGAGTGAACTCTAGATTTCAATTTACATCTTTTAGACACTTTTAAAAGATCTGTTGAATGAATAAATCTATGCTCTATATTTAGAGCTTTGTGTTGTCTCGGTCTTCTAAAGTCATGATAAGTGAGATGAATTATGACAATTTAATAAAACAAATTATTAAAAAATACTTACAGGGCCGGTTCTTCTTCTTCATCGCCGTATGACTTTAGATTATCCTGATCATACTGTGGTAATTCAGGCATCAACCTAGAAATTAGAACCTTAATTTAAATTATTTTATATTACATTATCCATTGTTAAAAATCATGCTTAAGAACAGAAGAACAAATCCTTATTTTATAATAAGTATATTTTTTAATGTTTTTTTTTTTTTTCTGAAATAATCACCTATAGCCAGGACTGTCTTAATATAAACTGTGTATGAAGAACAGTGAACTAAAAGATCAAAAACTTGGCGTCCCTCTCATAAAACCATGCAGGCAAGTTTACTTTGTTTTCTTGCTTTTTTAACTTTGACTTTTTTATGACCAAGTGCTAAAATTAACTATATGTGCTATTTGTTTAGACTGCCACAACAATGATTCGGAATTCTTACTTGTATAGCATATGATAAACAGCAATTTGCACAGGCCGAGCTCTGAAGAGGAGTAATGGGGCCAGCGTGTTTAGCAAAGTCTGGAGATGTTCTGGCAAGTTTGTTTTCTGGCCAGCAACCAATTGCGCAGGGAGTTTGTGACTCAATAGCTGATCTTTTGGGATGTATGTTAATGTTTCACACATGGGCTTCAGCATTGCATTCTGAAAGGATGTTTCAGATGTATCTTTGCTTTCCTCTAATGACAAAAAAAAAAAAAAATGCACATCCCAAAACAAAATGAGTAATACAGCTTGACTGATTCACAGATAATCAAATGTTGTTTAAGAAAATGAATTAAAAACTTGACAAACATTAAACCAATCCTAACTAGAAACATGAACTGAATATATATTTCAGATAATCTCAACTATTCAATGATTTCTATTATATTATCCTTAAAAAAGAGAAAGTTCATGTTATAAAGGACCTATTCATGTTATTTGAATTACTGTTACTTTAATTTGCAGTGGTCTTTCGCTACTTTACCATTTTTTAATTCTTTCATAAACTGAGCATATATGATGCTTATGAGATGCCTAGCTTTCTCTCTGGCTCTTTTATTATTCTGTACTATTTCGATTTAAACATCCAAAGATTTTGTTTTGAAATTTCTGACAAGTCATTTTTAATTAATCTCACTATTATTCCCTTTTTCACTTACCTGTAACAGTCACCAAAAGAGGTAAAAGCAAACTGTGGATGCCCTGGGAAAAAAATTCTTTCCATTCACTGATTAGATTCACAGGAAGATTGCCAACCGCATCCAGAGTCTTGGAATCAAAAAAAGCACTGAGCTCACAGGCCAAATCACAGCTGACACAGGCAAACAGTTGAACGAGTGGAACAGAATACAATGCATGATTCTCACTTGTTGTCTGAAGGAACAAAAATGAAATCAGTAAGCAGACTTCTACCAAAACATCACAAATCAAGGCAATAGTCCTGTTCATTTCTCATTTAAAAATAAACCGTTGATGTGTATAGTCTCAGAAGACATATATTTTATATCAAAATAATTTTTCAAAATTAAATCTAGGAATTAGAATTAATCTTATACGGAAATGCTTTTTTATTTCTACAACTAAAAAAGAAAAACATCACTTACTATTTACCAAATGAAATACATTAAAGACACATTTATAATCTTCTCAGGAACCCTACTAATTGGGCATTTAATTATTTTAAAATAAGGAAAGTAAAGTTCGATTAGGTCAAGTTTAAAACCTCAAGCCACCAAGCTAATAGCAGACAAAACAGACATTCAACCCTTTGATTGATTGACTTGCTGTGTTGGAGACCACAACTATTACACATCCGGTTGCTCTGGGTCATAAAAAGAACAGTAATTCCCTTCGAATTTGCTTAATCTCTAATGCATCACTCTGGCAATACTGACAGCATGTTTTAAGAATAATTTAATTAGAACCAAAAGTCCAAAAAACAAGTCATGAAAAGACAAAACTTGAAAAGGGTGTTTTGCAAATATTATATTGAAATGAGATAATGAAAAGAATAGTTTAACAGCAGTTAGGAGATTTGGTCACTGAATAATACCTCTATTACTTTACCATTCTGTGAAATAGGACAGTAAACACTATTAAGTGTTTAAATGTTTGCAAAGGCTCCAATCACGATCACTACTTAATATGATCAGTAAACAGTTCTGGTATAGATATGCACGAAGACCCAACAGAGGTCATGACACATCAGGTTGATTTACCTCCAACCAAGCCAACATGGAGCACACGATGAAGTCCCACTCACTCTCTGCCAAAGGAGATGAGCAGTATTTCAGAAACAGGGAAAGAAACCGGATTATTTCTATATTTACTCCTAGTATCTCCGGACTTACTTCTGATAGATTACTGTGATAAAGACAAAAGCAAAACAAAACAAGAAAAAACATTAAAAAATTATAAACATTCAATTAGAAAATACTTTAAATCTTATATACTTATAAAAAACTGACTTAAATATCTACCATCATATTACTCTATGAAATCGTGACTATAAAATACGCAATCTGGGTCCACATTGTATATAGGAGGAGAAAATATAGTATAAAGTATTACCTACCAACTGAAAAGAAAAATATCTTCATGATCTTTCTTCCAGCATATTAGAATTTTTAATATACCATGTAATAGCTCTCCATCATCTATGCTTCTGGTTTGCAAACAAGAATTAAAAATAGCAAGATGTCCAAAACCTCCTAAAGTAAAATTCAAAATGAAAATTAAAAAAATTTTAATTGTACTGTTATGATAAAAAAGTCTACTTGGAGATAGATCAAAACTTTCTTAAGAAATGCTACCTAATTCAGAACAATAGCTCCTTACTGCCTATAGCATATAGTCCAAACTCCTTAACCTACCAACCTAGGCCTTTATGATCTGCTACCTATCGTTTCTCAAAATCCATCTTCTTGTGCATTCTAACATCCTTTGTCCCTTACAGTCTACCTTAACTGCCAGCTAAACTGAATTATCTGCACTCTTTTATGCTTCTGTATAACTGGAATGAACTTCTCAAACTACGGCCATATGGAAAATTATCCTTTGACACTCAGTTAAAATAGTTCTTTTTGTGAAATCACCACTGACAACTCAAAATAGAATGGAAAACTCTTTTTCTGCCACTCATGCACACTGGATATCTTTTTGTTATATCAGTTATCACATGATATAACTTTACATATATTTTCTCTATAAAAGGGAACACATAGCCAGCATTCAATAAGTGTTTATTAAATTAACAAACAACTCAATAGATGGCAAAGTGTCCAAAAAAGTTTAAAACACAACAAAGCTATTCTGTCTTTTGTCTTTATGTGTTGAAATGAGGCACAGCTGAAAAAAAAAAGCTACAGATGAAAAAAAAAAATGATCAGAGGGTGTTTGAGGTTGCAGCTCTTCCCTTAAGGCCGCAGCATTTCTGTACCACAAAACGTAATGACCGCTCTCCAATGACATTCATCCTACTGACTGTCAACTTGTCAGGGAGCAAGAGTATAAACTAGGAATAAATCAGCTATAATTTAACTGCTAGATTTGGATTTAGATATTAAGAACACTACTTTCATCTCAAGCAATAATTAAATCAATAACATATGTATTACTGAGAAACTAACCATTAGTACTGCAAAGGTCTTCCTTAGTCCAGGCCAGAAGGGCAGGTATACATTGAGCAATGAATTCTTTCTTGTCTTCTTTTGACAAAAATGGACAGAGACTTTGAATGGTATGCATATTACCCTCTGTTAGTGGGAAAAAACTGTTTAAAGAAAAGGGAAAGTATGAATTATATTTATCCTAAATATGCAGTTATTTCAGAAAATTCCTTTTTAGACCGTTCAAAAGGACTAATAATTACACTATATAAAGTAATTAAACAATTATAAATAATTAAACAAATATAAAACAATTGTTGAATCTGGATGATATTATAAATATTTTTTACTGCTTTTTTTTTTACATGTTTTTATATTTAAAATGAGCATAAATCTTTTCCCCCATTGATGATTTTTCTGAATTATACGAACAATACATAGTTATACTCTCTTTAAGAGTCAACTGATTCGATTTAAACAGTACCATTTGTATGTCCTTTCTATAAACTGATAGTCCTATGTGTATGCATATAGTTAGATTATACAATGGGAACACACTAAACATACTGCTATATTATTTGCCACTTTTATAATTGAATATAAAACATATAAGTTGTGTTATCTGTCACATATACTTTGTAGATTTTTCTATGTCAGAACATATAAGTATAAATTATTTTTTCTATTTTAAAGCTACACAACAGATTAAAAACAAAAACAATAATATTTCATGCCATGGATGTTATCAAAATTTAATTATTTCCCTATAAGTGGACATTTAGGTTTTATTCCCCAAATTTTTGCTCTTAAAAATAATGATGCAATGATGATGTCCTTGAGCAGATACTCTACATATGTGCAAATACCTCTATAGGCTGGATTCCTAAAAGCAGAATTGCAAGATCAATTGTATTTTGGTCATTTCAAATTTCTTTCCAAAAAAGCATAATCAATTTATACTTTCACCAGAAATGTGCACATGTGACTGTTTTGCTGTACACATATGAATGTTTTAAATCCCTGGCAATATGGTAGATAAAATATGCTTCTTTCAATTGATACTTGTCATTATTAAGGCAAATTTATATTTCACATTTCATAAATGAATTACTTTTGACTACTTCATCTATGAATTTCCGGTTCAAGTCCTAGACATATTTTTCAATTTGGATTGTTTTACTGATTAATAGAAGATATTTACATATTAAGGACATTAATTCTTTGTTAATTTACAGTGTTTTCTCCTATTTTTGTCACTTGTCCTTTAACCTCTGTTTACTATATTTTTGTCAAACAGAATTGTTCTTTTTTCCTTTTGAAAAACATTTAATTGTGGTAAACTATACATAACAAGAATATATAACTATATTTAAGTGTATGGTTCAATAGTGTGACATATATTCACACTGTTGTGCAACCAATCTGCAAAACTCTTCTCACAAAGCTGGAACCCTACCCTGCATCTCTTCCCCTAGCCCCTGGCAACCACTCTCTACTTTTTATCTCTATGAATTTGACTACATTGGGTATCTCAAATAAGAGGAATCATACAGTATTTGTCTCTTTGTGACTAGTTTATTTCACTTAGCATACTGTCCTCAAGGTTCATCTGTGTTGTAGCATGTATTAGAATTTCCTTCCTTTTTAAGGCCAAATAATACTTCACCATATGTATATACCATATTTTTGTTTGTTCATCTGTTGATACATGTTTAGGTTGCTAAAGTTTTCATTTTTACAAAATCAAACATCTATTATTTCTTTTATAAATTCCGGGTTTTGTGCTTTGCTTAAGATCTTCTCCATACCAGCATTACCCTTCTCTTATTTTCCCTTATTACTTTTACAGATGTGCATTTTACAATTAGCTTTCATCTGGACTTTATTTTTATGTATAATGTAAGGGAAGAGGTCTTGCTATTTTTTTTCAAATACATATCCATTTTTTCTAATATCATTTATTATTGATTCTCCTGATTTGAAAGGCCACCTATTTCAAAAACCAAATTCTCATGTATGTGTGGATTGGTTCTTGGACTCTATATCTTATTTTGATTCACTGATTTTTCTATTCACCAATTTCATATGGATTACTATATTTAGTAGGGTAAGTCCTTTTCACTTTTCTTATCAGAAACTTGCTATTCCTAAGCATGTTTCCTATGTTTAGGACAGTTTGTCAAGGATTACAAAAGAATGTTGCTAACATTTTGACTGAGATTTCACTGAAACTATAGATTGCTATGACCATTTCTATGATTTATCTTTCTACTTTCTTGTGTAATATTTACTAGAGTTTATAATTTTAATATTTTGTTAATTTGTATATATTTATTTTGTTGTCATAGTAAATGGAATTTTTTCCTATGTCGTTTTAATTGATTATTACTGATGAGTAAGAAACTTATTGATTTGTTCATGTCAAGTATATATATCCATCTCAGTAGTAATTAGTTCTAATAGTTTTTTAGTCAATTCCCCGTTACTTTCATAATCAGAGAATTTTTTTTAAATGATGCTGAATAGCTAATATCAAGAGATAATATACTGTATGATTCCATTTATACAAACTTCCTAATTGATATAATTACAGAGAGGGAGAGCAGATTATTGGTTGCCAGAAATGAGAAAATAGGAAGGGAGGTGGCTGTGGCTATGATAGAGTAACACAAGGGATCCTTATGATTAAAACTGTGCTGTATCTTAAACTGCGGTGGTGGTCACACATGTACGATCTACACAGAACAAACACATGACTGCATGTAAACCTGGTCGACATAGCAACTGTATCAGTTTTTTTGGTTGTGAAATTGTACTAAAGTTATGCAAAATGGCACCAATGGGGGAAAGGATATATGAAATCTATTTTTATCTCTTACAACTGCAGGTGAATCTTTATTTACTTCAACATAATAAATCTATAATGATCTCGAAATAATGTTTTGTAAATTTTCAAAAAAGATTTAAAAATTGAAGTTTACTTTACAATTCTACTCTACCAGAACATATACATATCATTCCAGAATTATTCTTGGTAAATCGGTAAATTCAAGAATGTGTCTTGGTAAATTCCAGCTGAGTGTTTAATTTGAATGCTCAGCTTCTCTAGTATGATCAACTCTAGTAGATCTCCACTATGTCCAACCATGTAATTTCTTTCTTTCTCTCAGAGATACATATAATGCATTTGTAGAATATACTTCAGTAGGAGAATCCTTATATAAAAGGAGTAACTTTCCCCATCATCACTCCCATACAGCAAATAGTGATAGAAAAAGGAAGTCAGGGTGGGGGGGGGGGGGAAGATGTCTACCAGAAAGATTTTTGGGGAAAAGAGAAAAAGTTTATAAAAACCTAATTGTTTAAAACAAGTATAAAGTGTTACAACAAAATGTTATGAAGTTAAAATTTAAAAAAATGTGTCCCAAACCTAAAACAATTGAAATTGTTTTAAAGTTTTTAATTCTCATTTCCTTTAATTTAATCTTTTCATCCCCTATACCGGTTTCGATTCATGAGACTGTTCATTATTTGGCGGTTACCAATTTGACCAATTACAATAAATTACAAAGGAAAAACATTTTAAATAAGAATACCCTTCTTTTCTCCTATAATGCCTTTTGACTTCATCAGGTGAAACGCTTTGGGAAAGGATCAATTTAGCAATAATAAGAGACCACAAAGTGCCATGTTCCCTGGATCTAAAAAAGGAAAAAAAAAAATCAGTTTTGAAAGTATACTTAAGATCTGAATTCCTGTTACAGAATTAAATAAATGCCCTTGGGAGGGTAGCGATTCACACAAGAGTTCTGCACCCAAACAACTGCCACGACTGAAAGGACTGTGAGCCTGAGCTTCCAACATCTTCACGTTGGCACTGAGCTCTCACCCCAAGGCAATCGCCAAGCCTCTCTGACGGTTTCAGTGCAGAGAAGACCTTAAAGGTCAGGCTTGAAGTGAACAGCAGCTGGTAAAAGGACACATCCCAGAGGACACCTCGCTGAGGAAAGTTCTGAGTGTCGAGTATGCAGAGTGGGACTGGAGAGGAAGGCCTGTTCAGCCCAGGGCCTCCGACACTGGGAAACATACTCAAAATACTATCAGCAAGAGCAAAACTCTTAAAGAGGAAGGCGTTAAACAGAGTAAGTTCAACAAGCTTAATATCTAACTACTGTAATCTCTTCGGCTGGTTTTCATACCTACTTCCTTATCTAGGGGAGAGGGTTTGTACTTATAATACTAAGACACACCTGTAACAACACACAAGATAAAAGACTGAATTTGAAGGTGGTGGAAGGATGGGTCATAGATGACAAGTTAAAACAGCTTCTACAGGCAGAGTCCAAATATCTCCCCAGAAAAGTAAATCAAGTACTTAGTATCCACAAAGTATTTATCATTAAGAATTGGGGTTAATTTAGACCAACCCTCTACCTAAAAAATCAGCATGAAGAAGGCTTACATTTTACAAAAACAAAGCCATAAACTAGCAAAATAGGCATAAAAAAAATGGAAATTGAAAGGGATTTTTACCTGTTAAATAGCAGCTGCAAAAGGCCAGAAGGATTACCAAGTCCACGTAAATTATCATATGTAATACTCATTTTTTGAAGCATTTCACAAAATCCGGTTAGAAAAATAGGTGGATTGTCCAATTCTTCACACCACTGCAGTGAATAGAGCAGTTCTGCAACTATCAGAATGGATGACACATTACCAAGTGCACTTTGGGGGCAGAACTTTTAATCATCTGCACTTCTCTGCCCCCATTTCCTAACACTGCTATGTCCAGTAATCTCAAAATATATATGAACTAATTTTTAAATCTGCTTTGAGATGTTCAAGGTGATGAAAATTCAGAACGTTTGTTCGATACAAAATACCACACTTCTCCTAAATCTTACTTAGTGGTCCCTTTTCTGGTTAGTTAAGAATGTGACGGGGACCTTAATTACCAGCGATACTGAATAATCTTCCTACTATTTTTGCCTCAAATGGTAAGAAGTTGCATACAGGATAAACAACTAAGGAATCCAAAACCTGAAATGAGAAGTTCAAGCCAATGTGTTAAGAAATAGGAGACAGCACAGATACAGTAAATAGGGCATGGGCCTCAATGACAGACTGCTCTGTATTCAAATGACCTGTATACATAGTTACAATTAGGACACTACAGTCCACCTCATGGGACTACTGTGAGAAGTAAACGACCAAGTATCTATCACAAAACCTGGCATATCGTAGGTTTTTGATACATAATTATTCACAACTCTCTTTTATAAAGCTATGTATAGTATGAATTTTGGACTCAGGAACTTTGGACCTAGTGTAAAATCTAACCCCATCTCTTACAAACTAAGTAATTCTAATCAAGCCAAGAAGAACAATATTTAGTTGATAGGACTAATGAGAAGATTAAATACATAATGTTGTCAGTTTGTAATTAGCAATATAAATCACAAAAATAAGTTATTACAAAAATTACTACTACTCTAATTTCCATGTCTGCTTTTGGACAGATTCACCTGTATGCCATGTATACTGTAGGCTAATCTCGTTATCCTTAGCTGAATGTGGAGCTGGCTTATCAATGGAGGTGTTCCAGCTTTCTTCCACAAGGCACATATTCTCCTCCACTAGTAACTGTGTTACAACTGAGGGCTCACAAACAAGACTGACACAGAAATTGTGCAGACCTCTACTTTTCATATCACCTTGTACAGGTCATGGTGCTAACCAGAATTCTACACCATTTCCTAAATCCTCTTAGGTTTCAACATTTGGACCTCCACTTGCCAGGAAAAAATTACAGCCCAATGAATAGAAAGGTATAGTGGTTCAAAAATTAACTAAAAATTCAGAATTAATGAGACACAGACTCTCTCTTAACCATTTTATTCAGGGTTATGTGTCATAGAATCTGCTTAGACTGATGTCATGCTAGCTTGAGTAAATGATCTTACGTGAAATTCTGCTCAACAGCGAACAAGATTTTATCAAAATTTAAGTATGTTTTCATCCAATTTGCACTTTAACATTCATCACTTAGTAACCTCAAGTTTCTCAAGTTATAGGAGCTAAAGGTTGATTCTTTAAAGATTTAAATTACAGTATAATAAAAATTATTTCAAAATTACATATTATTTTAAAATCTACACTTATATCTGAATGCTCACATATACTTACTTATTTTCTCAAGCTCATTATTTTCTAGGACTATTTCCTTTTTCAGTGCAACCAGTATCATTTTGCTCAACAATGCTGAAGTACACAAATGGCTGGGAAGCTTCTTTGTATCGTGTTCTTTAAAATCTGTTTTGAAACACTCATAATTCAAACTCAGTCTTCCTTCCAAAAGGGGTCTATGCAACCACTGTAAAAGAATAAATTATATACAAAATCATTAGGTACCCTTTTTACCACCTATATAATTAAGACAAGGAACAAAATAAAGTTATTAGAATATCTTCAAAATGTTATTAAAGTAACTTCAAAAATGAAGTTATTATGAGTTCATCAGTAAAACCACAGAAGCCTAGAAGTTTGGTTTTTACTAAAGGAAATTATCAACATGTACATTTCTTTATGACTCCTTAGGACAAAACTAAGTCTTAGTCACCCTGTCCCGTGGCTACTGCTAGTGTCAACTGGCATCTTGTAAACAGCGAACATACAATATACAAGCATTCAGAGGCATTAAGGCAAAGTAAGATATTCATTTCATTTACCTCTTTCTTCCCCAGAATAAAACAAAAGATACTCATTTCATTTGCTTATTTTCCTTCAACAGAAACAAAAATATTTAAGCCTGTATGAAATCCAAACTTCAGAAAGAGATATGCATGCTCCAATTTCAAACATACCTGCATTGGAAGGGACTGTCTCATCTTTTCCCATTCACTGTCATTTGGCATTACACTTCCAATATAAACTGACAGAAGGTAAGTGTCTTCACTCTCTAGAAGCTTATTCAGCAAATCGTCAACAGAAGACAAGAGGCCCTGAAGACTAAAAAGAATGCAAAGAACTTAACTGTTGTAGTTAAGCCATCACTTACCTGAACAGCTTGGTGCACATTAAATACCTTCTGGCAGATGACAGCTTACTTGAACAAAAAAAGCAAACAAAAATAAAGATAAATGGCTCTTCTACTCCACCCCTCTCAATACACACAAAGTCAAACTGAGGATTTAATACACATTTATGATTTGAATTCAATGCTGCTTCTATCTCAGAATGGAGGGGACCGGACCTATTCAGATCAGATATTTCTGAAATGCAGCTACCTTATTCCATGAAAAGAGCATTGTGATCAGAAAAAGATTTGACTCAACCTCAACAGCCTCTGGATGCATTCTCCTAGTTTTTACTTTTATATATGGATTTAGGTATGAGATGTGAAATATATTTACAATTGAACATCTTAAACCCGTGGCTGTCAGACCCCCAAAAAATGAACAATAAAGATCACTATGTGTGCTGGCTATGAGAGGTTATAGTTACAATCTACACCAGCCTAAAGCAGACAATAGTACCACCAGCACATCACTGACCACAAATTAGGGCTCAACTAGATATGCTATAACAAAACATTCTTCAATTAATGAGCTTAAACAGATGCTCATTAAAACAAATCACGTTCGGAAAAACCTGGATCTTCTCTTAAGAGTCCTATAGATTTCTTACATAACAAATTATTTTTCATAGGTAATCCCACTAATTGTGGCATCTTATTTAAGGATAGTGATCAAGTATTAAGATATACTGTGCAACTGAGCACAAAAATAGTTACCTTTTGATGTCCAAAGATGAAGACTGAACTTGGTTCTTCAGCCAAAGAGCAGACAAACATAGGAAGGTACTCTGGTTATCTGAACTGCCGCTTTGATGAACCAATAAATTCACACCAGAGAGCCAGGTATTTTTCAGTTTACAGATAAGAAAGTCTAAAATCAAGATGTCAACAGTAATTTATAATCCCACTGAAGTAACTACGATCAGTACAAAATGTCTAAAGGAGCTCCATGAAGGTCTCAGATTTTTAAGGTACCATTTAAAAAAGAAAACAAAAATTACAATTCAATTGTCAAAATAACTATGCCATAAATATGCAATAATACAATCTACTTCATGCCATTTAAATATAAAAATGGTAAGATTTTTAAAGTTAGCTTTTTTTCTGCTCAGAGCATATTTACAAGAGAGTTGTCCTTTTATAGATGTGAGAAATAATATACCTTTTCTAAATAGAGTAGTATTAAAGGGTTGGGGAAGAGGGCTCTCTACCAATGGTATTTTTAATATTCCTTTCAAAAGTAAGTGTGAATTAACAAATAAGGCAAGAATATAGTCCTTAAAAAGGCAATCTCAATTTCATTTTGATATACACCAAGACTGAATGTTTTTAACTATAAGAGAAGGAAAGATAAGATGTTAACATCCTCCTTTATGAACGTGGAAACTGAGGCATGAAGAAATTAGGCAGCCTGCCAGGGTTTACTGAGTGAAAGGGCTAAGATTCTACCTCATCTATCATGGCTCCTTCCAAAACTGTTTCCTTGTGTCAAGTAAGAACTTTAGATATAATGTCTACATACATCATAAGATGTGTAATCCTTTGCTCAGAATTGTTTCAACTTTCAAACACATTATGATTCAGTTAACAAAGCCCAGTCACTTATCCTGGAAAGGCCAGAGCCGGAGGTTCCCAGCAAAACATCTGAGCAGTAGGCTCTTACCTGGCAAATGTGATTTTTCTTTGCTCTGAGCACACAACTGAAAGAGAGTTAATAATAAATCTTCAGATGATGGCATTAACATGCATCCTTTCGCACTGAAATAGTTATAGGCCACATCACAGATAAAAGACACTGAAGAGTCATTATTTTCAGCTTCTGACAATTTCTTTGCTTTGGATAAAGTTTCATGAAGTTTTACAATAATTCTTTCAACATACACTTCACCAATCAAGTAATCTAGAAGAAAAAATGACAGACAAAAAAAATATATTAACAGTATAATTTTGAATACCTTACTTTAACCTCCACTTGAGCCTTTCTTGTGTTAAAAAAAAGTGTTTGTATATTAGACAGAAGTAAATCATATCAAAAAATCGATCTATTCTCACATAAAAACCCTCAGCAAGAAAAGCTTTAAATTAAATTTAAAAAGCAATGCTCTACAAAATTAGCGTGAACAGCTTTGCTAAATCCAAAACCTTTTAGAATATAAAACAAAATATTAAATGTCTTTTAAGTCATGCTACAAAGATTGATACACATTTAGGGTGCTTACAAAATTAAGATATTTGAATGAATTATATCTAGTTATTCTCAACCAATAATATGCAAACTCAGCAGCATGAAATCTCCCCAAAAAGGGAAAGAATTATTCCCTACTGAAAAAAAGCCTTATTTTTGCCTACCATTTTTATCATGTTGGGATAACACCAAGCTTAGAAGAGTCCATCTTTCTGAGAAGTGAGGTTCAGAAGACACTGTAGATTCCAAGTCCTTATTGCAAAGATCATCTGCCAAGGTTACCAACTTCTCTCCGAGAATATCTCCTTTTAGCCAAGGAACTACTAAAGCATGTTTATCTGAACTGGAACATGCCTAAAACCATAAAATTAAAGCAAAGATTAGAAGCGAGATCAAAAAATATATCTGCCTAAGATATTACTTGTATTATATATTACCTCCCTTCATGATAACGCCCTAACACTGTCTCATACTCCTCGTCCTCGAGTTCTAAGGCTGGTATCCTGTTCCCCAGTAAGCCTCGCTTGCATACACTTCCATGCTCTGCTCATGTTATCTTCCCAACCATAAATATTCCCCCTTTCTCTACTTACTAAAATCCCATCCATTCTTTGAAAATCAGTACAAATCCCACCTGCTGTATGAAGTCTCCCCATCTTCTCCAGCCCATACTCTCACAGACTTTCTCTAAATTCCTAAAGCACTTACTGGATTGTATTATCATTTATAATGTTTCATCTGTGTATGTCTTGTTTCCAATGAGATTGTGAATTCCTTGAGAGCAGAGACTGTCTTATATTTCTGGATACCTGCTATCAACACTGCAGATATGTTCAATGGATAATGAATGGCTGAACTTTAAGGACAGATTTTTAAAATGCTCTTCGGATATTAAATTTTTGTTCATTAATTTTACCAAAATTAAAGAACAATATGAAACAATGGTGAGTGAGTTCAGAATGAACAATGGGACTTGTAATTATTTGTACGAATTCTCTGAAATAGTTACTGAGGCCAGATATCTGACAGCAACTGGTTTATTTTCATAAGGTAGGGAAGCAAGAATAAAAACTGCAAATCCACCCCCAAAAGCATGCTGATCCATGTTCCCAGAGCTTCTTTTGCTTTAGGGCTGAGAAGAAAGGAATTTGCAACTTGGTTCATTTCAAAGCAATCTGGAAAAAAAAAAATCCAAGTGTGGATGGGTAGTGCCTGAAAAACTATTTATCCTTATCGCAGGTAACCAGAGCTTTTATTTTTGCCCATGCTTTATCACTATTCTGGCTTTATGACCTTAGACTAATCTCTCCACCAATCTGGGCCTATTTCCTAATTTGAAAAATAAAGATTAACCTAGAAAAATCTCTCTAAAGTCTTTTTCTGGATACAAAATTGAGGTTTGTTCTTAAAAAAGGTGACTTTAGGACTCTGCTCATAGAGTATAAGATGACATAAGAACAAGAAAAAATAGAGTTTAAATGGCTATACAATTGGCTTTCCTAATACAGTTTATCAAATAAAGCCAATCTATTTTAAAGAATTCTACAGAATCCAGAAAATAAACTTCTGAATAAAATGGGTCTCAGGTTAACAAGACATAAAGTTTAACTCCTCAATGTTTTATGCTATTGACTGACAGAATCTGACCAGTTTGAAGGAGATGGGTAGCTAGTCAGTCAAGGAAGTGCAGGAGGCAGACACCAGATATGAACTTTCTCAATACTGACCACAAAGAGAACAGTCTTCCAAACACGTTTCTGAACTACATGGCAGGTGCCTTTCTAATCTGGAAACAGATACGTCAGTCTTCTCTCATCAGATTTAACTCCCCTGACTCTGATTCTAGCTCTATCAAGCACCTGTCTCATAATTTGGCTTTACACATATCCTAACCATAGAGAGAGAAGGTACTGGATAAGCTAATGCAAATGATGTGCCTGATAAATTATAATTCTCATTGAAAAATAGTATAATATTCTGTATTAATTTTTTAAAATAAACTATTGGGGAAAATGGGGAGTTATTGTGTAATTGGTATAGAGTTTCAGTTTTACAAGATGGAAAATTTACGGAGACTGGCTACATAATAATGTGAATATATGTAACATCACTGAACTGTACACTTAGAAATGTTTAAGAGGGTAAATTCTGTTATGTATTTCATACCATAATTTTTAAAGAGAAAAAATAAGCTTGTAAATTAAAGAATTATCTTTGTAAAATTTAAAAATAATACAAAAATGCTTTTAAAAAAGCAGGGAGAATCTTAGGTAGCTAGTCATAACATTGCTATGGTTGGAAGTATGGCTAGTTGAATCATTTACATCTTCATTAGGAAAGAATACTTAAGCCATTTTTATAACTTTTTCCAAAACAGTTTATGTTCCGTGATTTATTTTCATTATTCATATCACCAATTTTATTAGTCAAGTGGCCATCAGATGAAGGCTGGAAGATATTAATTTGCCTATATAATATTCCAGAGTAGGGCAGACTTAACTTCCTGATGTGCTCTAACCAAAGCTAGAACCACTCAGTCCATTTCTACAGAAGAAACCTATAGCCTTAGTTTAAAAGATAGTAAAATATTTAACTTTCCCTTTGTTACATGCTAGGGAAGAAACACTGGATTTTCCAGAGCCTGTGGTTCACTCTTCCCTGATATTCCTACAGAGACAAACACCAAATATCTTCCCAAATCACGGGAAGCTATAATAAGGAAGTTCTCTAACACAGACACCTGACTACATACCTGTATGTGAATATGACTGGGGTTTTAATTTTTCTATGCCCATAAATACGAAAAGAAAAAAATCCCTAAGATACCTTTTCAATGACCTGGAGAATAGAATTCCATTTCAGATCCACCTGAAAGAAGAAAGAGTTAGAATCTGCTAGAAGGAGATTGTAAAACATATTACAAGAAAACAAAGTAATCACATAACCACTACAAAACTAAAATTTTAGCTAGTCCAACTTTAAATAAGCATGGACTTAAAGAACTTACCCTTTTATTACTACCAAGCTTTTGTCATCTTAACGTATTTACTGAACACTTACCCAGAGGTCTCACACACTTCCCAAATCATAATAAAAAATATATTCTTTAAATTGATATTCATAGTCAAGAAACCACCCAAAAAGCACCCCCACACAGATGTCCTTCTACTCAACTATAATCAGTGTGCCAGTATAAACCATTACAATTTCAAAAGATATACAACAGTAATACCTTAGTTAGATCATCCAAGACAACTTTTCTCTCTTTATTATTGTCACAGCAACACAGGGCACTGTACAAAATGTCCACCAAGAAATCAGCATCCTTCCTTTCGTCTTCATTTAGCCAACCTATTACTTTCTGGTATAAAAACTGCACTGCGGGATTCTTTTGTACAAGTTTGGCTATTTCAAGAGTTTTGGATTTGATGACACTCTGTTTTTCATCACCTAGAAGCATTTTAAATACTTGAGATGAAGAGAAGGAGCTGAGCAGAGTGGAAAGAAATCTTAGATGGTGCTCTGACTTTTGTTCATTGACATAATTAATGCTCATCTCTGCTAGTTTGCAGACCAAGTCTTCCAAAGGCTTTTTCCTTAGTGGAGATATAAAGTCCGATCCATTAAGGGAGGGAGGAGGTTCAGCCATTAATTTAGAGCCTTCACTGTTCTCTCCTTCTGAGGAGACACACTTTTCGTTCTCTTTATCATTTTCAGGCACCTCATCAGCAAACCTAACCTTACCAACTTTCTTTTTATTTGACTTCAATGAGCTCTTTGGCTTTTGAAGGACCTGTAACAGGTTAGATACACCCAAAACAGACTTAACATCAGCTTCTGGCTCATTGATTTTCTCCACACAGATCTCTGATAGTCTCTCCCAGAAATTTAGGAGCACCTTCTCCAAGTTGGGAGCCATTTTATCATCTTTTTCCATATCTGCTTTGGCTTCCCAAGAACTTAAAGTTTCTGCTAAATGGTCAAATAGCTGCCCATCTTGCAATCTTGGGTCTTTGAGAACTTCATCAATAAAAGGAATCAACTAAAAGAGAAGGCGAAACACACAAGTTTAGTTTTCAGGAGAAATAAAATTTAAACAAGCTATTGGTAGAACATAAACTTTCATATTTAATAAATAAAAGGACATGGATGGATTCCCCCCCAGAACTCTGAAAAAGTTTATTTGAAAATCATTTTTGTATCATATAAAGAGCTTAGTTATTTTACTGTATTTCCCCTAAATTAACTCCTTTTTATGATATAACTGACCAAGATTGTTATTAACAAATAAAATTATTTTCTCTGCATTTTCTGAACTTATTGAAGTTATTCCCCTTTTCTTTCTAAGCCAATATTCAAGACATACAGGACCCACACAATTCAGAACCCTTTTTTAAAAAGATTACAAAGATAAGTTAACTATCTGAGACATCAACTAGGATAAGTTTATATAATTCCATTAATTAATTTTCTATCTCATCGGAAACTATATTCCAGAACCAGTTCTCATCACTGGTTCTAAAAGCCAAACACAACTGTTCACAAAAAAATGCATGTACTTGAGTATTTTAGAATAAGATAATTATTACATAACTTAAACTTAATACAAAGATCGCAAGCACCTTCTAAATTCTGTTCTGCATTTCAACTCTCTAAAACAGTCAGGGTTTGTACATCTAAGACTGACTAGTACTTAGGCATTATGGTATTATGCTAGCAACTATGAAATCTTCACAAGGAAGGTTAATTCATAAAAATGGCAATAAGACACAATGAGCGTGATTCTTCACAGTCAGTATGGAAAGGCACTGCTGATGTTCACATTATAAATACCTGATCATTGACGAGCATCTCTTCAATTTCTTTCTCACCTAAGTTTTGCTGCATTATAAAACGTAAGCATTCAAAAAAGGCAGATATTACTGCTGAGCACTCTGAGAAGCTGGTTTTGATTTTCTCCGTTGATAGCCTAAGAAATAATAAATAATCATGGCTTACTGTTTCGTGAAAAAGAAAATAAACAACTCAGAAACACCAAAATAAAGACAAAGATCTCATCTGAATAGAAAATGAACTTGAAGAACTGTGAAAAAAGCATATTTTCAAAAATGTGTCAACAAAAGATAACGAATACTTATGGTCTATTCATGAACCAATCGACCAAAAATTTGAAAAAAAGAATAATTAAATATAGTGTGAAAAAATTTTAAATCATTAATAAAATCAGGTATCATTTATTTATTAAGTTCAACGAATACACTGAAATAATTTTTTAAAGTGTGCTTTAAGCAGCTATTATATAAGTTTATGCAAGTTTTAAAAACTTCACTGGTTCATTTTCTCCAACTGTATTTATCAAGACATACAAAAATCGCTCATTCAAGAAATGGCCTGCTGCCATCAAAGGGCCTTACCATATTTATCTCACTTCCTGCTGCATGTCACCACAGAAAACTTGAAAGTACCCAAGGAAAAACATTCTATTTCTCTGAAAACTTTAAAAGTGTTTAATGGACAGCAAAACAATCGGAAAATTTAAATAAGATAATAATTTATATGTCATTATACCATTTATAAAAACAAGAAAAATCTCTTGCTTTAAAGATCTAGAATTTAGATTCCTTACCCTACAATGACAGAGGTGAGGAAATTTTTGAAGAAATCCAGCTTTGGATCTGTGATGGACTGAGGGAGTTTGCTGATAAATGGCAGAAGATAAGGATAGATGACAGTGGCCAGACCTCGACCACCTTCCCGAACCACAGCTGACAGCTTGGGAAACACACTTTTTTTGGCATTTACATGATGCCAACAGTCCTAAATAAAGAAAATATTATAATAATAATTAGGGAGTACAAACATTTTTCTCAATTAAGAGAGAAGACATATAAGTCTCAAAAATAAAAAATAAAGTATTCTACCTAAAGGGGCTAACATCTCTCACCGCCATTAAGAACTAAAATTCTGACATTATAAGAAACTTATTATATATAGAATCATGTATGCCACCTACTTCCAGGATAATATTCATCATAAATAATTATTTAACTTAAAATACTTCTATAAAACCTTTCCAAAAAGTACAGCAATATTTAATCTTAAATATAAGATTCAGATATGGTTATTTCAATGGGTCCCCATTCAGATATAAAGAATAATTGATATTGTCTAAACTGAAAGTAAAATAAAAACTCTATGCCATTTTATAGTCAGTTTAAGATTTATACCAAGTTTTAGATTATTTTATTTCCAAAAAAGTATTTTTTTAGTAAGTTTTAGATATTATAATCTGATAGGCTCTCTCTCACATGATATCTAAAGAGGTTTCTGAAGTACAGCTAAGACAAGTATTCCTATATGTACTAACTGTGCCTCTCTTACATACCTCAACAGTTGTAAGTGTATAGAGTACGGCTTCCCAGAGGGCTGGGCAGACAATGGGGTCACTGTCATCAATGCTAAGTAGAACGGAGGAGCTCACTTTGGATGCTTCATCTTTCATCAGTCGTGGAATACGCTGGCACAAAGCAGAAACTAACTCAAAAAAAGCGGAGCGGATCTACAAGAAAAAACAAAAAGCTGAATTAAATGAAAGCCTAGTAAGACTATGATAAGCTTTTATTTCTAGTAATGGCAGACAGGTCATTCATACTGACTCGGCATCCCCCTTAATAAAACTCTGAAAGTGAAGGCAGAAAGAATTCAACTTTCTATATCTTTGGCTGCAGTGCAGCAAACATAAATCCTCTCTAGTGGCAGAAGTCTTCATCTAGGGCCTCAAATTATTCCTATGAATATACTAGCCAGTTAAATATAGTCAGGTAAATACAGCCAAATGAATAAGCAAGATATTATGAGCCACTATCAGCAGAAATCAAAGATATCTGACACTTTAAATCTTAGAATTATCAGTTACAAACTCCTTATAACAATGCTTATTATATTTAATGAAAGTTTAAAGATATTGGAAGAGTAAAGACCTTAGAAAAAGTATAGCAGATCTGAAAAAGAAGCAAGCACAATTCCTAATCCAAAAATAAATAAGAGTTCAATTCATTATTTAAAAGCAAATTAAATACAGAGAAAGAACCAATGAACTGATGATAGAGCAAAACTATCCACCAAGTAGCATGGAAAGACAAAAAGATGAAAAACGCTAAGGAGTGCATAAGAGATACACAGACAAACAGAATGAGAAGATTAGCACATATGTAATCTGAGTCGCAAAGAGAGAGAAAAGAGAGAATGAGGCAAAGGAAATATTTGGAGATAAAAACAGCATTTTGTAGAACCAATGAAATATACCAATCTACGGATTCAAAAAATACAACAAATCCCAAGCAGGATACATAAAAATAAATCCATACTAAAACACATAGTTCAACTACAAAAACAAAACAAAACAAACTAACAAAAAACAGAACAATTTTAAATGTAGCCAGAGGAAAATAACAAACTACCTTCGAAGAAAAGATAGAAAGGCTGATAGTGGACTCTGATAGCAACAATGTAAATCAGAATACAGTGGAGGAATAGTATTTTTAACAAATAAAAGCAACTAAAATTTAATCCTGTACCCAGTAAAATAGCTTTCAAGAATAAGAGTGAAATAAAAACATCTTTTGATAGAGAAAAAAAGATTTCACCACCAATGAACCAACACAAACAAAAATCCAAAAGATACACTCTATACAGAAGGTAAATGATCCCAGATGGAAGGTAAGAAATAAAGAAAGAAATGAAGAGCAAGCTAAGCAACAAATACGTAGGTAAATCTAAGTGAAGATTGAGAGTATAATAATGTATCTGGGATTAAGAAAAATAGACAACACATATATTTAACCCCACAAAGTATTTTATTCCTGCATATTTTATATAAAATATTACCAAATAAAAGGCAGTAGAATATTTAAAAAGAAAAACATACAGCACGACTAAGTGTGTCTCTTAAATGCTAGGCTGGAAAATCATATGATCATATAGAGGTATCAGAAAAAGCAATCAAGAAAATTTCAGCATTCACTTATAACAGAAATACCTAGCAAACTAAGAATAGAAATCTTGAACTTTGTGGAATCTACAGCAAGCATCATACTTAACATTGAGAGTCTACAACTATTTCCATTATAATCAGAAACAAGAAAAGGATGCCTGCTACCCCTTCTACTCAACACAGTACTGGATGACCCGATTCATACAAAGAGACAAGGAAAAGAACTGGAAAGTAACCCAAATAACTACAATTGTAGCAAAATAACAGGCTATAAAAATATTCAAAAAGATCTAAAGACAATTAAAACAGAAGTTTGAAATGGTTGCTTGATATAAAATTAACATACAAAAGCAGAGTATTTCAATAAACCAGTACAAATAAAATAAAAAATGTAATTGAAAAAAAAACCCACTTCATAATAGTGACAAAAACCATAGACATGTTTGGTATGGAATATATTATACAGTATTATTCCAGGATATGAAGGGCCTAAAGCAGCCCAAACAATTTTATAACAAAATTGGAGTTTCAAGACTTACTATAAAACAATAATAATTAAGACAGTGTGGTACTGGTGTGGATGGACATATAGATAAATGGAACAGAATAAAGAGTCCAAAATTAAAATCCCACATACATGGTCAACTGAATTATGACAAAGTTACCAGAGTAAGAAAACAACTGTCTTTCAACAAATGAATACCTATATATATTTAAAAACATATAATAATTTGACTCTTGCCATTATGCTATACATAAATATTAACTCTAAACGGACCTTAAACTATAAAGCTTTTAGAATTATAGTAAACCTTTGCAACATTGAGGTAGGCAGTGATTTCTTAGATTGAGAAATTAAAAGCAGAAACTAATAAAAAAAATGAAAAATTGGATTTCATCAAAATCAGAACATCTACTTTCCAAAAATCATTAACAAAAATGAAAAGGCAAGCCACAGACTGAAGAAAACATTCATGATACTTTATCTGACAAAATATTTGTATCCAGAATCAATAAAGCACATTCACAACTCAAAAAATAAAAACCAAAAACTCACTTTAAAAATGGGCAAGAGAATATAAAATAGTGAGTGGTCAATTAATCTTTCTAGAAACAACAACGATAGGCTCTATGAACGAAACTCAATCAATCATCTGAGGGGACTGAAATACATTCTACAGGAGAATCAAACTTGGAGCAAGCAATCCAGAGAGAGACTGTGTTCCCATTTTGAGCACCTGTGTCCTAATGGTGGCTGCAGTCACCACTACTGAGGCACAGTAGCAACTACAACTCCAATAGGAAGCCCGACATCCTTATGGCTGGAGGAACAGAACCGGGCAGGGTAAGGAACCCAGGCAACCGGATGCAAGACAGTATCAGGGAACTCTAGAAAGGAGAGAGCCTGAGAAGGGAATCCCTACATTCTATGTTTAAAAAACCTAAATCTACAGCTGACTCTTGAACTATACATGCACAGTGTAAATTTAAAGCAGCTTAAAGCTAAAGCTCAAAAAACAGAACTGAGATCCGAGACACTGCCAAGTGCAGGCCTGACAGTTTGCTGTTTGTGTCTAACCAAGTTAACTGCTCGCTAACACAAAAACATCAACACCCCTTGGAGCAATACTGTATACAATTATCTAGTCTCCAAAACAAACATCCCAGTATACAATCTAAATACCTATGTCTAGGATATAATCTAAAATTTCTCAGCATACAAAAACAGCTAGGAAAATGTGATTCCATTGCAAAGGATAAGGCAATTAACTATGCCAATCCTAAGATGACCCTGATGTTATTTATCAGACATAGACTTTAAAGGAGCTATTATAACTATACCCAGTGAGGCAAAGGAAAATATGACAACAATGAATGGAAAAAACAAGAAACAGATACATGTGGTTATACATTTGTCCAAACCTACAGAATGTGAGTCCTGGTGTAAGTTATGGACTCTGGAGATACTGATGTGTCAGTGTAGGTTCATCATTTGTACCAATGTGCCCCACTGGTGGGGGATGGCTATGCATGTGGTAGGAGATATATGGGAAATCTCTGTACCTTTCCTTAATTTTGCTGTGAACCTGAAACAGATGTTTAAAACAAATCTTTAAAGAGAGAAAATTTCATCAGAGAAATAGAAAATATAAAAACCCATGTAGAAATCTGAGAAATAAAAAATAAAATATATTAAATTAAAAATGAGCAAAAGATCTGAATAAACACCTCAAAAAGAAGATATAGAAATGGCCAATAAGTACATTAAAAGATGTCTGACATCATTAGCTATCAGGGAAATGCAAATGAAAACCACAATGACAAACTGTATCTGTTGCAATAACTTAGCTCTCTTTGTTAGCACAAAAACAGCCAAAGACAATACAAAAAACAATTTTAAAAAAACAGGTGTGACAGAGTTTAACCCATGAGCTATAGTTTGCCAATTCCCGATCCCAGGCCTGTGAGAAGAACTTAAAACAACCGACAATATATAAGTAAGGATATGGAACAACTTAAAATCTCACACATTGCTGATGATAATGTAAAATAGTACAACCACTTTAGAAAATATTCTGGCAGCTTCCTATAAATTTAACATATGCTTCCTATATAATCTATCAATTTGTCTCCCTACCTAGGAAAAATGAAAACATATGTTCACACAAAGAAATAAAAAGGAATGGAATACTGATACATGCAACAATGAATTATGCTGAGCAAAAGTAACCAGATACAGAGTAATATATAGCTCCATTTAAAGAAAAACCTAGAAAAGACAAATATAATCTGTAGTGACAGAAAGCAGAACAATGGTTGCCCAGGATATGGGGGAGGAGGATTAGCAGGAACACATGGAACCCGTTTTGGGGTAATAAAAACTTCTCATATCTTGTTATATATGTAGATGAATGTACGCATCTGTCAAAACTTACCAAACCGTATGCTTAAAATGGTTGCATGTTAATGTGTGTAAATTCTAATTCAATGAAGTTGGTTTTAAAAATTATTCTAGGATATTTTGTAAACACCTGAATAAATTGAGAGACAGGACAGGTTCATCATAGCATCAGGTTCAACAACACAAAGACAGCAATTTTTCCCAAATCATTCAGTATAACCCCAATCAAAATTTCTTCTGGAATTTTGAGGAATTCGATAAATTTACTGAAACTTATATAGAAGACAAGTTCTAAAATGACTTAGTCAATAGAAAAGACAACTAAAATAGACCACTGGAGAAATTATTAGGAAATATCAGGTCGTATTTACAGTAGTACTGGCATAAGAAACAAAGACCAATGGATGAAAAGATTAAGAGTTTAGAGAACAACTTTTGAACATATGTGAACTTAATGTACCAAAATGGCAGGACCATGAATCAAGAGGGGAAGAATGAAGAGTTTATAGGTCATGTTAGGAAAACTGGCTCACAACACATGAAGAGAAATGTAACTAGATTGTTATTTGACATCATTAAAAAAGTTAGATTATTGATGAATTATAGACTTCATATGAAAGGTAAAACTGTAAAATATATATATAACTGTTAAAAAAGATGTAACTTAAAAATATAAAAATATCTTTATGGCTTAAAAGTGGAAAAGGCCTTGTATAAAACAAAATCAGTAGTTTTGATACATCAAAGTTAGGATTTCTTTGTAACAGAGGACACATGAAAAATAACAGAATGGGATATTATCTGCAATGCCTAAAAACAACAGAAGGACTAATATTTAGAATATACAAGGAAAGCCAGTAAAATTTTTAAAAAAGAGATAACTATTGCAAAAAAAAGAGAGATTTCAAAAGAAACACAAAAATCTAAAAGCTTCTGAAAAGATGCTAAAAAAGTCACTTAAAATAATTAGAGATATCATTTGAACTACTATTAAACTGATAAAAATTAAAAAGCTAAATGATGCCTAGTCATAGCTAGAATATAAGGCAACACAGGCTTCATCATGCACTGATGGCTGAGTCTAGAGTAATACAGCCATTCAGGTGAGTAATCTGACACTGCTTCAGAAAATTTAGTACGTCTGCATACATTCTGACTCAGCAATTCAGAATTGAAGGTGTTCACTGCTGCACGAACTGTGAGGGTGAGGAGTTGGAGGCAAGCAGGGTGCCTATCACTGGGGACCGAGGTGGTAAAATGGAATGGATGTAAACTTCTGAATACGACACAGGCATGGACCAAACATACTTAAAGAAACACAGAGAATTTAAAGTATTATAGTACTTAAAAAAAAAAAAACTAAATAAAAAGCAATAAATGGAATACTACTTATGTGAATTAAAAACACAGGCAAGAAGGCTATGACATGCCTAACAGAGCAAATATGTGTTAGTTAAGTTTCATTCATACGTGACTTCTAGTACTATTATTGTCCATGAGTTCAATGTTAATGAACCAAAATATATATTAAATAAGGTGTCTTTAAACAGACATAAAAATAAGGTTATGTATTAACCAAATGACAAAGATGCTGACCAGAGACCACAGGAATCCAATGCTGTTCCCCTCCCTAAGAGCACAGCCTCTATATTCGTTAATTCGGTGTTTATGAGAACTATATGGCATAAATGAGTAACAAGAATCGAGCAAACAAACAAGTGAATATACATTAAGCACATTTACAATGGTCCACTGGTGGAGGTGGAAAATGGAGAGGGAGATAGAGAAAAAAGGAAAAAAAAATACATTAAATGAGAAGAGCCTTACACATGCCAACAATTTTAAGGTGCCACCAACAGAGGAGTATGATACTTCAACTCTGAATCTGAGGTCCAAATAATTAAATTAAAAAGTGAAAACACAAGAGAGGCAATTTAGTCTCACCACAAAGATGTATTTGTAGAGTTTTAAACATAAACAATAAACATAAAACATAAACATAAGCTAACACAATTAGGGGAAAAAAAAGAATCAGAAATGTCTTAAAATAGAAAAGATTAAGATACCTGAGGTATACTGTGTTTTCCATACTTCCAAAATTTATTCTGTGATAGAAGAGACTTAAATTTCTCTTCCAGAGACTCAAGCTCATTATCAGGTAAGAGGCAAAGCAATTTCTTTAATGCCAATAAGGAAGAAGTTACAACCCGAAAGAATTTAGCTTCTCTCTCTTCCTCTGGAACAGTTCTTAATGTGAAAAGAAAATAAATATGTATAAGGACCTAGTATAAGCCAAACTACATACCTGACACTTCTAGTTTAAATGCTTTATCATTAAGTATCTACCAAAGTTGCTTTATTTCTATATTCTATTGTTCCTGTGTCACACCTCCCTTCAAAATACAAACATTCACAGAATTTTAATCACATATTTTTCACATACTACAAGGTGAAAAGTAGATGAAAAGCCACGGCTTGAAATAAGTGTCCAAGTACACTGCTCACAGAAGCAGTTGACAGGGTGATTCCAGGGAATGAATATCAGTGCATCTAAGATTACTTTTCCTTAGAGACTCTTAATAGTTTGATTAGAACATAAGAATTAAAGTAATGAAACATTTTACTATTCTTTCAATAGAACTATTCATAATTCTTAACTATTTTCAACCAGATCTTAAATTGGTTCTTGCCAATTTCTGTGATAGAAGAGGTAAATTTGGGAAAAATCTAAAAATATTTCTTTGTAAAAGAACCAAATATGTAGCTCCCAGAAAATTCAACTTGAATAACAAGATGACTTGCAAGTAGAAGCACTTAATATAGCACTATATTAAGTATTTTCAACTCCACATTTAGAATCCTTTTTAAAAATGTCACATTGAAATTATCACCTTATTACCTTTAAGTGAAACAAATTCCCAACATGAGTTACATAGATAGAATACAACTTACTGTGGGTCACTGAGTGTATCAGGTGTTTCTTTTATAATATGATCCTGCAGCACCTAGGAGGAGAAAAATTCCCACAGCCTTTAGATTTTATTAAATTGTCAACAACAGAGCATAAGCTCATCTTAGCTAAAAGTTTTTACCCCTTCTTCACAAAAGTAGCAAGATTAAGCAGCAAAACTAACAGCTTTGAATTTTACCTATTTTTCTTTCCCTATCAATCTCCAAGGTTGGCTGCTGTTGGGGAAAGAAGAATAGGGTACTTCAAAACTCCTCCAGTTTGCACCAAGAGGAATTTTCCCTTAAGTGCTTCTGGCCTCTCGCTTTTTCATTCCTCTTGCACAGAAGTGGATGGAATGCGTGGTTAGTGAGTTTGGGAGAGAACTCGGGCTTTGCTTCCCCCTCTGCTCTTTCTGAGCATCTCCTTGCTCACAAAAAAACCAGATTGTGTTCTGCTCCAAACAACAGGAATGTCTAAGAGTCCACTGGAAATGTCAAGTAAGTCTGCCTACTTCTGGGGTATACAGTACTGGGGAACCCAGTGTTCCAGTACCAACTTTGCCAGCAAGAACAACAGCTAACACTTACTGAGCTTTTCTGCAAGCCAGATAGTGCGTTGAGTACATTTCATGCATTAGCTAAATTAATCCTCACGACTATTCAGTGACATACTGTACTGGGTACTTCACAACTCCCACTTAATAGATGAGGACATAGGCACAGAAACTTACCAAGGTCACACACTGAACTAATGGAAGAGTGGGACTGGAACTCAATGGTATGGTCGACCCAGAGCTCGTCTTCTTACAGGCAGTAAATATACTGCCAATAGTTCTGATAGCTTGATCTTCATTTGCCTAACTTCTCTCTACTAAATTAATTTTGTACTAGGGAAAGTTCATACCCAGCATCTGTAATTTTTGAGACTCGTTGTCTCAAAATCCATTTCCTAAAATTCTTAAGTATCCAAACTCATGACACTTCACTCTCATAACACTTACTACTTGATATTTAAATAAACCAATGATTCTTAACTTAGTTGGATTAGAGAACTCCCTTTGGGGGCTCCTCTCCCTAGAAAAACAAGCTTGGTACACCTGAGAAACAAACAATGGAAGCACTGAGAGCCCAAATGGGGAACTAGAATGCACATGTGTGGGAGAAGTGTTGGTGAAGAGATCAGAGAGGCAAGCTGGAACCAGGTTATGAAGAGCCCTGTAGTCAAAGATTAAAATCTGGACTTGTAAAGTATAATGAGAAACCACAGGAAGGCTAACTAATTGAAAAGAGTAAGGGAAAAAGTGAGGGACAGAGGGAGGAGGTGTTTAAATAGGATTATACACAAGGTGCTATGAAAACAGGAATACTAAATAAAGGAATGAATGGAAGCAAAAAAAATTTTTTTTTAATCCTTAATTCCCCCCTCACTCACAGTCCATCTACTTTTATTTCTTCATATAATACTAAGAAGCTTGGCCATCTGGTTTTTCCAATCCATATATTAGGAAGAGCAAAAAGGAAGGAAGAAATGAGGAAGACACAGTATTAGATATAAAGGAAACTGAAAGCCACTAAAGTTATGGCTGATATCAGTCTGGCAAATGTCCAAGTGTTGAAGACACTTTCTGATCTGTTAATGGAAGTATAGATATGTATGGCCTTTTGAAGGGCAACTTGTCAACAGCTATAGAAATTTTAAATGTTTTTTATCCTTTGCTCAACATGTGGTGACTAGAAGTTCTGGTAACTATCACCCCCACAGTGTATGAAGAGATCTACTCAAGAATGTTCACTAAAACAGTTGTTTGTTATAATTTTCTTAAAAATGGGGGGAAACTCTGAACATGTATTTTTAAAAGTTAAATAAATTGCAATATAACCATACAAAAAAATACCAGAGAACAAAAAAGAGTGAAGCAGATCTGCATACATGTATTAAAATGGAAATATAGGGGAAAATGTTTAGACATTTTAGATATACTCCTTTTTTAGATTATATATTATAAAACATATATCTAATTTTTTAGATGTGATAAGTTAAGATTTGTAAATTAGAGCTGGAAAATTTAAATAATTTAGGATGATCGAATCCTACATGTTAATTATATTAAAAATCCAAAATGGTCAATTGTGTTAAACACAAAAGACAATCTTCCATTGGAAATATTTCATGCACTCATTCCCCACAATGGCAGATAAAAGAGCTGTCATCTAAGAGAGCTGTCATTGTAGTGTGTCTTATATCCCCCTTAAATATTTAAGAAAAAAAAGAAAGATACAGAACAGTTCCAGGAACTTACACTTGTAATTTCATCCTTACAAAATGCTATGGCTTCAGGTTGCTTGCTTGGAGGGAAAGCTGCTTCGAAGGCATCTTTTGCTGCAGATGCAGCTGGTGTGTAAGTGTCACACTGAGCCATTAGCCAATAGCCCATTAAGCTTTTTAAATAAGGAGCCAAGTGTTTTTTAACTTTAAGGATAAGTTTTTCAAAAGCTTGCTGTGTGGCTTCTCGAACCCGGCGGTCATGATCCTATTGAAAGTATAACATGTTTTATAACAGCTCTAGCCTATAAAGACCAATAAAGACATTTCTAGATATACTATGGGACCCACTAATAAGAATTCAACTATATTCAGAGCTTGATTAATTTTTTCCTTTCTCTTTTCTTCCAATGAGATAAGAACAACTGAGATAAGAGCCAATACTAGGCCTTGAGCAATTAAGCAATTCATTCTCAGTCTTCTGCAACAAAGAAATTAGGCTGCCAAAATTTATTATGACTGGAAAGCACCTCGGTAATTCTGACCTAATTTCTGAAAACAGACTCCCTCTATACTTTATACAACCCAACATGATCCAATCTGCATAATACCAACATATTTCATAACCCTCACCAAACGTGTCATATAAGTATGACAGTCCCCATGACTTCAAAAATACACAACATAACTTAGTACTTTACTTACAAGTGAAATTTTGCAGAAAATTCTTGGCCAGTAAGGAAGAACTCCTTTTACAATTTCCGTGTCTCTCTCTGTACACATGGTTCCAAATTCCTGCATAGCCTAAAAGTAAGTTATTAACATGATTAAGTACCAACAGCCATGATGCTGACTATTGATTATAGTGATTCTGTTCTAGAAACTAGTCTATTTTATGGGATGAGAGAATATACAGTTTGTTTGTGCCACATGGGACTAATTTGAAGAGCTTCTTTACAGGCTAGTATGATAGAAGCTTTTCAGTAGTTTTTTTAAAAAATAGATACAAAAAATCACACTTAAAATTATGGGGTCAAATTACATTCTCTAAAAAACTATATAGCCAGAAAACCAAATGGTTCAAAATGGTTCAAAAAAGTGCAGAGCAATAAACTAATTCATAACCTAGAAGTAAAAAACTAAGCTTAAGTCTATGTGTCAGAAAAATGTACAATTGTAAAAGAAATGATTAGTGATGATTCATTTTTCTTTACATAAAATATGCCAATGACATTTTAACAAAAGGATTAGTTTGATTATTTTTATGGAAACAAAACTTGCTTTTAATTTTGTCGTGACATCTTTCTTAGAAAGTTTCCGCAGCACCATTCGGAAATCAGAATCTACAAGACTGTCTATTTCTTCAGCTCCTTGAATAGCAGGAACATAGCCTAGGTCGCTCTGAAATGTTCCAAAACCAATAAATCCAGGCACGGTTCCCTGTTCTTTGGCAAGAAGTTCTGCAGCTCGGCCACTGTTTGAAGGCTGATGAGAAAGTAGAGAGAAAAAAGTCAGCATCCTGGAAGAGTTCAAAATTTAACTCTTGAGTTCTTTACAGTAATTCTTTAATAACTCCCATGGTGGAACAAGCTTTTATATCAGGAATTGTTTTTTCTTAGCCTAAGATGTCATATATTATAATGTTCCCCAAAGATGGGTGTTTCTGTCACCCATCAATAATGATGGGTGACATATCAATAATGATCCCAAGAGCTATTGCCTGGTGTCCTAAACATCAGAAAAAAAATGGTTTTTAAACTGGATACAGTCTATTAGTGGTTCATTACATCAATTTAACGGCTCATGACAACATTTTTAAGAAATAGAACAAAATAATTAAAATCAAAATGCAACATGTATGGTAAGCCCAAGTACTACTTTATAAAATTTTAAATTTTATAAATTTGCAACTTTTCTATAAATAATATGTATATATACATGTGTACTATGTAATAATGTAAAATTAACTCATAAGTGGATTATATCTTTTCATTCATCCATTCAGCAAATGTTTATTAAGCAACGACCACAGGATAACAATGACAGCTGCTTCTAGACCAGGAGTTCCTTTAGGGCAGACACACTCACTGACACATACTCAAAGCCTAACTAGTCTCTTTGGGCTAAAATGGTTACAAATTACATTAATATAGACAAAGATCAATGCAGTAATCAAGATGTAATATAAATCCTTTTGTTTTGAACCACAGTCAGTGGTTTGTTTGACTGATACATATTATAGTAGCCTCCTAGCACTAAAAGTTAAGGGATTAGTTGTGACTGAGAAAGAAAATATTTGAACTGTCGAAAGAAATTAACATGTTGTCTTCTAATAGAAAAATGCCTCAGTTCAATGTTCGGAATGACATTACAACCCATCTACACTTATCTGTTTCTTATTCCCCTATAAGAATGTTCAAAAAGGGTTATCCAAATATGTGATTCAATTTGCACATACATAGCAAAACCATGTATGGAAAATCAAGGAATAATCTAGACTACTTTCTAAATTGAAATGGGTGATCAGAAGCGAAAAATAATGGCTTGAATTACATTTTTCAAAACAGCAGCATTTAAGACTTATTTCCAAAAAAAGGTTCTGTATTTTAAAACTTTATTGAAATGAATATTATTCAGTTTGTCTTTCTCAATATTGATACACAAAAGTGTATAAAGAAAGTTAGAGAATTACAATTCTGAAAACTGAATATTATGACACTAGGACATCTAAATTTTATTTATAATTCCATTTGTAAACAGCTTTATTTGGAAACAGAATAATGAAATAATATGAAAAACTAATTATTGCTAAAAGCTAAAGGAGTCAAGGCAAGATTCTGAACTGACCTGAATTACTAGAGCTGACAATGATAACTAGGTGCAGAAGAAAAAGTATCAGATTTCTAGTTTTTAAAGTAACAGGTTATTTTTAAATGTACTAATTGTAATACATATATAGTTACTTTTCTAATTACTTATTCTACTGTGTATGTTAAATATTCATATCCACAGTTCAAAAATTAAGACTGTCGACTCTATTTCTAGCAGTTAATTTTCTTACACTACAGCTCCTTCATTCTTCTGTGCCTGTCTTCTAGAGGTGTTTGAGGTGGCAATCTTGCATCTACAGTTTAAATACCAAACTCAGGAACACTTAAAGATCTTTCACTATCTGGCCTCAACCTTTCTCACACTTATCTTCTGCCACTTTTTTCTTCCCTTATCCCATTTCCTCTTCGCCCCTCCCAATTTTGCTGCCAGTTTTAGACTAAAACTGAATTCAGGGTTCCCTGATTCTGTTATGCCTTTTTCATAATTTGGTCTTTGCATTACCTTTTCTTGTCACCTGAAAACCTTTCCTTCTTTTTTATTGCCTGAAAAACTTCTACTCATCCTTCAAAACACTCATGTTTTCAACATTTGCTTCCCTCAGGTCAATCCCCATTCTTTTCTGTTCTTTCACTTTCTTTCTACTCATAGCTCTATCATAATTCATTAATATAATTATTTGCTTACTTATCTGTCTGTTTCATCAAGAAAAGGAGACATTCGTCTATCACGTTTGAATACATGGCATTCAGATTCAAAGTCTGTTGAATCAACGACTACCACTCAAATCCCAATTGTGCAACTCCTTGGCTACATAAACTTAAGCAACTTAATCTTATCATTTTTAAAATGACACAACTATAGCTAAATCATTACTTGAGTTGTTGTCAAGATTAAACATGTTTTTAAACTACCATAGTAAAAATTGATTCTAGCAAGAATCATCAAAGGATGCTAAAACCATCAGGTGAAATTTGTGAGAGAAAACAGGATATTCCCAGTCTCAAATTACCACCAACATACTTTTTTATTGTACTTTTTTGAACCAATAAAAAGGATACCTTAACCAAGTGATTAAACAAATATTATCAATAATGGGACAAACAGGCATCATGTGCCCTTTATGATGCACTAAGATTCATCATCTATGAAGCATTCCTCTCGAAAATTTAATCTGTATCTAATAATAAGGAATGTACATATCTTAATAAAGCAAAACAACTGGCATAGATTCTTCTAAATTGTCTATGTCATAAAAAAACCATCAACCTCATTTTTCCAGGAGAAAAAAAACACTGGAAAACTATCAAGATCTAAATGATAACTAAATGAAATGAGTGCTCTCTGACTATATCATCATTTTTTTAAAATGTGATATCTAAAAAAAGTTATAGAGAACATTAAGATGACTATAGAAATCTGAATAGAATGCTCTATGTTATTAGATCATAGTATCATACTGAAGTTAGATTTTCTGTTATAATCACAGTTATGTAGAAAAAATGGCATTAATTTTAGAATATTATGCTGAAGTATTAAGAAGTGTTATAATTTCTGTAACTAATTCTCACATGGTTCAACAAAATACATATATTTAAAGAAAGCAAGCAAATGTGACTAAACAATTGGTGAATCTAGGAGAAGAGTATATGGGTTATTGCTCTAATATTTTTGCAACTTTCGCTTATGTTTGGAATATTTCAAAAATAAAACGTTGAGAATTTTTTTTAAATAAAAATTTAAATGAGAATGTAAGTCAAGCACTTGGCACAATACTGGCACAAGGTAAGTTACTATTATTGTTGTTGATTTTATCTTCCAAAACAGATTAAGTGACAGATCTAGGAAAATGTGGAAATATCATGAGAGTTGGATCAGAAACATGAAATAGTATTCTCATTAGATTGGGCTGTGCCATAACAAACGTGGTACCATAAAAAATATTAGAACATCCCAAATCATGTAGGTTTAATCCACTTTTGAGTCTTTAAAAAAGTAGGTCGTGAGCTTGTACTATATGCCAGTGCTTGTTCTAGGATCTGAGACTACCAGCCGCAGATAGAAACACCTGTCTTCATAGTACTTATAGTCTAACGAAGCAAGACAGTAAATGAAGCGAGACAATTACAAAGTATGTTAGAAGTCATTGGTGCGATGGAGCAAAATCAAGCAGAAAAGGAGAATAAAGTCGGGAGAGGACAACAAAGTAAAATAAGTTAATCCTGAGAGACCTCACCGAGGTATCTCGGGCAAAACTTGGAGCCACCGAACAGAAGAGCGTCCAGGCGCCTGCCAGGCAAGGTCAAGGCTCAGTGAGGAGGTAAAGGGTTGGAAGAAGTGGCCTAGGAGGAGGCAGATGAACAGTCGGAGATAGAAAGAGGCGAGGGAGAGATCACGTACTATGTATACCATCATAACGGCTTTGGCCTTTACCCCAAGGGATGTGGGGAGCCACCGCGGGTTTGCGAGCAAAACAGACATGATCCGAGTCACCAGGCTCACTTTAACTGCTTCCCACCCAACTCCCTTGTTCCCAATTTCACCTTCTGTATCCTCGCCAGGTAACCTTCCAGCTGAAACTGAGACTTAACAATTTTCTACTGAAAAACTATGTTGGGGGTGGGGGCGGGGGACAGAAGGTGAGTGCTCCGGTGGGGCCAGCTCTGCCATGGAACATCTTTTCTCTTACAACTCCCCAATCTGCTCAGAGATAACCCACCCCACCGAGGGGGACGTATGCACAACTGAAAGGTCACACTCAACACGCAAACACACTCCTTCCCGCAGCCTCGCTGCACACATCTGCCGGCGGCGCGTGGGGCCTGGCAACCCGCTGCGAGGCGAGGACTCGGGTCGGCTGGGCCTCCTCGCACTCACCCGCAGGTTTCCCTTGGTCCGCTGCTTGTTCTTCCCGCCCATGGTCGCGGTCTGAGCCGCACTCTCAAACCGCAGCCCCTGGTTGACACTGCCGGGCCACGACTTCCGGCCCTGCTCGCCGGAAGTGTGTTCACTGGAACAGTTTCCCCGGCCCTCCCCTTCCGCCACCCACCCCGCCTGCCCGCCGCCCACTTCTGCTCCCTCCTGGCGCCGCGTCCTTGCCTATCTGCCGGCATAAACGTCACAATTAGAGCCGGCATATACGTCACAATTAGAGCCACGCCTAAGTGACGTCATTCCGTCCCAATAGAAAGCCAAGCATTGGACTCATCGAGCCAAATCCTTGCTTCCTTCGCTTTCACAGAGCGAGAGATGTTCCTATGTCAGCGGGAAGGGGCTTGGGATGTGGCATAGAGAGACATTTTCCCGCATTTCAGTAGAATGATATAGTGGTAGTGGGGGTGATAGGAAAATGTTATACCTTTTAAAATGCAATCATCAACATCCTCTGAGTGTTTGTTAGAAATACAGTTTGTCAGGCCCACTTCGGGACTATTAAATCAGATTTTGCATTTTTAGCAAGATTCCCAGGTCTTGTTAAAATTTGATTAGTACTTTAGGCAATATTCTCTCTTTGTTGTCATAAGTGTTGTGTGCATTTCCTGTAAAAGAGGGTAATGTAATGGTCTATTAAAATTTGAAACATGCAGTTCTCATACTTAGTGATTTTCCTTCTGAGAATCACATAAGAGATACATAAGCACATGCTGCCAACTACTGTTCCTTCCTCACGTCCACACGCTCACTCTTTTATACTCAACTCCATGATACTGTGGCGCTGCAAACTATTCTTCCTTTATTCATCTAGCTTCCTGTTAGGTTCAGTATACAAGGCGACTAGGAGACTGAAAGACCAGAGGTAGGAGAAAATACTTTCTCCATTCTGTTAGCACCATCCTAGCAGCAACAGCAATTCCTTTAGGCGGTGAGTGATTGGTTTCACTCTCTCATCATTTTTTAAGTAATCAGAATCAGCCTTATCGCTCACCTCAGGGAGCCCAGCAGCAGCCAGGTAGGACCCTCTTCCTGAGAGGCCCAAGTCCTAAGTCCATGAGGCTGGCCCCTCTGAACTCATAAGACGGCCAATGATGCTCCCTCCTCAGAAGTCAGAACCCCAACACCACCCCGTCAATCCTTTGAACTCTGAAGAACTAGCAACAGTCTGGCATCACCCTACTTTCACAGATTTGAATTGAACCCCAGCTTTTCAGCACCCCCCAAAAACTATTCCCATACCTCAAGCTCTTATTTCCTTCCTTTTCTAGCTTTATAATCCCTTTTTAACCAATCTTCCATATTAATATCTTTTTCTCTTTAAGAAAGTAGTCAAATTTCTGTTTTCCTAATTCAACCCAATGGCATCAGATTGTCAGATTGAGCTTAAACGGAAGGCTCATTTTGCCCCTTTGCAGAATTTTTACGGGTTCAGTTTGTCCTAAGTAGTTGTAAGCATAGCTGAGGGCAGGAACAAGAAGTAACACACCAGCACCTGTTCTTAAATGCTATTAAGTCTTGGCTGCTTTGCAGCTGTTATGCAATTTCAAAAATGACATATTTTTTTCCCCTGATATTCTGATATACAGCTTTCTTTAAAAAAAAAAAAAACCTGTATAAGTTGTTTTTATGTAAGTGCTAAAAGTAATGTTCTTTTTTTGGTTGCATTTTATCAAATTAATATGGTCACAAGACTAACTTTGTAACCATATTCTGTACTTATGCTCAAGTTCATTTGGATTTGTGGGATTAATTTTTGAATTTTTATATTTTGTTTGTTTTACTTAAGAATACTATTATTAATACAAGAATTACTTTTACGATTAAAAGTGGACATGTAGCCAGTTTGCTGCCCACATTTTTGTTTTCTATAGATCTTTTAGCCTTTAAACATAACTTGTTTTGGTACTAATAGTTTCTTTTAAGGATTTATCCTTATTTCTTTATGGATGATTCCAGTCGTAAGATATATATATATATATATTTATATATATATATATATGTGTGTGTGTGTGTATATATATATATATATATATATATATATATATATATCTTACAACTGGTATACACACACACACAAATGGTCATTGAGGAATAAGTATACATACTGAACAGTTTTACATTTAAGGATGTTTATATATAAAGTATAAAATAATTGGTGAAAGTCTAAGAAAGCTATATGGCCGATAGCTCTAACATTTAACTAGTTTCTTACAGCTTTTATTGTATTTCTTACATTATATAATGTAGACAAGACCATCTAACTTGCTGTTTTCTTTTCTGATTACTAATACTTTCATCCATTTTTGAAGGGCTCTACTAATCATGAGTTTGGAAAATCTGTACTTCTCTTGGTCACTATGTCAATAAACCGATGTCTAAATTTGACAGGTCTGTATCAGGGAAGAAAATTTATAAAACTACATACTGCATTCTATCATTTTATATTACACTTAAGATCTAAATATTTGTACATACCAATGCATTTATTAAAATAATATACAAGGACTGAAAACATTTTATCAGATTAGTCCTGCTAAAAGTAATATGTGTACCATCTGGCTTCTTTGGTGGCCTCTTTGGTGGCCTCTAGGGATGTCAGATCCCATGCTCTGTGGGGTATTTCATCCAAATCTAGAAGGAAATAGGGGAGTCAGAAAGTCTAGATAAATAGCTGGTCCATCTGGCTGTGTGATGGCAACAGAGGAAGCATCTGCATTTCCACGGCAACTGACATGCAACGGGGAGGTGAGCCAGTAGGGAGAGAATCTGAGGAGGTACATAAGATTCTTATCCAATATAGTATGTATCTTTTTGATTCTCATTTGTGTTTAACTAGCTTTATATTTGAGACCCATCCACATTGCCTTGTGAGTTCTACTTTATTCTTTCTCACTTCTACACAGTATTGCATAATGTGTACCATGTATGTCAGTATGCTTACTGATTCATTATTTACTGATGGGCACATAGGTTGCCTCCAAGTCTTTACTAAAATAAGCGATGGACTGTATCCCTCCCAACCCCCAACCTCATTCCTCTAACCAAGTCTGACTCTTCAAGGAATACCCAGCCCATAGTACTAACCTGAGAGTTAGCAATTAGTAAATATTTAATTAGCACTTTGGGACCTGATTTACAGAAACCTCAAAAACCAGGCAGTGTGTTTATTTGACTCTAGGTCAATTTGTTGAAACTAAATTTATAGAAAACCATTTCCAGAATTAAAAAAATTGTCAAAATCTAATTTGCTAAAAACAAATTCTCTAAATTATTAATTTGATGGATTGTCGAAGGCTATCAGAAAGTGTGAACTTCGCTCATGCCTCAGCCTTCTATGAGGCAAGCCCAGGGTCAGGGGCAAAGCGTAAGTACACAGAGAGAGATGAACTGCAAACTGCATTTCTTCACCTATTTGTATATCAGATGGCTAGAGTAGATGCAAAACTAAAGCTTTGAAAAAGTCTATTTGGCAAACTAGCTTTACCTGTTAGTAACAGGGACAGAATATAAATACAACTGGTTATGTTTCATAATAAGTTGTCTTGAGATAGGCAGGGGCTGGTGCTGGATCAGCTGCTCAACAACACGAGGATTAACAACTCTGGTTGTCTTGGCCCTTCTTCTCTCATGGTTCAAAAGACTGCTGCAGCTCCAGCCATCACCTCAGTGTCATGGCAGAAAGAGAGAGAAGAGGTGCCCTAGCTGTGCCCTAGCTATCACTTTAATCAGGAAAGCAAAAGTTTTCCCCGACATTCCAAAGCCAAAGTAGTGTCCGAAGGCCACCTTGGTTGGAAGGGAGGCTGGGAGAGGGAGTATTTAGCTTTTCCACGTTCTTTAGTGGTCAGGTAAAGAGGAAAGGGGTTGGGAATGGGTGGCAAGTTGTACCACCAACATTATCTAACTCAAATCAAATTAATTTCTCTTTAAAAAATAGTAGCTTATATGTAAAGAAATTTCTGTCAACAATTTTAAGATTATAATTTAAAACTCAGTTTTGTTTTCAATCAGGACATATTTTTAACAGATACATTTCAACTGTTTTCACTTTTTCTTTTTTTTTTTTACTCTTAGCATTCTTGAATGGGACTAAAGTAAAATAACCTAATCCTTCAAGAAAGAGTAGAGACAAAATCAAAGGCAACAGTGACAAAATACTTTGTTTGTCCTCTACTCAAGTTATTGTCCTTCCACACCAAAGTACATCTGGAAAACATCCCCACATCCCCTGGTGTTTAAAAACTGATACAGTTGACCGAAGTCCATGTGGGTTCCTCTGGTTCCATTAACGTTGAACACTTTTTCTTCAAAAACTGAAAACTTTCTTTGTCTTTCCATTTCATCATTTTTACCATCAAAAGGAATGTCTTCCCGATGGCGAATCAAAATTCTCTTCCAGTTTAATTTTCTGAGTCTGAAAAAAAATTCAAAGGAGAAATTGTGAAATCATGTTATGCATTCTAGAACACTACAAAGAGAAGTTATAAAACAGGTTTATCAATGCCTTTTCCTAGAAGTGAAGAAATCTACTTTTATATCGGAGGGATTTTAATCAAATATGATTCTGGTGGTAACCCCATCCACAAACTTATGTATTTCCATTATCATTGCCTCGTATCAGCAATTTTGAAATGTGGGAAATTGCTGAATCTCCAACTCCTAGAGGGTCTTCTCAGATGCTCTTTTAAGATAACAGTAGAGAAATGAAATTAGAAATTCCCATGTTTCACAGGGTATAGACAGCCTACAGCATCACCAAGATGAGGGGAAAATCAGACCTACGGAAATGGAGGAGCTTGATTCAACATCTATTTACAGAATGTCTCCTATGTGAATTGTGCTCGGTGATGGAAGTGATGCTGACCACATGTGAGTTCTGTTTTATCCACTGACTTGAAAATGAATCTCCGTGAGAGACAACCCTACTGAGATACTTATTTGTTCAACTCTAGTATCTGATTTAGTTAAAATTATTTGCACAGCATATAAAATTTGTAAAAGCAAACCTTGACCAGAATTCTTCACAGGCACTTTGTGGGCCTTCCACACAAACAACACCAGGTTTCCCAGGCATGCTAAACCCAGACAGGGAAAGTTCCTTTGCCCATTCTAGAATATCCTTTCTTTTGCATTTGTTGTAGATATGATGGCTATAGATCCAGAGTCTCGTGAGAATGAGATTGACTGATTGGATGGTACTTCCTGGAGCGGGGGAAGGGATCATATCCTTGCTGATATAGCCAGAAGCATGTTCTCTAACCCAGTCCGTGGCATTCAATATACAGACATCTCCAAGACAATTCTTTTGCAGGTATGTGTTCAGATCGGTGTTCAGCTGAGTCTGCTGGGATCTACTCAGTGATACTGATCTGATGAAAAAGATGTGGGATAAAAAGAATTAATTTTCTTAGAACAGAAAAGAAACTCGAGAATGGCTTTTAATCTCAGATTAAATTTGGCCTCTAAAGTTGGCCAGTCTCTGTAACATACCTGACAGTAATTTCAGGCAGCACGGTGGGATATTTAAAGGGAAGAATACAGGCCAGAGAAAATATCACCTGATCAAAAAAAGAAGAAAAATGTCCTAAGTGCTGTTTTAAGTCTAGACATGTTTCAATTCTTCCAAAAGCAAAACTGAATTACCATTGCTTCCTCAGATACGTCCAGGTTCATATTGATAGTAAAGTAAACTTTTGAAGATCGCCCCTCCATTGTCCTCTTTTCGATACAGTCTTTCAGTTCTGCTAAAGCCAGCTGGTCATTCACTATGAGCTCATCCTCACCAGGGAACATACTGGTTAGCAGGTCTAACTCAGAGAGCTGGGCCTCGGCCTGTTCAATCTCAATCATGTCTAGATATCTGTAAGTTTCTAAGGAAGTAAGAATAGGAGAGACAATTGACATATGCAACCTTGGGAGAACTCAATATATTAATATGGGTATTTATTAAAAATGTATTTGATCTCTTGATAAAATGTAAAATGTAATCAGAGTATCTTTCCCCATTATTCTGCTCTGTAATGTGTTGTAATAGGTATGTGATAGATGTCATATGTTAAAGATCCAAAATATGGGACAATCCAGTGAGAGCAATAAAACTCTAGTAATAACCAGGCACCAAATTCCTATGTATCTAGACAGTCAATCTGGCATCTTGAGCTACCACACTGAGCAATTTCACTAAAGTAGTCTAATTATGCAGTCAAAAGCCATATTCATGATATTTGCCAGGAGAGAAGCTAAGATTGGTTACCTCGGAAACCCAGAATGAACAGAATAAGAAAGCTAGTTATATGGATAGTTAATTTTTTCTTCTTAATGTTAAGTTTATTCATTTTTTTAAAGATAGTTCATTTTTAAAAAACAGAAGAATGTGAAGAGAAAATAAAAGCTGCCAACAACCCCAAATCTCAAGTAACCCCTGTTAATATTTTTAAAAAATACAAGATTAGAAAATTGAAATCATAGAGGAAATTTTTTAAAAAAAGATATAGTTACTTCCTAATAGTCCCTTCCCCAACTTACCTAAATCCCCAATCCAAGGCAAAGAGTTTTTGGTATTTTATATAAGAAAAAATTTCAAGCATTATACATACACATATGTGGAAAATATATGCTGGTAATATGTAAATATACACAGCAAGTTAGATATATAAACAAAATTAAAATGTATTCAAAAGGGATCATATATACATATTTCCCCCCACTTCCACCCTCTTCCCCAGCTATACTGTGAAGATCTATTCACCACCAGCACATAGTAATCTATCTCATTCTTTCTAGAGGTTGACTTTCATATATAATCATGTAAATATCTCATAATTTATTTCATTCTTTACCTTGAACATTTGGGTTGCTTCCACATTTTTGCTATTATAAACAATTCTGTAATATTCTTTTTTTATATACACAGTGTGGTGAATCGTGTGTGTGTGTGTGTGTGTGTGTGTGTGTGTGTGTGTGTACTGTATATACAAGGATAAGTTTCTAGAAGTGACATATTAGAAGGACAGGTACAGTTTATTTTAAATTTTGGTATATATTACCAAGTTGCCTTCCAGAAAGTTGCCATATGGAAGTTTAAAATTTTTATATAGTTCTCTCCTTTTTAAATAAAATTCTTAACACACAGGTTTTTTTAAAATGGTGTTTTATGTTGCTGTATGCATTTCAAACATGTTTTTAAGGACCTATGAGACTATAACAAAAGATCTACATTAATGTCATCAGAGTCCCAGGGAGGGGAAAGGTGGTAGAGCTGAAAAAGTACTCAAAGAAATAATGGCTGAAAACTTCCAAAATTTGTCAAAAAACATAAATGAATTAAAAAAGCTTAACATATCTCGAGCAGGATGAATTCCAAAGAAATCCATATCAAGACACATCATTGTCAAAATTAAAAAAACTAAAGAAAGGGTAAACAATCATGAAAGTAGCAAGAGAGAAATGAACCTTAGCTATAAGAGAATACAATTTAAATAAGATAATATTTCTCATCAGAAACCATGGTGGCCAGAAGGAAGAGGCATAATATTTTTCAAGTGCCGAAAGCAAAGAACTATTAATATCCAGTGAAAATGTCCTTCAGGAATGAAGAGAAAATTATGACAGCCTAAGATGAATGAAACAACTATTAACAGTTGGCAAAATGTGGGAAGAAAGGGAAGAATTTTTACTTTCCAATTTGTATGCATCAGAAGTTTCGTAATTAGCCTGCAGTACTTCTAAATTCAGCAGGAAAAAAGATGGGTTACACTTCTGAAAAGAAAAAAAGAAGCTCAATTCCTCCATTGCTATAAAGGAAAACATGGCTTACCTTCTCAAAAAGGATTTACTTTATGAACTCAAACACCATCATTTAGGTTAATGATGTCTTCTCAGAATTCTTTTCAACTCTGGTAAGAAACTTTGAAGTATATTGAGCAGTTACCATATTTAGAGCTTCATCCAACATTTCCTCCTGGATGTTTCTGTTTAGTTGATGATCAGGACATATATCTAATATGATCTAGAGCAATGCAGAGAAAAAGACTAGGCATTAAATGACCTGTATAGGTATCTATCTGTGAGGCAGGAGAACACAGAAAAATAGCATAGACCTAAACCTCTCCCTCACACCACCAACTACCAAGGCCTAATATACGGGCTTATAATTTGCCTTATTTTCTCTTGTGCTAGTTACTTTCTATTTGTCCCCTAAACCCATTCTTAGCCTTTCTATTCCCTGCTCTGGACTCTGGACAGCTGACCTCCATGGCGTAAAGTATCAGACTCTTCTGCCTTCCTTGAGGTTTGGTTCAGCAATACTCTGGCAGGAAGTAGGAGGATGGGTGGAGAAAGAATCCACAGTATTTCTTCACTACTCTTGTGCTTTGGTGGGATTCTGACAATGGCTGTGACCCCCTGAAGACTTCATCTTCTGCAGGCAGCCCCTCTTCCTCAGCTCCAGCAGATATTTGAGGCCCCGGGGTAGTCATGCAATGTTCCTTTAAACCTGGCCACATCTCGGTACATAGCCCCTTTATTAGACAGTCTCTGCAAAGTTTCAAAGTTGAATATGTGTATGTTTCCTTCCAGAACCTCTTACCTGGACTTCAGCTCTAATGTCTCTCAATCAACATTCTTACGTTGTCATTATACTGATTGTATGCAGTGTCTAATAAGTGTATACTGAGACGAGCAAGTGAGTACCAACTATGTATTAGAAAAAAGTTCACATATGCGATGACTGGACAACAGTGTTGCAATCTGAGGAGGAGGAATCCTGGCATGTTAGAGTCCCACAGGGGAAGGCAAGCTAGTTGCTGACCCTGATGGCTACCCAGATTCGGAAGCAGGAAGGACCAGCGCATCGAGAGCAGATCCACCCCCCAAAGGCTGCCTTGGATGAGCCATTAACAAGCCCTCTAGGAGCATGTGTCTCTCTTGATTCAAGTTTTCTTTCTTTCATACAATATGGTTGGAGCATTTCTTTACTGTCAGAAATGGCATTTGGTCGTTTATTTGTCAAATTGCTTTCGTAGATGAGATTTCGGTCCAAGAAAAGAAATCTTTAAGAGAATTCTCAGACAAGATTTCAGTGAGTGCTGTACGAACGTAGAATGAAACACGAGTTTTCCGAGCGGAATCGTATTTTTTCCTCACCCGGGCGCCAAGTGCCATCGCACCTAACAACTGACCAGACCTTGTGAGTGTGGCGGGAAATGGGGGTGGGGGTTAGGGAGGTGGGGAGACCGCGAGGGTGGTGATGGGGAGGGGATAGGAAATGCTGAAGCCGGCTCTAACCAATGAGCGGTGCGCAGTGCCAAGAAGGCAGTGCTACAACGTCGCCAAGTTCCCATAAGGTGGAACAGGCTGCTGCTGTGACCGCCCCCGCCGCCCCCAGTCCTGCTGGGCGCCGGTGGACAGAAAACTCACCTTGAGCCACGGACCCCCTCGATGCTGTAACCTCGTTTCTTGTCTGAACCTACAGCTTCGCTCTCACCCGGAGGGGTTCTCAGAGCTCTAGGGCCAGGACACCCGAAGACCACGCCACCCCTAGGTGGCATCCGCCCCCTCCGCGCCGCGCCTGCGTGCTGGCCCCGGAAACCCGAGCCGCAGCGACCTCTGTCGCGGGGCGTGGCGGACGCGTGGGATTTCTTGGACAACCACGTTTTTTCAGTCGCAGTTTTTATTTTCCCAATTGGTATTTGACAGCTGCTGCCACTTGTCAGGGATGAGTATAGCCAGCACTGGTTCCTGGGTCAAGGAGTGGTCCTTTAAAGAACGCTCCTCAAAATCAAACTTGCGGAGGAAACATTCGGGGTCTTGGTATAGCGCTGATGGGGATACGGTAGGTAGCAGTGGGGGGCCCTTAGTCTGCATTCCTTAAAATCTTCCTACGCAGTAGCGATCCGACTGGTCCCTAACCAACAAGGCAATAGGGAGAGGAGAATGTGGGTGGTGGCCGTAGCGACCTTAGGAAGGATCCTGCGCACCCACAGAAATTTATCTCAGCTAAGAAAAAGACAATTTGAATGCGATTAAGTACGAGAGTAATTACAAATGTTTTTCTTCACAGTCTAAATATATACAATGCACTTTTCTTTATGTTACATATTAACTTTAGAAATCAATAAGATACTTTGTGAACACTAATATTCGTTAGTATAGGTTACTATTGCTAACTTCTACAATTTTTTTTTTTTTTTACAAAAATAAGATTGACGCATAGGTCTTCATAGCTGCATCTTCTACTTGGTGTTTTGTATGTATTTTTCAATGTTATTAAGTAATCTGCCTTTTTTTCCTCCAACTTTTATGAAAAATTTCAAGCATACATCAATGTTGAGTGAAGCAGTGGAGCAATTATCAAGGGAAAGGGGTGTAGTTTTGTTCCCCAGGGAACATTTCGAAATGTCCGAAGATATTTTGAGTTGTCACATCTGAAGTGGGGTGCCTCTGGCATCTCATAAGTAGAACATAGGGATGCTGCTCAACTTCCTACAATGCCACAGAAGTCCCCCTACAACAAAGAATTTGCTAGTTCAAATGTCCATAGTGCTGAGGTTAAATCGACCTGAACAATATCATGTCTAATCCACTCATTAATCCACTCATTAATTCATCTGTTTTGATGCATTTCGTAGGAAATTGCCTACATTAGTATACTTATCTCTAAGTACTTCAGCATGCATAACGGTATTCAAATTTACTTTTTTTGAAGTAAGAGTGAAATGCATCTTAAATGTATATTTACTGAGTTTTGACACATGCATACACCTGTGTAACTCAAACCCTATTAAGATACAGAACATTACCAGCACCCCAGGAAGTGCCTTCATGATCTTTCCCAGGTAGTCTCTAGCCAACCCCCTAAGAGGATATCACTGTTGTGGTTTTTTCACACCATAATTAGATATGCCTGTACTAGAACTTCATATGGTTGGAATTATACAGTAGGTACTTTTGTGTAAAGCTTCTTTCAGAATATTTTAGAGTCATCCATGTTCTTGTATCAGCAGTTGCTTTTTATTGCTTAGTAGTATTTCATTCTGTGATTATATCACAGTTTTTGCAATCTTTTGATGAAAACATGGCTGTTTCCAGTTTTTTGGCTATTGTAAGGCTGCTATGAACATTCTTATACAGGCATTTCATGTCTAATAACTATTTCTTCAGTAAGTATTCACTAAGCACTTAATATGTTCCAGACACTTCTCAGTATTAGAAACAGAGCAATGAACAAGACAAGATGTCCCATCTTTCAAAGAGCTTACACTCACACAGTTCTGTGTATAGGTCTTGGAGATAAATGTATAAGTAAATATAAAAAGAAAATTACCAGATAGTGATAATTAATGGGCAGAAAAGTAGAATAAAGTGAGGTGATTGGGTAGCTATGTTACCTAGGTTGTCCAGCCAATCTCTCTTTGAAAAAGTGACTCTGAAGTTGTGAACATTATTACAATAAGACCAACCACGGAAGGTCAAGGGGAACAGCATTCTAGGCAGAGGAAGCAAGTAGTATAATGCTATAATGCTGTGTTTTAGAATAAAAAATAAAATAAAATAAAGCTTGTGTGCTGGATAAGATAGCTTAAAGGAATTATATCAGCAATAAAGAGCAAGAAAGCTACCCCCACCTTATTTAATTATCTTTATTCTGGACAATTCAACAGATTAGGATGCCACGTTCTCAATCTATTTTTACCCTATTACTAATAAGGATATTTTTTCATATCTTTTATGACCATTTGTTCTTTTATTGTGAATTACCTGGTTATTTCCCTTGCCTATTTCTCTTTTGGCATCTGCACTCTTTTTTTTTCTAGCAATTATTGTGTTTTCTGTATAAAACTAAACTCCAGGGTGCTGAGTGTGGCCCGTTTATTTCATTCACTTCACAGAGATCTTGGCACAAACATATTCTGAACAAATAAACAGTACATGTTTGAAAATCTTACCCTCTGTCGGCAAGGTTAGTTCAGGACAATTTCCATATTCAAATTTAGAAGTCGATTGGACAGAAGTAGGGGAACTGTGTGAAATGTAGATGCCCCCCATCCTTAGCTAGACTTCTGATGTAACTTGTTTGGGTGGGGTAAACCATCTAGGAGACACCAAACCTCGGACCACCACCTAGTACCCACACTTCAGAAGCATTTAAATAGCCCCTTCGTTGCGTCCCAGCGAGCACACCCCATGCACAGCCAGACTCCTCCGCGCTGCGGCGTCGGGAGCCGCGCGCAGGTTTGGATTACCCGGAGTCAGCCCCGGGGAACCCTGGGGCCAAGGCCACTTCCCATAATGCCTCGGACCGGAAGTTGTTGCTTTCTAGTTGTCACTCTGCCTTGGGCTCTGTCGCTTTTTACTCGTCACCAGGAGGAAGACGGAGCTGACGGGCCAGCCCAAACGCCCATTTGGGGATGCAGTTATGGGTGCTGTCGCCGTGGGTGAGTTCTGGGCCCAGTGACTCGCAGTCACTGCTCAGATGGCTTCCTATGCTCCGAGAGGCCGAATTCCCGGTCCCGGCCTCGTTCTCTTCGCCAAGGCCGCTCTTCCATAAGCACGTTACCCGGCCTCGGCCCGGTACCGCGTTCTCATTGGCTTCGTGTCCTGTCACTTCCAGGAGCTGGCCAATGAGTTGTCGGTGCTGGCGCCCAGCTCGACCTGGTGGACGCTGAGGTTCCCCCTGGGTGCGGAGCAGTTGGAAGGAAAGGGGAGGTGTGGCGGGCGCGGTGCCATTTGGGGCACCCTACGGGCTGGAGCTGGGTTTGCTGCCGCGTCCATGTGGTGGTTGGTAGAAGAACAGGATCTGTCACCTGACCGATTCAAGGCTCCTAGGGTAGGACCGATCTGCGCAAAACTTGAAAGCTGCGTTTTAAGACCCGCTGCCAAAGTTTTCCAAACGCTTCCATTTTTAATGGAACCAAGCAGGCATGGGAAGACTGGGGGCACATCGAGGGAAGGGAACTGGAATTACATGAGAGCCTGCAAGACCAGCTTTGATTGAAGTTTTGTGTGGACTCCTGCAAAGAGTAATTTGGCTAAGAAGCTAATTTCTCTCTGAAGAATAGCCTGAAAAACTTAATATGACTTACTGATGTTTTAATAGCTGATGGTACTTCTCGTGACTCATTAGATGTCCTTTGTAGTTGTCAAAATTTTATTGGAGTTCTTTCCACAGCAGTGAAGTGACTCCCCTACTGTCCTCTGCTTGCAGCAATTAAAGTTCGTTTTTCAAGTTTCACTTTGGAGACTGGGCTACTGCGGTTCTCAAACCAGATTTGCTAGTGCTGTCTTCACTACTACAGACTTCTTCACTCTTTACCCTTTCCTTTTTCACGGGAACTTGGTTGTTTCATTCTTATGTATCTTTGCACCTTGTAATCATCCTTTGTGCGTCAGGTACTATTCTCTTTCCATTTCCAGCAAGAAGTAATTCTTGAGGGCATACTATGTAATTACACTATTTTAAATGCTATCGGCAATTCAGAAGTAATGCCTAAAACCAATTCCTTCTCCTAGAACTTTAGATTCCAGATAGAGAAATAACACGTGTTCAAGTTAAAGACTTCTGAGCTAGAGGTGGGGGAGCTAGAGGTGGGGGCGGGAAAGGTGCTTTGGAGTGGAGGATACCAAAGAGACTGGCTTGACTGGCATGGAAAGAGTGGTGGTCTTGGAAAAGAAAGATCTGCTGTTTTAGTTCTCTCTCTGACACTTTCATCATTTCGTTCTTGAGTTTCCTTTAGAGAAATGCTCTCTCTAAAGGGGTGTTGTGGAAAGCAGATGAGATAATGTTTAAGAAAGGGCTTTGAAGAGCAAAAGCACCATATAATTAAACTTCAGTGGTTCTTTTTGAGAATTAATGACAGTCAGGAATGCCAGAGCATTGGGGACAGTTTATAAAGGACCATGAGTGCAAGACTGTGGACTGGAAAACTATTAAAGGCTTTCAATCAGAGTGATGTGTTGGCAAGTATATCTGATGCTAGAATGCAGCACAGATTAGAGGGGGTTTGATGGGAGGCAAAACTTGGGTGCCATATTATTTTCCTCCTAAAATCTACAATTCTAGATAAGATATGTTAAATGTTATCTTTAGGAGGAGAAAAAGTACATAGAATATACCTTGTTTTATATGTACTTATATACTTTGTATGTATTCTTTTGTTATTTATTTACTTTGTAAACATGGAAACTTGTTAACATTTTAGATTATCTTTGAAAAGGTTAACAATTACTTAATGCGGCACTCATTTTTCATAAGACCTTTTTGAATTACCTCTAATTACACTAACCCATTAAGAGCTAGAAAAGGAATACTAAGACTCTAAAACAGGGCAGGGAGAGAGACAGCGAAGTGTCTGAATTAATTGAGAAGTGTTTTCAAAACATATGTTCCAAGTCTTTCCACTTATGTAATCAGAATTTTAATAAATGTGCCAAGTTAAATAACTATTAAAGGCATTTAAGTGATTTTGACACTAAGTTATTATAATAATGTGTGTTAAATGGAACTTTTCAAAATCATTACTATTATTTAAAGTTAGTTTGATCTGTATGTACTTTCAGCCCTTTTCATATTTGCTAATTTTGAATTATTGACTAAAGACGTGAAGATCTGATGTACAGCTAGATTTGTCACAGCAGTCCAAATTGATTTGCCAATAATATAAATAGTTGAGAATGCCATTATAATCAATTCTCAGCTAATATCCACAGGAAATCTTCATGTGGAAAATACAGAACAGTGTATCACTTTTTGTATTTTGGCTTTGAAATTATTTTGCAAATTTTCTAATTCCAGGGAGTTTACTTTCAAAATTATTTTTAATTTTTCTTAGAGAAATTATCAATTTAATTTGCATAGACTACAGAACTAAGAAAAGTAGCTTAAAAGGAAATCTGAGTTTTAAATGTACCACCAGCATTTCTCATTTATGTAGTGAGTTGAATTCTAAGTAGTGTAAAGTGCTGAGTTTTTTCAAGATCTGTGTAAGAAGACCTTTACATTTATTGAAAACTTCTTAACCTTACTAAGAACCAGTTTCTTAAGCTATGAAGCACAGGAGTATAATGCTACCTATTCTAACTCAAAAATTTTTTTATCAAAAACAGAAGATATATGTGAATAGACTTTATAAAATGATAGACATGCAAAATATATGTGGCTGAGTTTTATAGAGAACTATAAAACAAACTTTTTTTTTGTCAAGCTAACTTTATCTTGTTTTCTAGATTATTATTTTGGGTCAGTAAATAATCCATGAAGTGCCAAAAATGGGAAAGAAACGGACAAAAGGAAAAACTGTTCCAATTGATGATTCTTCTGAATCTTTAGGTATATTTCACCAATTCAACCTTTAAAATAATGTTTATATCCCTAAATAGACATCTATTTTAATGTGTAAAAATGTGTTCAGGGTGTATTTTATATTCTGTAATTTACATTTCAACTTAATGTTTATATCTACATGTCATTTAATAGTCTTCAACATTTTAATAGCATTGATGTTAAAGACCATGGGTTCATATTGTGTTATTTATTTAGGTAATCTATTGTTATGAATTTAGGTTACCTTTAACATTTCAGTGTTATGAATAGAGCAATAGTAAACATTTTTTTGTAGCTACATTTCTGCGCAAATCCAGTTGCCTTCTTAGTACAGGTTCTAGAAGTAGAATTGCTAAATTCATGTTATAAATGTTTTCATAGCTCTTTTGATTCTACTGCCAAATTGCCTTCCAGAAATGTTTTACTAACTTTCCTTTAACCTTTATCAATATTGATTAATACCATTGGTAAAAATCTTTGCTGATATGCTAGTTGAAAAAGGCTATCTTCTTTTTATTTTTATTTTTTTGACTACTTACTGGGATTTAGTAGTTTTTCACACGATCTCATTTGCATTTATATTCTCTTGGTTCAAGTTTACCAGACATAAAGCTAATTGTGCCACTCAACTAGTTTTAAGCCTCCAAGGTCCCTGAGACAACCAAAGCCCTTTAGAGTGGCTTGCAGAGCACTGCTGGTCCCAACAGCGTCTTCAGTCTCAGGTCCAGTTTTGTTTTGTTTTTTTTTTTTTTAAGGCAAGGCAACCCTTGGTTGACCTCATAGATTGCAAAGAACTGTGCAGTTTACAATTCCATGTTTATTTTATTTATATTTATATTTATTTTTTATTTTAATTTTTTTATGCCTACAGCTCCTGATCTTCCTAGGTAGTCTCCCATCAAAGTACTAACCAGGCCCGACCCTGTTTAGCTTCTGAGATCAGATGGGATCGGGCTTGTTCAGAGTGGCATGGCCGTAGACAAACTTGTTTTTATAAAAAACATTCTGAGGAGAGAGCCTGCACTTTGACATTTCATGCCTCCATGCCTGTGTTCCTGGGATACATCCTTTCAGATTGTTTTAACTCTGTAGTAGATGCCAGTGAACCTAAAAGTGGGTTCTTCTTTGAAATCCTGAAAGACTTCAAAAAAAAAGTTAAATTTCAAATTTTTAGAAAAATCTCTCACATAATCATCTCATTCAAATATGAAGCAAAAATATAAGTTTCAGGTCATCTAATAATTTGTGTACAGAGATATTCATTTTTAGAGTTCAGATGAAGAGTAGGTTTTGAGATTATCTGAAGAAAGCTGTATTTTACCTCATGGATTCCTTTATTGTTTGTTTTGATAGAACCTATGTGCAGACATATTAGAAAAGGACTGGAACAAAGTAACTTGAAAAAGGCTTTAGTGAATGTGGAATGGAATATTTGCCAAGATTGTAAGACGGACAATAAAGTAAAAGATAAATCTGAAGAAGAAACGGAAGAAAATCCTTCAGTTTGGCTGTGTCTTAAATGTGGCCATCAGGTATGCTTAGATTTTGATCTATAAGGGATTTTATAAAACTTTTCGAATTGTTTTAGAAGCTATTACTGAAGTACAATATGGGTAACTAGGATGCCAGCGGGCACATGTTCCTTGGGGAACAGATTCTGAGATTGAAATTTGTGAGATTTAGGTGGTTTAACTAGGGAGTATTCTCACTGTGTTTTCACCAGGAAAACTGTGAGAGAAGCAGGGTTAGGCAGAGGGAGAAGCTGAACACAGAGGCAGTGCTAGAGGGCCTCAGCTAATCTCACAATACCCTCTGGCTTTCAGGGATGTCCTCTGCTGAGGCAAGAGGTCAGGCCTTTGTACTTATGGGTAGACCAGCCATTGGATGTGGACTGTCCCTGGGTGGGTGGAAGGAGGGATATGGCAGGTGCGAGGGACTGACCATGGCCAAAGAAGCTCCTTTGCACTGAGGATGATTCTTGGGGATGGGTGGACCGAGCTGTGAGCTATGGGCTATCAGTAGGCCGCATTCCTGAGGGAAGGAGTACCTTGGTCATGGGGATGGGGGTCATCCAGGTGGCAGAACAGCTCACAGGTATGTGAAGGTACTAAAGGTCAGGGCCTCTTAGTCATTCTCAGTTTGGTGGCAAGTTCGGTTTATATGTTAGGAAAGTGGGCTTCTAGCTAGTCCTGTCATGAAGCTTGAAGATGACGCAGAGAGCCTTTTTTGGTTATTTTCTTTTAAAGTGAAATTTTATTGTGATAATTACAGATTCACATGCAGTATAAGAAATAATACAGAGATATCTCTATACACTTTGCCCAGCTTCTCCCAGTGGTAACATTTTACAAAGCCGTTGTATAATATCACAGCCAGTATATTAACATTGATACAACCCAACAATCTTAATCAGATCTCCCCAGTTTTACTTTTCTTTGATTGTGTATGTATGTGTGTTGTGTGTGTGCATGCATGTGTGTATATGTATTAACTCTGTACAATTTTGTTACCTTTGTGTCTACCACCACAGTCAAGATACTGAGCAGTTACATCACATGGATCTCACGTTGACCTTTATAATCATCCCTGCTTCCCTCCTGCCATCCCTTCCCTAGCCCCTGGCAACCACAAGACTGTTCTCTGTTTCTAAAGTTGTATCATTTAAAAACTTATATAAAGGGAACCATACAGTATACAACATTTTGGGGTTGGCTCTTTTCACTTAGCATAATCACCAGAGATTCATCCAAGTCATGTATATCAATAGTTTCTTTCTTTCTTTCTTTCTTTTTTTTTTTATTGCTGAGTAGTACTTTATGGTATAGATATATCACTGTTTAACTAGTCACCTTTTTCAGGACATCTGGGCTGATCCATTTTTTGGCAGTTACAAATAAAGGTGCTACAAATATTTATGTACAAATTTTTGTTTGAATTTAAGATTTTATTTCTCTGGGGAAAATGTCCAAATATGCAATTGCTGGGTCATATGATAATTAAATGTTTAATTAATGCTTTTTAAGAACCTGCCAAACTGTTTCCAGAGTGGCTATACCATTCTGTATTCTGACCAGCAAAGTACGAGTGATCCACTTTTTCTGCATTCCTGCCAGCATTTAGTATTACAGCTTTTTATTTTAGCCATTCTGATAGGTGAATAGTGATATTATTGTCAGGCAATTAAATTTATATGTTAGCAAAGAATATATTTATTATATGTATTTGAAAGGTTTTCATTGAAATTCTTAATTACCCATGGTGAGCATGAATTTATTTGGTACTTCAAATTTTCCAGAATACATTTCCTATTATAATTTTTATTTATTTTGCTACCTTTTTAATTCCTAACATCAATATGAACTGTTAATTTTTATTCTATTATAGTTATCATTTGCACTGTTGGCAAGTGATTCTCAATTATTATCTTAAGACAGCTCATCTCATTCTTACCTTTCAAATCATCTCAAATGGTGTTATAATTTTTTAAATTAATATTTAATTCATTTTAGAATCAAATATTAAGTGATAAATCAGTACTGTTTGCTACCATAGGTAAAGGATTAGAAGTCATTGATAAATATTTCTTCTCCCAAGTATATTTTTGGCTACAGTAGAAATAGGACTACTTATAACAGTATAGTCAAGGAGGGTCGGTGGCTAGTTCAGTTAGTTACACAGTGGAGATCTATTTCTTAGCAATTTAATCAGCTGCAGGCAGAAAATATGGACATATTTTTTTTTATGAATAAACCTACACATCTTATAGTAAAAAGCTTTCATTTACTTGTTCAATGAATACTTATTGACCTCCTTCCATTTGCTAGGGTTTTTGTTTTTTGTTTTTTGTTTTTTGTTTTGATAATATATTAATTTGTTTTTGTGCCTTTTAGATTTATAGTCCAAGGGAGAAATGATAAAGAAAGTAACAACTTTAAGGTAGAAAATAAATAATGTCACCAGGAATGTACACCATGTTTGGTAGGACTGTGTTTACAGAAAGAATGTGATGTTGTCTCATCCTGAGAGGAGCTAGCCCATGAACAAGATCCTGAAGATTGGGTTCGATTTGATCAGTAGCAGTCATGGTAAAGCATTCCAAGACAAATGGAATAATGTGAACAGAACTGTATTGTTGTGAAAGTGCTTAGTGTGTTTAGCTGGTAGATGATGTGTGACAGGTGAATTATGGGAGTTAACCCCATAAAGGTAGATTGGAATCAGGGGGGGTATCAGGTTTATCTATTAGGAGTTTAAGAGCGACTTAAAATTTTTGAATTGAGTGTATGAACACCGCTTTGTTTTAGGAACATTAAACTGAAAAAAAATGTGTGTGTGAAGAAAGAGGTTGAAATTAAGAAAATATTTAGGAAGCTGATAGGAGTCCAAAGTAGACCTAGTAAATGACAGAATTAATACGGCTTAGTTAGGATGGGAAAAGGCAGGTCAGAGAGGAAAGTGTACTTTCCTAAACACCTTCTTCCTCAGGTGGTAGTGTCAGTTGCCTATTCATAATTAAGATTTAATTCTCTTTAGAGTCTCATATTTTATTTTCAAAATTGTAAGAATGGTAGCATTTCTTGAGCCACTTCTTTGTTCATTATAGATTATGAATTTTTTCCTCTTTTGGTGGATTTTTGTGGCTTTGAGATTTGTGATTATAATTTTCCAGGGCTGCAGCAGAAATTCTCAGGAGAAGCATGCTTTGAAGCACTATATGACACCAAGGTCTGAACCCCACTGTCTGGTTCTTAGTTTGGACAACTGGAGTGTCTGGTGAGTTTCAACTTTTGTGCCTATTGACTGGAAATTACTTAAAGTATTGGAGAATGGAGGTATTTGTAATGTTTAAGGAGCAAGAAAGTTAAAATGTTTGTATTTGTTTAAATACTATCACTTTTAGAAGGCTAGATAGAGAACGTGGTGTTATGAGAAGCTTTTGCTTAGTATTGTAGAAGACTTATGAATTTTCACCCTTTTTTTTGCTTGTGATACCATAAACCATGTATGGGATGGATTGTTATTTGTTTAAAAGTTGAGATATTAAGAACAAATTCCAGATAAACTGAAAATTTAGTAAAATTTTGGCAGTGAATTTTCATGAAAATAAATGTCAGGCTGGTATCTGTATTTCCTATATTTTAACATCATTAAAACAAATTTTCACATCTTTAAAAATCATTTTCACAGCAGTGTTCACTGAGTATCATCTGTCAGTTATAAAATTTAATAATTTTAATGAGGTAGGCCTGATTTTTGAAATATGTATAGAAAAAACTTTGACTTTAATTTCATAAATACCCATTTCAATAAAATGTTTATTTTTTCACAATATTTATATGTAGCCATAATTTGAGCTAATCTAACGAACAGTAAACCAGAGTTAATATGGATAGTCTTCTTTAAGAGAGCATCAAAGGTTTATTTTCACTTTTTCTAGCAGAATAATTCAATGGTTACCCACCTCGGGTTCCAGGAGTTATAATTTGTTCCCTCTTTTGGTTGTCATTCTGTCACTTTTCTTCTCTGTGGTCTTTGGGGACACAGGTGTTACCTATGTGATGAGGAGGTCCAGTATTGTAGTTCAAACCGACTGGGTCAGGTGGTTGATTATATTAGAAAACAAGCCGGTATTACAACTCCAAAATCAGGTAAAAATATCATTTTTCTTAATACATACTGTACTATTGATTTATATATCTGCTGATATCTAAATTAATTGACTGTGCTACCCATTACATATAGCTGAATAACATTAATTGTGGTCGATTTCAAACTATGAAACAATTTTTTGTTAAGAATGTAACACAGTGAGAATGTAGGTAATTCTAAAGCATTAGAATTAAAAGAGAATATGAGAAATAATTGGTCATATGAGATGAAGAGTCTGAACTAAGTAGTGAGCAGTAACACCTGGTCCCCATACCCTGGCAGGGGCTTAGAAAGACCTGCCTTATACTGAATTTACTTTTGTTATTTTTGTTTCGATGAAATAAAAGTAAAGTACTTGTAACTCCTTCAAAAGGCCAGATACTTCTCAGATATTTTTCATGCATAATTAAATTAATTGGGTTGGCATGTATCATCATCTTTAAGCTTGCTTAGATTTTTGTGGTCACAGAAGTATCTTTGGCAGAGCCAGAATATTATGTTTCTAACTTCAGGATTCGTTTTTGACCCACAGAATTCATTTAAAAATTTATTTTATGTCCACATTCTTTACTTGATTGCTTTACATTCCAATTTCACAAGGTAAGATATGCTCATTTGCATAAAAAAACTTTTATACATTAAAAAAAGTGTTTATGCTAAAGCATAACTTGTTTGGTTTCATTTGTCAAATTAATGCTTACATCAGTTCTGAATATTTTTTCTATTGACTTTTCTGTCTTCGTGGTAATTTACTGATATTTATTAGAAAACATTTTAAGTTAAACAGGTGGCAAATAATGATATTAGGTAAAATTCACAAATCCTGTTTGTCTCAAGTATAACTTTGCATTTAGTATGGCTGTATTACACATGTTGCTAAATCTCTCTCTCTTTTTTTTTCCCTAAAGCTTCAAAAGATAATGGTAGCATTGAACTTGAAAATAAAAAATTAGAAAAGGAGAGTAAAAATGAACAAGAGAGAGAAAAAAAGGAAAACAAGGCTAAAGAAAATCCTTCCACGAATTCTACTTCCCAAATAACTGTGAAAGGGCTCAGTAATTTGGGAAATACATGCTTCTTCAATGCAGTTATGCAGGTGCCAGTGTTAATTGTTTTCTCTTTAACAGATCTAGTGTTTTTCTCATATTATAGGATGTTTTTGATTATTTCTTACTTATTGAGTTTTTTCCCCCTAAGTAATTTATTTTTGTGTTTTCAAAGAAATCTCAAGAAAATGTTTACTTTGCATGTCAGTAAAACACTGCTGCTAAACACTAGGGTGCAATCGGTTTCAAAACAAACTTGACCCCTGCCCTCATAGAATTGGCTCTTGGGTGGGGAAAACATATGATAACCTAATACAGAAACAAATGCCTGGTTACAAGTGGTGCTCAGTGGTGGTGAGAGAACCATGGTGCTGGTGGGTGGCTACTTCACGTGGAGTGATGGAAGAAATGAATACCTTTCTGAGGTAATGAATAAACTCCGAACTAAAGTATTTATGAGCCAAATAGAGTGGGGAGAATAGGATGCGACTACTTTTTATTTCCCAAGATAGATACAATAAAGATTATAGTGTTGATAGCGATTTTCTGTTTTGATAGCATAGACACTTTAAAAATATTTCAATGAATTCATTTGCTTTTAGATAATTTTCCTTTCTTTTTTTTCCTTCCCATTGTATATTCTAGAATTTGTCACAAACACCAGTGCTTAGAGAACTGCTAAAAGAAGTGAAAATGTCTGGAACAATTGTAAAAATTGAACCTCCTGATTTGGCACTAACAGTATGTACTTTAAATTTTTCTTATAATCAGTAATTTTCCTCTCTGAATATTGACATTTTAAGTTATTTTAAAGTATCGATGCTCATTTTTATCTTTTCTGTTTTGTTTTAGACTACCAAGTTAAAGATTTTCAGACTAATAATAATTATAAGAGGTCTTTACATTTATTTACTATATATATGCCAGGTTCAGCTGTATTCTAGTATTTAGGCTGCCTTCTTGAGAATGTTGTTGATACTTGCGAAGCCCTAGGCATATATTATCATTTTTAATATCGTAGGTGGCTTAAATGCCAAAGAATTTTAACTTATCCATTTTTATTATTTACATTTTTCTTTGGTGCTGTTATATTACTTCTAAGGTAATAAGTTGTAATAATCTTTAGTAGAACTGAATTCTTCATAAAATAGTCTAGGACCAGAAACTTTCTATATCTTTTGATGTCATTTTGAACTTTATTAAATGGACAACTCTATCAGGAACATTGGCAGTACAGGTTGACTAGTTACATTTTGGTAAAATAAATGCTTTCAAACTTGACTGAAGAAAGTATTTTTTATTTCCATATTCAGGAACCCTTAGAAATAAACCTTGATCCTCCAGGCCCTCTGACCTTAGCCATGAGCCAGTTTCTTAACGAGATGCAAGAGACCAAAAAGGGAATTGTGACACCTAAAGAACTCTTTTCTCAGGTCTGTAAAAAGTGAGTATCTGCTTTGATTGTGCTTTCAGTTCATCAGTAGGATGCTGAGAAATTATGTGAAAAAATGAATAGCATTAGAGTCAACCCAGTACATATATTAGAGCATTGTTTATTTTATTTAGATTAAAGGACATGTACTTTATGTGAAAATGAGATCTGCCAAGGGCATTGTTGGACTTAACAGAAATTTTGAGAAACTAGAACACTCCAGGATTTGGGCTATGAGCTAACATTTTGCAAAAATAGCTTCATATTTTAGTAGACTCATCATTGCTTTCTTTTTTTTTCTTTTTCTTTTTTTTTCCCTGTAGAGCAGTGCGTTTTAAAGGCTATCAGCAGCAAGACAGCCAGGAGCTGCTTCGTTATTTATTGGATGGCATGAGAGCAGAAGAACACCAAGTTAGCATATTTTGACCAGTGTATTTTATATATTTATGTCTGTCATTTGCTATCTTAAGAGTTATTAAAGCAATGAAAACTAGTTATTAAGGCCATTGTACTTAAAATTTTTTTCTACACTAACCTTTCTGACCAGTATGTTTTAATTGTTAGAATGAATGAAGAGAATTAGAAATGATTCTCTTTTTCATGATGCTCTATTTGGCTTGACGATTCTGGAGTTATCATTCTTTAAGGATTCTGTACAGGCCTATACCAGGGGAGCTACAAAGTATTGGAACATGTCTCTCCCAAAACAATTCCCAGCTGTAGCATACCTTCATCTTATTCTGAGGAAGCTTTTTGAATCTAGGAAGTATAGCAAGTCTCCGAATAATGAGTAATGTCATTTCGTTTAATGTTTCATTATAATGTTCATGAGATGCCTTCGGAGCTTGACTGTTGTTTATATCAATTAGTCAATTGTTTATATCAATTAGGTATTTTGTTATACATTGTTTTGCCTAAAGTCACAGAACCTATTGACAGCATTAAGTGAGGACTTACTGTATATTCATTTTGTAAGAGTCAAGAAACATCCATTGCATTTTAAAATTTTTGTTAAATTGCCAGGATTTAAAGTAATATATTTGGTGATATGAATATAACTAATACTAGTAATAATATAGTGATAACAACTAATATTTGTTTAGCTCTTATTTTATGCCAGGCACTGTTCTTAGAATTTATATGAATGACCTTACTCTGTCCTCACAACCATTCTATGAGGTAGATGCTATTATCATTTTCTCCCTCCATAGATTCTAAAGCTAGGATGTAGAAAAGTTCAGTACCTGGTTCAGGGTCATCCAGTAATGGTGGAGCTGGGTTTTACATGCTGGAATCTGTCCCTGTAGCTCTCATTTAATCATTCTGCTTCTCAGACTTGATACTTCAGTGGTCTTTCCAAAGGAGATGAGCGTGTTCTGAAAAGCTTTGTTTTGAAAAAATTGAAATCTTGAAAGGACAAGACAGTACCTTTGTTTTCATGGGTTAGTGATTGTTTATAAATCTAATTCTTTTAGCTCCTTGAATTAATTTTGAAAATGTGATTTTAGAAATATTTATTTTTATTTAGTAAGTATAGGGAGCTAATTCTTAATCACTTTTTTGACTTGATTACATCTTTTCTAAGGAAAATAACTATAAAATTTTAAATTTAATAGTATACATATGTCCATTTTATTACTTTTAGAGAGTGAGTAATGGAATTCTTAAAGCATTTGGTAATACTACAGAAAAATTGGATGAAGAACTGAAAAATAAAGTTAAAGGTAATGTCCTTACTTTTTGAATTAAATCACTATAATTGAATTCCTTTGTACCTTGGGTGAAGATTTTTGGCACAGATATTTTGACTCTAAATTTATTAAATATATATTTCTCTTTATCACCCATTGATTTAAAAAAAATATTCAATACTCCAAAGGTGAATATTTCAGGAAAAAAAAATCTTTTGGCATATTTTTATGCAATATTATAGTGAACTTTATAAAGATAGAGCTGACATCACAATTTTATATTTTCAAAAGCTTAGACTTCTAATTAGCAGTGATAAATGAATTTTACTTGTCTGAGTTGTCAGTAGCTGGTTTTTTAATCACAGAGCCAACTTCTTTGTTATTATTGTGTTGCATTTAAAGATATAGCATAGATCTGTCTGCTAGAACTTTCTGTGATGATGGAACTCTTCTACATCTACTCTGATAGAGGAGCCACTAGCCACATGTTGGCAGGTGGGCCCTTGAAATGTGATCGGTGCAACTGAGAAGCTAAATTTTTATTTTTATTTAATTTAAATGAATTTATAATTAAGTAGCCACACATGACTAGTAGCTACTATATTAATAGATTCAATACATAGCAACTCTTTGCCTTTTTGGTGCCCTTTAGGGCTTGGCCAGTGACAGAGAGAATCGCTCCTGCTGGCACTGTCGAAAATTGTGTTGCTGCATAAATGGACAGCTACCATTTGAATAAGTCTTATAAATTTAATGTATTTAGAAAATAGAGTGATCACGTAGTAAAATTATGTCACCTTATACTAAATTTATCAAGATTATTCCTGAGAACATAGGAAAATAAAAGGATGGTTTTATTTGGACCATCTGCATGAAAAATTTGTTTTGTTTTGTTTTGTTTTGATTTTGATTTTAGAGTTAAGTCTTAGAGTTCACAAAGCAAATTCATGCATTCTCGCCCAAGTTTGCTGCCAAATGATAGAAGGTTAGAGCTGAAAGTGAGCTCAAATGTCATCCAGCCTAGCCCACCTGCTCATTCTACTAATGGAGAACTTGATATGCAGAAAGTCTCACTGACTTGCACAATTTATTTTCCACAGACTAGACCTTGGATAAGAACTTTTTTCTTTTTCATGAGATGTAATTTTTAAAAAATTTGTTATACTCAAAATTGGAGTATAGGCTGCTGACTCCAGCATAAAAATACAATTATGGTAATGAATAGAGAAAAGCAAATCTCAGATAGGAAATTAAAAATAAAATTTTAGGGTCAGGTAGGTAAGTAAGTAGTTTTAGATCATTCAATCAATTATATAAGGGTAATTGATGAACTTTTCCTCTTGTAGATTATGAAAAGAAAAAATCAGTACCAAGTTTTGTGGACCGCATCTTCGGTGGTGAACTGACTAGTACAATCATGTGTGATGAATGTAGAACTGTAAGTAGATGTGCTGGATTTATTCATTAAGTAGAGTACAGTTTATTGATTGTTTCTTTAAATAACAGAAACATCTAGTTTTATGAGATATCCTTTGTTGAACTACCCAAATATGCATAATTCTTTGCTGGAACTATGAGCACTCCTTACATCTGGAAGAAGTTAGCTTAACATTTTGTTTTATGTCCCCTAACCCGGCATCCTCAGTGCTGTGTATTTTTCATTTCATTTTTTTTTAAGCCTTTGTTTTAAAACTTAGCTCCATGCACACTCCACCTCCCACCATGATCTTACTAGATAATATCTGAAGTGAATCGTTTCCTTCCTTTCACACTTTCTTTTTTGGTTGGTTAAGGTCTCCTTGGTTCATGAATCTTTCCTTGATTTGTCTCTACCAGTTTTAGATGATCAGGTAAGACTATTGAGTTTATTTTATTTAAGTAGATTTTTTTCCCTCTATTAGATTTTATGGGGGAAGTCTGTCATCTTTTCCAGGTTTGTACGTTACTAGCCTATGGGTAATTTTTCTTAAAGTAGGAAAGAGGGATTTGAGATAGGATTTTAAAGATTTGAATAAAGAATGAGGTAAATACTTTTTTTAAAAAAAAAAGAAGGTGGTGTTTCTAGACTTCTTTATAGATAATTAACTTGATTAGTTTACATATAGGGAAGAATTTTCTTCATATTAAAAGTTACTATTTGTTTTCATTGTTTAAGACTAACTGCAAACCCCTTACAGTTTTAAGTTCATGGATGTTAACAGAGAGTACCTCAGTTGTAATCCATGTTAATTGGATTTCTATCCAGTGGATATAGTAAAAAAAGAGAACATGTTAAGAATATTGGATAAATTATTATTCAACTTAATATGACTTAAGAGCCCCGTTAATCACTGTTTTTTAGTGATTAAAATCTTACCATATTTTTTACTTCTTTTTTCTTATCATATTTTTTTTATTTCTCTAAAACTATCATTTACATGCAAAGAAAGAAAAGAATAAAAAGAAATACCTGTATTGGGACATGTAAATCACTTATAAACAGAAAGTACATTTAGAAGTGAACATAATTACAAGATATAGCATGTATCCAATAAAATTTGTTATGTTTCTTTTTATTATACTTGGATTGAAAGTTGCCTTTTTTTATTGTTTTGTTTTTTTTACTTGTTTTTTAGTATGTGAAGATTATTTTTTGGTATTTGAGATGAATGAATTTTTCTACATTGTGGAAAATAAATCTAGTGTAAAATAAGAATAGAAAAATATTTAGGTGACTTGAAATCTCTTCACCAAACAGTGGTTGTAAAATTTTATTTTGGGCTCATATTCTCTCTATATTTTAAGAGTGGTAAGAAAAGTATAAATGATAAAAATCTGAAAAAGACAATGGAGGATGAAGATAAAGACAGCGAGGAAGAAAAAGATAACGACAGTTACATAAAAGAGAGAAATGATATTCCTTCAGGAACAAGTAAGCACTTACAAAAGAAAGCAAAGAAGCAAGCCAAAAAGCAAGCCAAGGTGGGTAATTTGGAAGAAAACCATGCTTTTCTAATTTTATATTTTGAACCATTAAGTTTGAAGTCTGAATGACATCAGTAGATATGTCTCATTTCATGTAGAGCACTTTCATTCGGTATTTAATTCAGTGAATCAGTTCATTTAGTGGTCTCTGCTGGGAAATGTCTGACCATATGTGAAGAAAAGGTTGTGTTTTTTTCATCTTGCATTACTGTGATGATGAAAGAGTTTTAGTTCATTTTTAATATATTTTTTAGTTGTTCATTCATTGACATTCAAATTTTAAAAATATTTAAAGACGTCTAACAAAAGTCCCTTCCACTCTTGTTCTTTTATGACACAGATAATTACTTTCTCTAGTTTATGTGTCCTTCTGAAGTTTCTTTTAGAAAATGAGATCAAAAACAAATATGTAGTTTTGTTTTTCCCTTCTTTTAAAAATTATACACACAGTGTTTGCTCTAATAGCCAGGGCTGAAGAAGTAACCTTATACAGTCACTTAGCAACAAGGACATCTTCTAAGAAATTTACTGTTTGTCTGTTTCATCATTGTGCAAACATCGTAATGTGCCCTTGCACCAACCTAGATGGTGCAGTCTGCTACACACCTTGGCCACGTGGCGTAGTTTATTGCTCCTACGCTACAAGCTACGCATCACATTACTGTACTAAATACTGTAGGTAATTGTAATAGAATTGTGAGTATTTGTGTATCTAAACATAGGAAAAGTATGGTAAAAATACAGTACGAAAGATAAAAAATGGTACACCTGTATAGGGTACCTCCCATGAATGGAGCTTGCAGTACTGGAAGTTGCTCAAGTGAGTCAGTGAGTGGAGAGTAAAGGTGACGCCTAGACATGACAGTACACTACTGTAGACTTTATACACACTCTACACTTAGGCTACACTAAATTTATTAAAAACATTTTTTTCTGTCTTTAATAATAAATTAACTTTAGCTTACTATAACTTTTTTACTTTATAAACTTTAAAAGTTTTTAAAACTTTTTAACTCTTGTAATAGCACTTAGCTTAACATACAAACATTGTACAGCTGTATAAGATATATTTTTTATTTATACCTTATTATATTAGCTTTTTTCTATTTTTAAAAGTTTTTAACTTATTTTTTATTTTTTAAACTTTCTCATTAAAAACTAAGACACAAAGACATTAGCCTAGGCCTACCCAGGGTCTAAGACACAAATACACAAACTAAGACACAAACACATTAGCCTAGGCCTACCCAGGATCAGGATCATCCGTATCACTGTCTTCACCTTCACATCTTGTCCCACTGGAAGGTCTTCAGGGGCAGTGACACACATGGAGCTGTCACCTCCTATGATCACAGTGCCTTCTTCTGGAATACCTCCTGAGGGCCTATGTGAGGCTCTTCTTGAAGAGGTGTCACTCTTTTCAGAAATACATTATGGTGGCTTGCTTGGTTTGTTCTTTTTTTCATCATAGATTTTGCTTGTAAGCAGGTAATGCACCATGAATATTCCTCTCTATTATTAAAAACCTTTCAATGTTGGAGTCCATGTTTTCAAACTTTTTAAGGAGCTTGCTGAGGTCTGCAAAAACTTCTGCTAAATGCTTCACTGTGAATTTTCTTGGAGGTTCTTCTTTTTCTTCCTTTTCTCTCGCTTCTCCTTCAGCTATCTGTTCCTGTTCCAACACCTTGTTAGTCAGTTTCTTGGGAACCAACTCTAAGAGCTCTTCGGTGTCATCCTCATCCACACCCAGGTTAAAAAGTTTCCCATCTCAACCACAGCATCGTTGATTTTTGCAGCCTTTGCACTGTGGTGTTCTGATGGCTACATCACTAAGCAATAGGAATGTATCAGCTCCGTTATAACCTTATGGGACCACTGTCATAAATGCAGTCCATTGTTGTCCGAAACAATATACAGAACAAGACTGTGCATGTCAGCTGTAGGGTAAATATTGAGAAGAGAGATTGCATTTGTAGTTTTGATAAATATCACCTAACTGCCCTCCACAAAGGTTGAACCAATTTATTTTGCCACCAGCAACATATGAGACTTGCTGTTTATCTTTGACAGCAGTGTTATCAAACTTCTGGATTTCTGCCAGTGTGATAGCTGGAAATTACCAGCTTACTGCAGTTTTATTTTCCACTTTAATATATGAAGTGTTAAGCATGTTTTTAAGAGCCATTTGTGTTTCCTTTTCTTAGAAGTATTTGTTTTTATTCTTTTCCCACTTTTCTTTCATGTTTATCTTTTTTTAACTGAAATACATCAAAAAATGTTTGTGTCCTGTTTCTCGTATACTGCCATTTAGCCTTCTGCTATTACAAATTAGCCTCACAGGGACTGTCCTTTTAGTTACAACCACAGATGCTAACCCCTTGAGCCTTTAGGCATTCCAGTAGCAGGGATCTTGATGAAATCCCTCCTCACTCCTACCCCACCCCTTCTTGGGAATAGGCTGCAAATGGGAAAAACGATTTTAGAGGAGGAAGTCCATTATTACCCTCTGTACATGCTGCTTCCTTGCATTCTCCCTAATTTAAGGTCCTTTGTTTCCCAGAATATTTTCTTCTATCTCTCTGCCCAAAGCAGCCCTAAACTTGTTGATCTTTGAGTTTTCAGTTTGTTTTTGATCTTTTCAGTGAAACTTTGACCCAGTAATTGTAAGTCACATGTATATGCCCCCTTCCTGTCGTATGTACAGTCAGACTCACTACCTGGTGTAATGCCTGGCTGCTTAGGTTGGACAGTTTTCCTGCTGTGTCTAGATCACTGCTCTTAGAGATCATGTCTTGCACATTTTTATTTGCCCTAGTGTATAAGTTATAATTTTTTGATGGTCAGTGATGGTTCATTCCTTCTTTCAATTAAAGAACTTTTCTTCATAATTTATTTGATCCCTGATAGTAAAGGAATTTTTAGGATTAGAATTCTGGGAGTAAACTTTTCCTTATTAACTTATTCATTTTTGATTGATAAGCAAGAGAAGCTATATGGTTCATGTATGCTCATTCTCTTCCTCTCCATTTTTTAAAAATGCTTTATACTTTTTACACAGAACCAACGAAGGCAACAAAAAATTCAAGGAAAAGTTCTTCATTTAAATGACATCGCTACCATTGACCATCCTGAAGATAATGAATGTGAGGTCGAAATGTCACTTCAGGGAGAAGTGGATAGTAAATCTGACCATGTTTCACAAGAGGAAGTTATAAATAAAGAGTATTGTGTTAATCAGACAGATTTGAATGGCCAAGAGAAACTGATAGAAAGTGTAACTGACAATCAAAAATCCACAGAGGAAATAGATATGAAACATGTCAACATGGACAATGATCTGGAGGTTTTGTCATCTTCTCCCAATGAATGTACTGGGAATTTAAATGGTGCCTACCCGCAAGTAGGGAGCAATGGAGAAGGGGACATTTCCAATGGTTTGAAAAACCTTAATTTGAATGCTGCTCTTCAACCTGACGAAATAAACATAGAGATTCTGAGTGACAGTCATGCTCTTGGGACCAAGGTGTTTGAGTTTGTAAACGAAGATCCAGAAACTGCTTTCTGTACTCTTGCGAACAGGGAAGCGGTTGGTACTGATGAGTGTTCAATCCAACACTGTTTATATCAGTTTACCCGAAACGAGAAACTCCGGGATGCAAATAAACTGCTTTGTGAAGTATGCACCCGGAGACAGCATAATGGACCAAAGGCAAATCTAAAAGGTATTGAGATTCTCTTACAGAAGGTCAAATTAACGTTCTGAGGCACATTTTGCACACTGCATAGGTGGAGTACTCCTGTTTTAATTGTTTTAGAATTTGGGTGGCATTAATAGGTTCCCTCTACTATGTACATATTTTAATAGAAGGATGGCTAAGCAGAACTCTATCGAAGTGGCTGGTACTCTGTGGCCTCCCAACAGCAGCCTCAGCTGCAAGATGTTTTGCTCTCGGATGCCTCTCCCTGTGGGTCAGTCATCCCACTAGCGTGTTGGCACAACAGAAGCCTGATAGATAGTGGCTTTGTATCCTCAGTTTCCTGTCAGCAGCATTTGTGAGGTCCTCACCTCACTCGTTCCTAGGAAGCTATACTTGAATTTGTCAGTGAACTAAAGTGACATTCCCAGCGCAAGGTGCTAGGAGGACAGTGCTTTCTTACAATCACTCTCAAATACGAACAGAAAGATACTAATTGCCCTCCTCCTAAGTGGAGTAAGTGGGATAGGGAGGGAACATGGATGTCTAAAGAGTCTTGTTAGATTGTTCAACTGCTTTTAAAATCTAGCTTTTATTTATTTACATGTCAGCACAAAAAGTAAATTGTGTTAATTTCATAACAATTCTGTTTAGAGCAGATGTTGGCAAACTATAGTCCACAGGACAGATTTGGCCTATTGCCTGTGTTTGTATCGTCTCTGAACTAAAAATGTTTTTTATAGATGAATATTTCAAAATGATTTTATTATGGTAGAAAATGCTAACTTCGAACCCCAATTAATTAAGTTATTTCTCCAAAAATAATTCCATTCTTCAGTAGACTGCAGTCATACTCACATATTATTATATTTTGAATTCCAAAATAATAATTTAATAATATAATAATATAATAATATTATATAATATATAATAATTTGTGGAAGTTTTTCTCTCATATATGAACATCTAAAAATATCCTTGATCTGGCCTCTTGGTCCACAAGCCTAAAATATTTATCTGTTCCTCTCCGGAAAGTTTACTGATTCTCACTTTAGATGTTTGAAATGATTTTATAACAAACTGAATGCTTTAGAGCTCTCAAACGATTTTTACACTGGTAAATTTTTTTTTCTTTAGGTGAAAAGAAACATGTTTACACCAATGCCAAAAAGCAGATGCTGATTTCCCTTGCTCCTCCTGTTCTCACTCTTCATTTAAAGAGATTTCAGCAGGTAATGCTTGTTAACTAAAATTTTTTTTTAAAACTTGTAGCACCTGCTTTGTTATGTCTCACTATGTAACTGTTTCTTTGGTTTTCTGCTATTTTTTTTTAACTTCAAAGAAGTAAGAAAGTAAAAACTATATATGGGTAAAACAAAAGTTTTGATGAAGATGCTTGTGAAGGTTGAGGAGAAATTTAAGGACAATTCTTAATTTTATTAGAACTTACGTTGTTCTTTTCAGTAATATTAGCATCTTAGTCTAATATTATTTTTGGATTAAAAAAAAAAAGGACCAGTTTACTAAGTATATCTCACACTAAGGAAATTTAGTGAAGGTTTTCTGTTTTGTGTGTAGTATCTTAATTTTACTAACTCTTGACAAAAAGACATTGATACCTTGGATCTTCATCATTTTGGTGACCTGATCTTTTTTGCTCTAAGCAGTACAAGTTTCAAGTTCAGTTCCAAATTCCAAAAGTACCTTTAGAACATTTTCCTCCTCTGCTTGGTATAAGCCTAACTTGGGTGGGTTTCTGTGAACAATTTGCTGGGCCTGGTTAGAGCGTTAAGGCTGAGAATGTGTGCTTCACAGAACAGTATTCTGCTGTTGCTCAGTTTTAGGCACCCAAAACCTCTGGTTGAATGTGGCTTTTCTGGTTGGCTAAAAAAGAAACAAGAGTGGCTTTCTTAATGTGTTGGTGTGTGTGTCTGTGTCTGTATGTGTGCTGTGTACTTAGCAAAAACAAACCAACTAGCCATCAGTTGGTCAGGGAGAGTGAGTTGCCTAAGACTGAACCAGGGCTGGATGTTGGTGCTGTCTGGGCATCAGTGGGACTACAGTTTACTTAACATGCACAGCTTTTCTAGGAAAAGAACTTCATTAATGCCCCTCTTTTTTTTGTAGGCTGGTTTTAACCTACGCAAAATTAACAAACACATAAAATTTCCAGAAATCTTAGATTTGGCTCCTTTTTGTACCCTTAAATGTAAGGTAAGTAAAAGTGGTCTTTGGGGGAAAATCCTTTAAAGAGAAATCATAGCTTACCAAATACTGTAACAGCAACTCATGGCGGTATGAAGCTGATAAGAATTACTGAGTAGAGTGGGTCTTTGGTTTTTGTACCTTTATAATTTGAAGATCTAGGATGGATCGTTTTGAACATTAGGATTATTATTTCAGTTTAACATTGTTTTGAACCCTTATTGTGGCAGACTTAGTGGGTGCCATGGATGGGCTGTATAAGCACTTCTGGAGCTTACAGTACAAGGTCTGGGGAACGCTGGGAGATGAGCCAGGGAAGTGAGGTAGGATTGAGGATTTGGAGGGTTATCATGGTGAGGAACTTGGGCTTTATTAGGTATGCAGTGGGGAGCCATTCGAGTTCAAAGCAATGGGCCGTCATGGCCAGTTCTGTATATTACACAGGTTACTTGCTGAAGCATGGAGGCTGGATTTTTAGGAGGAAATGGCTAGAGGCAGGGAAACTAGTTAGGAGGCTGTTGAATGTGTTCAGTCAATAGATGATAAGGGCTTAAACTAAGGCAGAAGAGGGGAAGGCTGAAGGAATATTTCAAGAGGTAAAATTAACCAGACTTATGATCAAGTGACTGTGGAAGATAAGGTAAAGGCCTTAAAGTGGATGCCAAGGGTGACAGAGAAGGAGGAGCTGAGCATGATTCCCAGGGCCTGGTTGAGTGAATAGGCAAATGGGCAGATGGGGGTATCATAAATTGAGGTAGGAAATACAGGTAGAAGAGCAGGTTGGAAGGCGGAGAAAGGATATTGAGTTCAGTTTAGGATACATTGAGTTTCATATATTTTTGAGATATATATATTTTTGGCTACATTTAGAAAGCTTTTGGATGTACATGTCCGAGGCCCAGGGCAGAGAGGTTAGGGCTGGAGATGAGGATTTGGAATTTAGTACACAGGTGGGAGTTAAAAATCTCTTGTGTAGAGCATGGAGAGAGAAAAAGAGGAGGTAGCGAATATAGAACTCTGGAGAGCATCGAGTGTAAGAGGCTTAGCTGGAAAAAGAGACGCCACCAAGGGTCTCAGTGAATCTCCATTTGAAGAATTTGGGGAATCAATAATTCAGATAGTTGTTGAGGCTGTACTGTTGTACTATATTCACAGTTCAGATACTCATTATAAATATATTAAAAGTCTTTAACAACAAAATTTGAAATGATGGAAATTCCCTCCCCAAATAAAAATTTTCCAAGAAAGGTATTTCAGAGCTGGTATTTCAGACTGAATTGTGATTATTTTTATGTTCTAGCAATAGGCCAGAGACACTTTTGCTGGTAAAAACAAAAATCCCAACCAACCTTTGGTTAGATTAGTTTTAAATACGTCATTAAGAATCCATCTTTTGCTTAAAATGTTGTTGCCCTGTGTTCAGGTTTCAAAGAAAAGGCCAAGTGGCCTCAGTGTTAGAATTATCAGGGAAAAAAGACTGGATAAGTATTTGTGAATTAGACAGTATAGAAGTCATGGTAAAGTTTTCAAGAATTATAGGTTAACTTTAGTGGGTTGAGAGATGAGAATTGGAGGTAAAGCATGTAGGTATGTTAGAGGCTTTGTTGAAAAGGAAAAGTGGTAGAAGCATGAAGTTTTATTTTTAAGTCTGGGAGACTTAAGTAGGTTTGTAGGCCAAGAGGAAAATCTATGTTTAAGATACAAAGGAGATAAAAATCTCTCTTTTATCTGGTGAAAGTTAGGGCCAGTTGCTGTGAAGGACATCCATGGAAGAGGCAGCTAAAGACATATTACAAGATTATGGAGTCACACTGAAGACTCTGAGGTAGAAAATCACGGACTTAACCACCTGCATAGTTACATGACTTTGTTTCCTAGCAATAGCAGCTGTTTGGGGATGGGATGGTGGAAGGTATGTTGGTAGGATTTAGAGTGGGATTTTGTGATGAATTGGACGTGATGGCAGAGCTGGCGATGGGTGGGAGAGAGATTATTTGTAAGATATATGTGGTCTGTCTCAAACTTGAATGTGCACACGAATCACTTGGGAACCAGTGGGTCTGGGTGGGCTCTAAAATTCTGCCTTTCTAACAGGCTCTCAGGTAAGGCCGTTGCTGCCGTTCCATTCCTACATTTTGAGTAGCAAAGACAGACTTTATATGGTAACAAGACCAAAAGAGGCTTCCTAGGCCAGGAGACAATGAGGACTGGAGGATCCTGTTAGGTTGAGGAGTAAGATGAGTAGGAGGAATGGAAGAGTTATGAACTGAGGCTAGAAATTTAGTAAGAATTCTGACAGTTCTGAGTCAGATGACCAATGTGAATAGTCCTGATTGTGGTTGTCTAAAATGGAATAGCAGTGAAAATCCTGTGGGGAGGCTCATTGGTGGACATAAATCCCTGAGGTAGGTGACGAGATTTGGGGTGAAGTATCAGGTTCAGTGAATCAAGTTCATAGATCAGAGAGGTGTGTATAGGCAGTACTATAGAAGGGCAGTGATGCCCATTCGGGACTTTTTACAAGAGTATAAATGTAGTATATTGTCTGAAAGTGGCCCCCCCAGCCTGTGTGCTTCCAACCAGTTCTATGGCACATGGATCTTTAAAGAGTAAGCAGCCTCCACTCCAGATGGTGAGGGCTTAGGAGGTTGACTGTGCTTTTCACTACATCCCTAAGGGGCATTGGAAATGTAACAGGTGGTTTTTGGCAGGACCTAAGTGCTGTCCTCTTGCCATTAAAAGCTTAACATTTTGGGGCAGAAACCAGGATAGAGTTGTTGAGGTATGTTGGCATTGTTTGATCCCAACACTCCTGAAGAAACTGGCAAGTTCAGTTGTTTCTAATAGTGCACGTGAAGTGTGAAAATCCTAAGTAACTGTGAAAAGGCAGGGAGAAAGTAAAGTTCAGACTCAGGAATGATTTCTGCATTCTCAAAGTGAAAGAACCTTTGTGTGATTTAAAATGGTCTTGCCACCAGTATCTGTATAAATGCAACTAGAACTAACCTGAATTCTATTCATTTTTAAAGAATGTCGCTGAAGAAAATACAAGGGTACTGTATTCCTTATACGGAGTTGTTGAACACAGTGGTACCATGAGGTCAGGACACTACACTGCCTATGCCAAGGCACGAACAGCAAATAGTCATCTCTCTCATCTTGTTCTCCATGGTGACATCCCACATGGTAAGATGTCTGTCAAATTCTGGTATTCCCCATATATATGGCAAAAGCAAAAAATAAGGAATTTGAATCTTTCGATTTATACTTTACATTTCCTTGACAGATTTTGAAATGGAATCAACCAAAGGGCAATGGTTTCACATCAGCGATACACATGTGCAAGCTGTGCCTACAACTAAAGTACTTAACTCACAAGCGTACCTCCTATTTTATGAGAGAATACTGTAACAATTTCAAAGTGCTTTCTCTGGAAACACATTTATGCTTTTATAATGGCTGTAATATTAATAAAGAAGTAGAGACTAACTGTAAATCATGTTCACGTCAGATTAAATAATGCCAGAAATCATGTTTATTGAAATACTGAAGGGAAAATAACTACAAATTTACAATGGCTTTGTATTGTCATGGTGGTTTTTATTCCTGCTCTTCGTTTCTGGAAAGGATTCTGAATTAAGTCCTCTGTGGTTAATGTCTGGGTGGTGGGCTACAACATACAACACATCAATAAACTGACTTACCCCCAAAACTTGTTTTATTACTTAGAACATTGTAAGTTGTATGGACTTACCCTACTAAGTAACAATTCTAAAAAATGTTTCAGACTGATTAATTATGTTGGTTTTCTTAAAATGTTCATTTTAAAACCATAGCTATTTGATTTTGGCAGTGATATATAATTGGGAGAAACACATATACCTGGAATCCTTCTGATGCCATACTGTGTACATAAGCTGGGGTGTGGGCCTGACTCTGCATGTGCTGTGTAATTGATAACTGGCTCAAGGCAGACACTTGTGGTACCCTAAGTAATTGGGTACCAGGTCCCCTTAATGCCAGCAGGCCAGAGAAGGCCTGTGATGTGAACTGTCCAGCTAATAGTCCCTTTTTACCTAGCCAGTCAATGTTTCTGAGTTGAATGCAATTCCAAAAGCTGTAAAGATACCAAGCCTTTCTAAACTTCCTGTAAGGGTTTGATGTACACTGAACCCTTTTTGCTATGCAGTCAAGGGAGAGGTATCACTCTTACCACTTGAGTATGTTCTTTTTCAAAACTCTTAAAAAAATGTCTGCTTTATGACAACTGACTGGCTTAATTTCTACATGTCAGAATGTATATTTTCAGCTGCATCACAAGCATGTTAGTACTTTGCTACTAGAATGTGAGTATTTCAAATCAGCCATTTAACAAATCATTCATTGCTAATGAAACAAGTTACTCTGAGTCAGGATTTCCCGAGTTGTGGGAAAAAAACACTAAAAAATCTAGTCCAAGGGTCAGACTTCCTGTAAAAGGCTAGACGGCAAATATTTTAGACATTGTGAGCCACTTGGTCTGTCACAGCTACTCAACTCAGCAGCCTTAACAATACGTAAATATACGAGCATAGCTGTGCTCCAATAAAACTTATAAAAGCAGGCCCCTAATTACTTAAGTAACTTGCCTTATGTCCCACAGCTACTTTAATTAAGAAGGTTGAAACAAGTCACTTAGATGCAGGAACAGTGGTCACCAATGAGGCTTTGATAGTAACAAAACATTTATTTTATCAACCAGCCAAAGATATAAACACAAAACACCTCTTAATTTAAGAATAGGAAAAGACCAGGCAATTCCTAGAGTACAACTATACCTACAGCCTCTGCCTACAGTAAAAATCAAACCATTCAATCATTTTGGTCGTCATCCCAGTCTTTCTTCCCACTTGGAGGTTTGGGTCCACCAGCTGGTTTTGCCATGATGATCTGCAAATCAAAAACCACAAGAGTATACTTATAACTCAACCTTGAGAATGAGGAAAAAAGAACATTTTTCTACTGGCCTGATTCAAGATTTAATAATCACTTTGACATAAGCAACCTATTTTATAGTGCACATGAAACATCAGCATACACTTTGTTAGCTTCCAGCAGTGTGAGTTTCCTGCTTTTGAAGATTTTAACGGCAACCAGATCCACACATATTAGTGAAGAGCGTTTGCTGATTCTAAGACATGCACCTCAATAACCCAATGAGCTAAAAGGAAAAACATCTGCATGCATCTCAGTTTGGCACCTGATTTGCTATTTATATACAAGGTTCGTCTTGCCAACCATCTTTATCCCAATTTCCTTGAGGTTTAGGAAATTTAGGTCCACCTGCCAGTTTTGCCATTATAATCTAAAGTGGTGGATACATAAAAATATATGTTAACACCGAAAATTTCTAGTACCTGTACATGAGAACCATTCAAGTGGCAAGAAGTGTGAGTTCATAAACAAAAAGTCCATGTACTTAGTCCCCTGGTACTTAAAAAAACACACCAGAAGCCTCTAATTTCTCTACAATGCAACAAGCCAACAATTTCCAAGTATAACCATCTATCATTTTAATAGGGTTTGGGGAAGATGGCAGCTTTGGGCTCAAAGAAATTGGGAAAAGCTAAATTAAATTAGTTGGCTTTCCACAAAGTAGAACTCTCAAACTCTAATGTACATCCTGAATCTTAAAACTGGAAAGTATTCATTGCTTCTCAAATATATTAAGAGATCTTTCTGTATTTTGGCTTGTGTCTAAAACACAAACTGAAATGTCTTCACTACCACCTCAAATAGATTCCACACCCCTTTTCAGAAGGTTCTGTAAGAAATTGAAACCTGAAATTCCTGAGTACCATTTTACCGAGTACCATTTTAATTCAGACTGAATTAAAGGCATTAAGTATAATTTCAGAACTTCAGAATAGCTTGATTTTTAAAAAAGTACCTAGAATAGTAGTTCTCAAACTTTAGTGGGAATCATATTACCACCCAAAGAGCGTATTTAAAATATATTGCTGGGCCTCCTTCCAGTTTCTGATTCAGTGAATCTGGGGTGGACCCAAGAATATTTTTAACAAGTTTAGGTGATGCTGACGCTGTTGATGGGGGGACCATAATTTGAGAACTAGTGAAATAATAACATTTGAAAAAAGATTAACACAGCTTTCCTACAATATTCAATGCTTATGACTTGATTTGTAAGTCCCTTTCCAATATACTATAAAAAATTAGGTATAAAAAAAGTAGAAGTTCATTACAGTAACACAAACTGGTTAATGTCAAATGCCTTCTTCAGATACTTATTTTATATACAGAGTGCAAAGACCAGGAGCACCTAACAATGTGACAATCTTCCTCTATCATAAAACAGGCTTCCAGTTTAAAACCAAAATTCAGAAGTGCCTTCATGACCAACACTTTTATTATAATTATTGTCTTGCCTGGATCAATATTTGAAAAGTTCCTAGGTTAAGGAACTTCTACTATTAGAATTTCTGCTTACCTCATGCTTCTATCTCCTTAGCATGTCCCTTTTTATTTTTGGTCCCCTGTTTTATTCTTAGCCACATGCTAACGTTCAGAACAAAAATTTCCTTAAATTTCCATTATCTTTATTAAAAACTCAGACAGAATCTTCCACTGAAAACTACTGAACACATCGATATAAAAACACTCTATTATTAATAAATCCAGTAAATATCCAGTTCCAATTCTGGTCATCTTGAGGTAGGAAACAAGTTCTTTTACTGAGATGAAATCTGTATTGCTTTAACTCCCCTCACTAGTCCTTATTGTGCTGAAAGTCTAGTTTTTACCCATGACTTGCTTCTCCCAAGATTAATTTGGCATGATTTTCACTTACTATATTTATAACTTTCTATTAAGTACTTACAAATACTTCATTGCTTAATAATCACATCTAAAATTTTGTAGGAAAATAAATTTGTAAGAAAGTTAATTTCATTAAGTTTACTAAAAAACACCTTGAAAAATGACAAATTCTAGTTTATCTCTGAATCCAAGAGTCTTTACCACTTTGTCACAATTCAAAAACAAATCCACAGAAATACTATGAACACCACCTCTATAATCTTTTAGAAGAACCCCAAAACATAATTTGTCACAACAGAAAAAATTTTAATCACCCAGGTTCCATAACCTCCACCAACAACTAGACGATTCATTTTCCTTCAAGTTGGTATTCTACAATGTCCGCTTCTGGCCTTTAAGGTCCTTCCATGTTCCATAGTAATAGTACACATTACACTTCTCCAGACTCTTTACAAAGAGGTTCTTAGGCAAAAAAAAAATTGTTTGAAAACTATGACTCAAAATCACATTTGTTTTATCCATTCCAGTTTAAAAATGGCAAAGGTTTCTTTCACTGGCAAGATCTTCCTTTTAAATGAATTAAAGTATATTCAAAACAAACAGTAATAACCAAGAAAAAAAATGGTTTTTAGGGGCACATCAGCATCTCTAAGATGAAGGTAAAGGAATAGTCTTGAGTAGAATGAGAATGGTGCTATATTCTAGCTCCAGGAAAATATACTACTGAACTACATGAAAATTAGTATTTTTAAAGATCAAAATTCCACTTTTCACTCACCTGATCCACTCTAAGTACAGTGACGGCAGCATTGGTGGCCAGTTTGATAGCCCAGTATTTTCCCAGGTAAGTATCTAGAATACCAGCCTCCAACATGTCCTTTACAGCAGGAACTTCAGCCTGTCAATGCAAAATTTTTATTCTTTTACTTCAAATTCTTTGATGTAAAAATACTTATACTCAATAGAAAATGCATGGCTCCTTAAATACTAGAAAAGGAAATAGACAAAAGTACTATCCTATACACCCTATAAACAAAAGTATTAAATCAGAATGAAAACTAAATTATCAAACTTAGATGGAAGTTTGTATTGAAAGTTAAGTATTACAAAAATCATTTTCTTCTAAATCAAAACATTTTGTCACTGATTCTTCTTTTAAACTTACTACATCTACTTTTAGGTTGTACATGCTCAAAGTAAAACAATTTAAGTTCATACTGTTTTTTCAAATACCTCAATATCTAATCCAACATTTTTATTTCCTTCTTGATGTACTGCATAAAGTTTAGAGATTACTTCATTGGCCTTAACCCCAGAGTTTTCTGCCAGTGCCCGGGGAATAGCTTCAAATGCCTCGGCAAACTTCTTAATGGCATACTGTTCAAGTCCAGGACACGTCTAAAACAAAAACAGGTTTATTATTGTATTTTGTTCAAATAACAAAAATAAAGTCAATTTATACTGAGAAAGCTTTACCTCTCCATATGATGTGATCTGTTTGGCTAACTCAATTTCTGTTGCTCCACCTCCAGGTACAAGACGTTTATCCTATAATATGTAGTTCAGAGAGAGAAAAAAGTCACTAAGATGTAGTTTACGGTTTTCTAAACTTTAGATCCCAGTACTCCATCACAGAAGTTTCTAATCAGGCACTGTTATTCAAATCCTAATGACAAATTTTATACAAATTTAGTGATTTGGACTAGATCATATTGGACAGAGCCAAGGCCCAACATTAAATGAGTTGAAATATATGGATGGGAACAGTATACCTATCTGCATTTCCAGACACAGCACTATAAACAACCAAAGCTACTGAAGGTACATTATAACTGAAAATAACCAAAAACTCCCTTTAAAAATATTTTTTATAAAAGCCTTGCTTTGCTGTTTATTCCTTTGCAGAATCATTTTAGAAAACTACCATATTTATCAGCAATATATACTTTAGTCTTAAAAAAAGGTGCTTTGCTTTACACAAGCCATTCATTTTGAAGGGCTCAGTGTTCAGGAGTTGGTCAACTGTGATTCTGAGGCCTTGTATATTACTATGTTAAGATTTGTGCTAATACTGACCCTTGTGAGAACTTTGAAAGTATTAACACCATCATCAACTGCCCTTTCTATATCATCCATCAGATTGTCTGTAGAGCCTCGAAGCACTATGGTAGAAATGGCCCCATCTTCCTTTTCTGTCAATAAATTAAATACACTGGGATTAGTCAAAGAAAACGAACACCCACGTTTATATAAACATCTTATACCATTACTACTTACCATGCTTGAAAACAACCACCTGTGTATCTCCAACTTCTGAGAGGTAAACACTGTCACAATGTCCCATTTCTTCAACCACAGGAGGAGTCTGTAAGAAAGTGACTGTTGTAATAAAAATAACTCAAATATGTTCAATATCTTTCAATGCTGTACAAAATACATACCAATCTAGGAAGAGCTGTAGCACCAACTGTTTTACACAGCCTTCTGAGATCCCATTTTGAGTTCAGCCTTAAAAAGAAAAAGACCTTAATAGGAGTTTTAATTCCATCAGAGAAAATAAAAGAGATTAAGCAGGAAGCTGAACACTGATACCCAAGTCACATTTTTTTGACCCCAAGGGTTCAAGCTCAGAATAGGTTTGGATTGTACTGTGCAGCTCAGACATAAGCAATTATGGCATTATTCTAGAACTGGAGAGTTCAAGTCTCTAGGATGACAACAGTTTATAGTTCTAAACACCAGGCAAGCCCTGGTATGAAGAAAACTTTTGCTTTACTTTGGGTAATGACATTATGTGAGGAAGAGAAGAGTGATTTACTATGGACATTAAATCAAGTGCCAGGAGAGGCGGGAATGGGTAAATAAGTTGTCTAGTATGCCCCATAAATGTGTTCATGGGTTAAAGTTATGGCCCTGACCCCACATTCTGAGTGTGCCCCAGGCTTCTGCCTGGTCTCTTAAGGTGTTCCTTTTGCCTAGAATGGTTTTCTCTCTCCCCTTTAAAATAACAACATCTAATGACTGGTCCTTCAGTTCTCAGCTCAAATATAAGTTTCTACGAGGTGTTTTCTGTTTTGTTTTTGATCTAATATGTTATACTTTCCCTTTTTTAAGTCTTCACGGTGTGCTGAATTTGTTTAATGTTTCACCACCAAAAAGCCATTTATAATATGGGTTTGCAGAATGAAACTGTTCTCTTACCTCACCAACATGATATTGTATTTGTTTGCATAATGAAGAGCCATGTCTGCCACTTTGCCACCTGTTACGACGACATTTGCACCGGTATCAGCAATAGCTTTGACTTGTGCATCCATAAGATTTTCTTCTCCCTTACTAAAATTCATCAACTCTTCAGCAGTCTTTATCAATACTGTTCCCTAGAAAAAAAAGAGAGCACTCTTTAAAATTATTTCACTACTTTGGTGTTCAATGTCACAGGATAGCATTTTGCTAAAGAGATAAGAGATCTGGGAGAAAATACAAAATATACATTATGAAGCAGAATACAAAATCTGTAATAAAATAAGAAAAACTCAGCCTGCTCCTAGACACACCTGCCTCACAAAACTGATGCATTTTCTGTTTGACAAGCACTTTGGTGAGAAAGATGGAGAATATCTTAATTTTAAGCATCCTGGCATGTCTTTAATGTCAACTACTGTACCAAAGCAACGTTCTCGACTTTTCTAAAATGTGGACTAAATGACGAACTCCCTACCTCCATGCCTGCCAAACTTTTAAAACCATCAACAACTCAGATTTCAAGAATTCTAGAGATAAAGTCAGAAGTGATCTGTAAACACAAACTTCAAACTTCATAATGTATTTTAAAAAATAAACTTAACAGCTATAAATTATATTAGTTTATTTTTGTTTCAGTATGCTATGAAATCTCATCATTATGTTAAAATATTTTCTCATGAAGAGCACACAAGTACTTGTATTCTCTTCACTGAGATTTTACTTACTAATGTGTAAATTATAGTAGACGTCAAGGGCTACATGTTACAATACAAACAATACTGCAACCATGCACATTCTAGTATTTAGCATTTGATCTAGATATGCAAAGAATATAAATCTGATTTTTAATAATAGGTATGATCCAGTTATTTGCATTAATTACACAGTAGCCATGGAAGTAAGAGTAAACCCCACTTCAAAACTTTCTTAGAATCATAAAACAATCCGAAAAGGCAACCTCAAATTTTTATCTTTAAAGTTCTGAAGTCTACATACCTTAGTTTCTGTTATCATGCCATCAAAAGGACAGGAGTACACTGCTATTTTTGCATCTTTGACAGATGTTACATCACCTTCAGTTTCCTTCTTAAAAACCATGCCATGTAATACTGAAGAGGAAGAGATACCAGAGCCCTAAGGAGTTGAAAACCAAAATCATCAATGATCTTATGAAAATAACATTAGGGTTAAGTTGTTGATTCTGCAATGTACCAAAAACATCCTTTTCTAAATAAAGTAATACACATGCTAAGGCAGTTTGTGAACCCTGAGGATGAGGGGGTTGGGGCTGGACATAAAGCACAACAGTCTGCTCAGGGTAAATATCACCGTGGGAATGAGCCACTGTTATGGAAAGCGGGGGAGAGGAGAGGTCTTTCAGTATACTGGGAAGAACCAAAGAGAGAGGACAACTCCTCTAAGTTGCTCTAAGTCATTCATTCACTCAGTCACCAAGTACTTGGTGCCAATGTACCAGGCAAAGCTGTCAGTAATGGGGATAGACCAGGAAACAAATTTAATAAGGAAGGGGGGACAGTATATGGAGGGAGTCAGAAAACACACAGCATATATGTACATTTATACAAAAACACATAGCTAGCAAATGTAGTTATAATGCTAAACTCAATCACATTAACCATCATATGCTAACGTGCAAAACCACTGTGAACTATAGGTTGCACTACATAAAGTACGAACATTTTTATCAAAAATATACTCATTTCAATACTAACATCGAAGTGAATTTTACTATAGAGCAAAAAATCTTGCATCCCATTTAAACTTGCCTTCTAAGCTTATTGGTATAATTCAGCATATCTGAAGAAGGCAAAAAATACTGTGTTTATGCACTATTTTCAACCTTCAAGTTGTCATGGAAAAATAACTAAGAGCAGATAATGTCAATATCCCTTTAAATTTAACAAGGAGTAGTCTCACGACCTAGCAAAATCAAAATGTTATATCAAAAAGCAGAAAGTCCTAAGTCTAAAACCTGAGGCAAAATTTAGGTTTACATTAACACATTCCCCCTCCCCCCAAAAACCAATGACCTATCTAGATTACATGAATGCATTTTCTAAACTTACCAAAATCTTACAAACTCTGATGTTATCAACATTGAAATGGCCAGAATCAGGAAAAATAGACACTGTTAAGAAAACAAAAACATATCAAAAGATATATAATGGGACAACAGAGAAAATATCTTGGTCACATTAAGTCATTTTTATTTTGGATCTTTACATTCACTGATTTTTTTACTCACCACATGCTTGAGCAATAAGCTTGGCCAGAAAGACTTCATTACCATACTGTTTACTCATTATGGAGGTATGAAGCAGAGATGACACTTCATCAACATCTCGAAGATTTTTTGCAGAACAGCATACCAAATCAGGAAGAATCTCATGGGCTTTCCTGCAGGCTATTTCATAACCTTCTATGACCTTAAAAACCAAAAATATTTCTTAAAAATATAATTTTGACATGACTTAAAGTAGCTTACTTTGGTAATGCAATGAATATAGATATTTATTTTCAACATAAAACCAGAATAACATTCACAACAGATGCTCCTAATGAAGATGCTCCTAGATGCAACTTACTAGCTACAAGATCTTGATTTAATTTAAGTCTCATTTCCCTCATCTAAAATAAAATGGGATTAATTTTAACAGAACTCACAGAGTTAAGGACAGAAAAAAATACTGCATGTAAAGCTATGTACCACAATGCCTGGCACAGAGTGAACTACTCAATGTTAGCACAATCGTGATAGAGTACTGTCTTATCTTAGTCTGAAGTAGTAGGGGGTGTGTGTAGGGAGTAGGTAAAAATGAAATGGGAGTACATTCTAAAATGAACACTTGCCTCAGAAACTGACAGGCCAATTCTAAGAAGTTCTTCCGCCAATTCCAGAAGAGCTCCAGCAAACACCAGAACAAAGTTGGTGCCATCTCCAACCTCTTGCTCTTGCATGTGAGAGGCCATTACGATCATTTTTGCAGCAGGATGCTGTACCTGGTAGAGGGGTTTGAATGTCTCTAACATTTGATCTTTAAAACAATATAAAACCATTTATTTCCATTAATCCTTTTTAAATTAATAAACTCCAGTCTCCCTGTGGGCCAGGTAGCTCCATTCAACCACACTGCTCTACACTACTCATAGTGTTAGTGCGGTCACAAGAAGACAATTCAAGTCCCTCTAGGCCCACCAGCAGAAATGCACGCTGTAAGTGAAAACACTTTCAAAGTGCCCTCTTTTGATGTTCAGTCATCTAGCATGCACATCTCCACAAGAGTTCAGATCATTATTCACTAAAGAGCAAAAATATTTCTTAAAAAGATAAAAAACAAAGAACACACTAAACCTAGGCATTTTTTAAAAAAGGTTCCAGGTGAACCAATATTGTCATCATTTAATTGGTCATGAACCTCAATTTCTATGTATGTTCTTATTTTAAGGGATAGCAGTTGTGAATAAAAAAAGGGAATATTGAATGTTTCTTACCAAAGAAGCAAATCAAAATTTTAAGTGGTTTGTCCTTAGGATTTAGATGCTTTTTTAGAAACAAGCAAGGAGTAACAACTGATAGCAGTGAGAAAACTAAAAAGTCAGTACTACAGTTGTACTATGAGGACAGTTTTTCCACCATACTTTAATGGAACTGAGAATATGGTGTACAACATAACTTCCACAAGGACAGGTCCCCCTACAAATACCTTGTGGAATTAAATTTGTTCTTTTGTTCAACATGTTATTTTAAGACTATATTGTTACTTGTTATAAAAATGTTAACATCATACACAGAGTTTCATTTAAAAGGATTACATGCTGGTGCTTTAAGAGCAAAGTTTAGGAAAATTCCCTGAGGTTGAACATATCCTTTGTTACAAAGCATCTAGTGGAGGAACAGCTCTCACCTTGTTCAGGTGCCAGACCTTCCTTTAACTACTGGCAGTGTCATTTCCACAGACTCTAACATGAGCACTGCAGTTGTACAGAACAAAATTCCAGATTGTTCTATTTTCACAAAACCAAAGAAATGTTTTGAATTTTTTTTTAAACTACTGTTTTAAGTATCAGCGGTTTCTGCATTATGGAATAATTCACTTCATGTCACACACAACATATTCAATTTGAAATGATTATTAGCAAATATACTTTTATCACAATCAATCCCTCCATAAATTAATAACTTAAGGAACTTTGGGAAAAAAATAGTCCCTTATTATCCATTCTGAAATAAGAGTTTTCTCTGTTTAAATATACTTAATTTTTTATGTCACCCAAACATTTCTTGGATTTTTAAAAGAAATAACTTACTTCTAGCTCTCTTAAAATAGTCGCTGCATCATTTGTCACAAATAGCTTCTCCAGGTGGTTGATAACCATTTTGTTCATTCCTCAAAAATAGAAAAACAAATCCATTATTACTCAAAACCCTGTCCAAATGCCCAGGAAAATCTAGTCAAGCGATATAAATTCATACGTATTTCTTAAAATAATTTTGGAAGAACACATTATCTTATTCTTTAAGATTATCTTATAATACCATGGCTCTCCTTGACTGTACATCCATGTTCTTTCCTTTCTAATCTCCTACGTTCACTAGGAAGATGCCAATTTTGTCTTTTTTTAATTCAATAAATATACATTAACATGTACAAAGAGCAAAATAATCTACTTAAAAGTATATTTACTTTTTTGCTTATCCCATAAATCTGAATCAATTAAATTTAGCTGATGGCAGGAGGCAAGAGAAATTTTTCTCCCTTAAATCATAATGTCACTTTATGTAAAAGAACTGTTCAACAACTGTAACTATGAACATTAGATACCATCTCAATGGTGAAACCACCATAATTTTTCTATCCTCTCAACAGGATATAAAGTAATACTCTGATTTATTTTTTTAAAGATATCTGAATTGCTGAGTCAAAACTGGAAACACTGTACTGGTGTCCATGAACTATGAAATAACTTTCAAAGCTAATCTGTCCATGTTTAAAACTCTACATTTAGAACACTCTCAAACAATAAGTTTGAAAGAGAAAGCATACAAAACTCTATTACTGTATCTTTTAAAATATGAATTTACAAATTACCATTTGGTCCATACGCTGTACGAGTGGTTTGGGCAAGCTCCTTGCAAGCTTGTATGTTCCTGTACACTGCTTCTTCTAATCCTGAAAAATGCTATAAATGAAAACTTGATTAGACAGGACAGTGAACACTGTGTTTTCTTCACCTGTAAAATGGGAGTAATAACAGTACCTACCTTACAGTATTACTGAGACAATCAATCAAGATTTATATATGTAAAGCATGTTGCTTAGTATTCATAAATAATCCATAAACTTGCTCACTAGTTTAATGAATAAAGGATGACATTTTTAGGGACCATTGATACCTACTTACACATCAAACATAAAGTCTACAATTTTTTTTTTTAATGAAGTAAAAAGCGCAGGGAAGAGTGCTAAGATTGATTAGAGAAAGCATATGAGCTATTTCAGGTAAAAATACCTTTAGCTTATCAGTACTTTGACAAAAAGTTGAAATATGATATGAATATTTTTCTAATTGGGTTAGAGCCTGAGCATTGTAAAGCCAGCAGTTTTATGTTCACTGGGAATTCCCACTTAACATATCTGCCCCCCAAATGTTTAGGGACTAAAGTGTACAGACTTGAATGGTAACACAATTCAAATGTACACATAATGGAAAATTGCTGAATTGCTCACAGCACTAAAATTCTCAAGTTTTATACTGGACTTTAGACTTGTGATTTACTTGTGGCCTCAGGTTTCATGAGCGTACTGCGCATGTAAACGTTTTTCTAGGGTTGCTTTGCCCGATATAGCAAGCACTAGCCACATGTGGCTATCTAAATTTTATGTAATTAAAATTAAAAAATTCAGTTTCTCAAGTTCAAGCGCCCAGTGGTTACATGCGGCTAGTGGACATCCTATTGCAGAAAGTTCTATCAGAAAATACTGTTATAGAGTACAAAGTGTGGCTTTTACACCATTCATAAAAGGAACTGTGATCCAAACAAGGTTAATAGCCACTGTAAAAGTAGTGTCTTCAGTGACACGGGTTTGATTCATGATAGCATCAGTCTGATCTGCCTTGCACATTCTTCCCCACCCCCATTCCTGGAGGAATAATCTTCTGATTATAAATCAGATTCTACCAAACCTTTCAATGATTTCTCATCACTTAGGATAAAAATGTAAATCCCTCCTCCAGGCTACAAGGCCCTACATGTTCTGGCCCTTAGCTAAAGCATCTCTATACAGTACTGTTCATTTCCTTTATCATTATTTGAAATTATCCTTCTTGTTTGATCGTTTATTTCTTATGCTCCAGAACAAAAACTATCAAGATTTCAGCCTTTTTAAAAAAGTAGACATCATCATATTCAGCAAAGCAGTTTCACCAACATTTACATTAAACTCTGTATTTATTTAGTTATACTCATCCCAAAAGTGCATGTACCATTAAGAAACCAGTTCCCTAAAACTGTTGCCTGAAATTAAACCATGATCTATATTTCCAAATTAAACACAGGAAATTTGAGGGACAAAAAAAGGATCACTATTGGAACAGTCTAAGACACAAATTTATCAGCAATGCATTAAGACATTTTTAAAAATGCTCTTATGCTCTGGCCATAAAACAAAGCAGTTTTACTTAAGCCAGGGTATCACTCATCCCGCGCATTACACAGGGAAGTCTGATAGTTACAACTCAAAGGTCTCCGTCTTTTGGTCCAATCTCCTCAATGTAAAAATGAGGAAAGCCCTAGAGGGCTAAGTTTTATATTAAGCTAGCTAACCAAAGTTGGGACTAGAACCCATTTGGATTGTAAGGAGTATGCCACAACTAAATGGGGAGCCCTACGTTTCTCGAAAGGAAGCTGCCAAGAACTGGCCCTTGTTTCTCTACAGATCACCCACTCCATGAACTGCGTATCATTCGGCTTCGCAATTCTCAAAGCGATTTCATCTATGTTTTCGACTTCACCCTCACAATACCCTTGCAGGATGGAGAGTTTGATCAGCTCCGTTTTAGGGACAGAGAGGAAACGCACGAGCTGTGCACTTGCCCAACTGGTTAAGATACGAATCCTGAGGTCCTGCCCCTAGCCCACCGCCTCTGACACCTCGACGATCCCCAGGGTCGAGGAAAAGCAGAAATGCTCGCGGGCCTCCGCGGCCGAGCCTTCCCGACACCACCTCCCTTTCTGGAATCTTCTCTCCCTTCAGGGAGCACGCCCGATCCGTTAGTAGGCTCTTCTTCGCTGCGGTCGCCGCAGCCCTTCGCCGACTCTCCCACCCCGCTCTCCCTCCCTCCATTCCTTACCTTCGCTCCCTCCTTGAGCATCTGGGCAAAGCCCGGGGCCTTGGGGACGTGAAGCGCCATGATTCGACTGCAGATAGCCGTTCACGCTCTCACCCGCAAGCTCCCAAAAGCAGCAAGGGGCGCGCAAAGCCTCTTGGGAAGGCAGCGTGCTGTGGCCCTACGCTCCTCCTTAGGCCCGCCCTTTCCCCCAGCCACCGACGTGAAGCATCGCGAGATTCGGCACTTCCCGCAGTCAGAACAAAATTGACGATCCTCGATCAGGTCGATGGATGGGCTTGATCGCAGAGCGCGTCTTTGGTCTTTGAGCCCACGCATGCGCAGGCAACTCAGGTCGTTGTGGCTGGCTGCCGACTGCTCCCTCCGTCTAGACTACGAGGTTGGGACGCTAGATTATTATTTTTTTTTTTTTGCCATTTCTGACCTGGAGACCACGCCTCCTTCCTAATTAATTTCCAGGTAATTTTACAGACCCACCCATAACACCAGGGCAGGTGTTCCCTTTTATCCCAAGGCAGAGCATCTGCCCTCATCCCCCACAGTCTATTGTTGGGCGTCTGCTCTTAGGCTGAGTGAAGCATGCTGGGGACTTGAGGGTGATAATTAAAATCTGTAAGGATAACTACATGCTGAATACTCATATGTACCAGGCGCTGTTACTTGTTTTTCGTGCGGCATCTTATCTAGTAGCCAGTTACGAGTTAACTATTCTCCATTTGGTAGAAGCGGAAACTGAAGTTTGCACTTGGTAATTTGTCCAAGATCACACCGCTAGTAAATGTTAAAACTAGGATTCCTGCCCAGATCAAACTGCAGAATGCACGTTTTTAATCACTTATCTGTATTACTTGTATTCACCTTTTTTCTGAAAACACAAATCCTTACTACTCTCCTAGAGTCTTTTAAAACTCGACCTCTGTGTCTACCCACAACACATGGCTGATTTCAAAAAGATTGAATTGTAGTAAAATATTTTTTAAGAACGTCACACGGTGAAAGTAAAACACTTGTTGAAAATACAGAAAACGTAGAGCAGAACGTTTTGGCTCAGCTTTTGTTCTTTGACAGGACAAATTACTATTTTTAAAAATTAGGACAGATTTAGTATTCCTTAAAAAATCACGTGTCGTGTTTATCATCAGTTTTAACTTTTTCTATTTTCTCAAAAAGTACAGTTATAAAAATTAAAAAATGCTTTTTTGCCATGTGAATCACCTATTGAGAAGCGAAGCGGTACAAAAAATCATTGGTCCTCAAAGTGTGGTCCAAGGACCTCTGAAATGTGCTAAGACTCTCTCAGAGTCCACCATGACCAAACTATTTATGTAATAATACTAAGACATTTACTCTTATTCTTTCAGTTAAGACTTTGCCAGAGGTTACAGGATGCAAGTGTCTAACACAGTTTAAATGTAAAAGGAATGAGAAGTTTGTAGTCTTCTATGAAATCAGTTGTAAAAGAGATTTGCAAAAGTGCAAAACAATGCCACTCTTCTCTTTTTTATTTTGAAAGTTATTTTTAATAAAAATATGTATGTTAACATGTGATGGGCCTATTACTGTTATTTTAAAGTAATATTAGAATTTATCAGTGACAGAATTATAAACTAAAAGTTTATAGTACAGGAAATATATCTGTAATCTACATAAATAAAAGCTATCTGAGAACATCAATAATTTTCAAGAATAAAGGTTTCTTGAGACTGAAAAGTTAGAGAATCACTGCAGTAGATAAGTCCTGAACAATAATAGAACAACTCAAGATTTTTCTCATAATTAGCTAAGAAATAAAAACTGTCATTCATCTGACTCAAAGAGAGTATTACTTATCACTAACCCAAATGAAAGGGGTTAAAAATGACGCCTGTTGAAATTTAATTAGTTAAAAATATGTAAGGAATCAAATCTTATAAAGATCATGGAAAATTAAACTTGAGAACAAAACAATTGATGAATCTAATTTCCATTGAAAGTTTCTAATAAATTGATCTTACATTAATTTTAATCAATTAAAAAGAAAATGGAAAAATTGAAATCAATTAAAATCTACATAATTAAGAAATTGATTCAATTGCCAAGAAGAATGCTTTTTAGATGAAAATTCATTAATTTTATATTATTTGGGTTAAACTGTGTATTCATAAGTATAGAATTAAATATCAAGGGCAAATTTTCCACTGGATCCAAATAGTAGTTCAAATATTCCTCACTCAGAGAAGAAGAAAAACACAAATCAATGTGGCTTCAAGGGCCAAGTTCTGGTCCCTGCTTATCTCACATGTATCTTCTTAAACTTCCAATTTCTGTTCTGCCCACAATAGCCTGAATATTCATCTTGTCTGCTTTATCTCATCTGCATCATAGCCTTTGCATCTGCTATTCTCTTTACCTAGGATGCTCTTCCTCTCCCTTTTGGCAGAGTTAATTCTACTTCAGTAAACAGATACTTTTGTTAAAAAAAGCCTTCCAAGACTCCCAAGAAGTTCCCAATTAGTCATTCTCATAACTTCTGTGCTCCTCCTTTATAGCACTCATCACAGTTGTAATGAAAAAATTATAATCTCTCTCAATCATTAGGTAGGTGCTATATTGCTAGCACCTATCACTGGGCATTGCATGGAATAGAGTCTCAATAAATAATTGTTGAATGATCAAATATGGGTCCAGAAGAGGACACCACAAAATTGGGAGATACAGACTTCATTCATCTCATCTAGATGTACATGCTATAAAATCAGAGAATATCACAGAGTAATCAAAAGACTTTGCCTAGGAGTTTGTAAAAGGCCAAGGAGACTAGGTTTCTGCTATTTTGATTCAAGAGTCTTGATCCTCATGTTAGGTGCCAGTTGAAAACATAGCCCTACATCTCTCTTGGATTGAGAGTGTTACCCTGTCAACTCCCTCTTCTGGAGGACCTCCACTCATGCCCTGGGACGTCTAAGCCAACTAAGGACTCTGATGAAGATTAACCATTTGTTTCTAGTGACTGTTTCTATTTTTTCCTGTTTTGTTTGCCTAAAGTTTTAACCTCTGTACTTCAGAGTTATTTTAATATTTTTGCCTTATCTGTGTGTTTTAAATTTTTTGGTATTCTTATTTTTTTACTGACTCCCATTAAATCTTTCATCTTCTGGTCCCCACCCCCATTTGTATTATTTATTTCATGTTATCATATCTATTTTTCCATCAAAAGTTAATCTTTTTATTTGATTTTGGGTTTTATAACTCATTTTGTGTTGACTTATTATATTCCATTTCTTTTTTGTGAAAATCTCAATTTTTCTTTATAAACAAGGGTTTTTTTTCTTTTTTCATTTTAATCAAATTTCTTTGAATTAAGGAAACCCCTGTTTCCAACACTCTCTGACTTTGAAAATGGCTACTTGGGAGTCAGGCAAATGGGATTCAGTGTATGATGGCAATTTTAGGGGCCATGACTTAATGTGAAAGCCCAGATATGCTGGTCTGTGATTGCTGCTGTGCAATGAATTGGAATAGAGAAGCAGAAAAAAGGATGGTAGACTTTCAATGGGTTAACTATGTTAATCTAGAAATAAAAAGTCTAAATGAGAGGCAACTAACATTTATTTGGGATCAAAAAGAATTGCAATTTGATTCAGGTAGAAACCCCAAAAATGTTCAAATATAGAAGAGGGTTTTTGTGAGGAAAAAAAAAAGAAGGGGATAATTACATGAATAGAAGAAAGAAATTTCTATTGGTGTTAACAAGCTGAGTTACTCTAGCTATACATGGCTGGGTACTGATTCTGTCTCAAGAAAGAAAGTTCGTACTGGTCACTTCTTGTGGTCAGGATGTCTGCTTTCCGGTTGGCTTTGCAAGCAGTTGTTGGTAAAACAGTATTGGTTTGGCTCAGTTCAAAGGTTAGTTTGCTCAGGTCAAATACTCCAAAGTTTCAAGGAACGAGATGTGCAAGGAAGTTCCTCTGGAATGGCTGCTTCAAATCCATTTTGAGATAGCTCCATGTATGTCATTTTTCACAACTCCATTTGATCAAGAAAGGTGGCCCCATGTCAGTCACCTACAGCAAGGTAGGGATTTTGAGGCAAGAGGTTCAGAGTCTTGGGGCATAAACTGGCATTTGATACTTTCTATTGAAGAGTTGAAGTATCAGAAAGTTTCTGGAATGAACAATAAAGTTATTGGCAACTTTTATTCTCCTGAGTCAGTGTTTTCTGGAATAGTTATTGATGAAGACATTGGAGCAGTAAAGTCATGTTAATGTGAACAGCAAGCTGTGTGGGTGTAGATGGTTCTAGTTGTCACTCTTGATGCTCTTTCTAGTGATGAAGAGGGTCTTCTAATTGGTTGAGCATCCTATGAGCATCTTGGTCCAGAAACTCTTAATTTCCTTTGCTCCAAATGCCCGTGAGAGAGGGCATTTAGTAAAATAAGAGTTGGGTTTGGAAGAGGGAGCTAGGTTGATGCTGAGTGCATACAGATAGATGTAATCCATGGTCATGCCATTACCAATAAATCTAGTCTCTATTTTCGATTGTTAAGCTGGAGGTAGCTTCCCTTCCAATGAAGAAAATTACTCCACTAAAATATGGCATAGTTGTGGCCTTATGATAAGGTTCCTACACTACCTTTAAAAAAAAATTCAAGCAAACTTACCATATTCTGACTATATTAATGATTTGACTGCAGGAGACCTTAAATCTAAGGTTTTAGATCTCTCTTTTTCTATTATGGGGGAAAAAACTTTCACAGAGGTAAGAATGTGCCAGTTATCTCACATTTTTAAAAACTTAATTGGGGTGTGGGGAGGGATGATAGCTACCAAACTCTCTTAGTTAGCTCAGGCTACTATACCAAAATAACCATAAGCTCTGTGGCCTAAACAATGGAAATATATTTTATCACAGTTTTGGAGGCTGAGAAGTCCAAGGTAAAAGTGCCAACAAGGTAGGTTTTATTCTGAGGCCTGTTGTCCTGGATTGTAGTCAGCCACCATCAGCAAGATCTCTGATGTCGCTTCTTATAAGAACATTAATCCTATTGTATCGGGGCACAACCTTTATGACCTTATTTAACCTTAATTGCCTCCTTGTAGACCCCATCATCTCCAAGTACAGTTACATTGGAGTTGGGGCTATAGCATACAAATTTGGTGGGAACAGAATTCAATCCATAGATAGCATTCTTATTCTCATAGGAACTTTTTTGTCCTGATTCATTTCTCCAACAAATCAGAAGAGATTTGCCTTGATGCATATATTGCCCTTATCAGATCACCCACTATCTGCTTGGGTGCTGGGCCACATTTCTGTTGCCTTTGGACTCATTGATTCTACAAATTCCACTGCAGGAAGAACCATGTAAACACCTGGACTGGTAAAGAACAGATGGAGACATGCCTCAAGCCTCAAACAATTAAGAAAGAAGCTTTTACCTTTCCCTGAGCTCCTTCTAGGGTGACCTCAGGGACATGTTGAATGGTAAATTTCTCATCAACTTCGTTTGCATACAGAGGCTGCTCCTGGCATAAACGCTCTACTCTTGGGGCAGTGATGTATGAGGTAGGCTCTTCAAGGTTGCGAAGAAAGGGAATCTACATGCTGATCACTTTAGAGGGTGCAGTTTATTAAGGCTTACACAAAAGTAAGAAATTGTACCACTGTCCTTGAGCCAGAAGACTTCACATATGCCACCAATAGGTTGAGTGTCTCTGAGCTGCCATCCTCATACCCTAGTGTATCTGTCTCTATGGCTTTTACCAATGTGGCATGCGCTTCTCTTTGCTTCTTTCATCCCCGGCCTCTTTTCTCCTCTCCACATGTTAGCTTCAGCTTGCTTTCTGTTTTCTATATGTCTCAGCTTCAGGCCCCCTTCAGGTGGGTCTATGTGTGCTTCATATTTAAACATCCCAAGGGAGAAGATCTGGTTGCTTCAGTTTATTGCCATCCAATGAAAAGTCCCCTGTTTCTGCTGAATTCTCAAATCAAGGAGACTACAAGCCTTTATTGCTATCTTGGACTAAGCAAGAATTTCTGGTATATTCAGTGGTGACTAGGAGGTGGGGGCAGGATCATCTGTAACCTTAGTGTAAGGAATTCTTTGTGACTGTTTTGTTTCAAAGTGAGCTGTGTGTGTGGCCTATGTTCACAGTTTCATAAGTAGTCCAGTCAGTCTGTCCAAGGCTGTGCCATTAGTAACTCCCTTAAAGCCTTTCTAATTCAAGGCAAAATAAAAAGATACAAAAAGTAGTATAGTTAATCATTCTCTATTTATTACTAGTCTGAAGATGGAGATCTTGGACCAGAGGAAAATGATCATTTTCCCCTTCCTTTAAATGCTGGCTTAGTTGCCCTGGTGCTCATTTGTGCCCAGCCATGACTGAGCCGGTTAGATGATGAGGAAGAGCAAAGTAAAATGGAATGAGACACGTCACATATAAATTCTATCAGTGATAGCTTAGATCTCTGGAGATTGATGAAATCTCTGTCTTGGGTGACTTGAAGAGAGAACTTTCCCTTCAGCTTTTATGAATAGATTATCAATTAACTAAAACTAAACACCATCAGTCCTTTTAGTAAAATTAGGAGTTACTTTCATAGTTCCTCTGATGGACAGGCCAGACTGGCACACTTCTGTGGTCCTGTATTGCAGAGGCCCGAGAGTTGAAGCTGTATTTCCCAGGTTCCCTTGCAGTTATGGTTCTGGATATAAATAAGCCTTTACTAATTAGGCACCTTCATGGAAGGGTTAGAAGATGATAGGGAGATAAAGGCTATTTCCATGCTGCTTTGATAATTATGCCAGCAAGCCGAGTCACTAGAGGATGCATTTTTGAGATCACTATTCCAGTAGTTACTCTGGTTAGAGGGGTAGATGTGCAGATGGTGACAGCTTCTTCATCCAGCTTCTGGCTCTCTGGATTACAGCTGTGGTTATGTTTTCTTGGTCCCAGGCTATCCAGGGATGATTGCTGATTCCTCACCTTCTAGATCATATAGAAAGAAGGCTCCCAAAGTGGGTCAGTTACATCACAACTGAGATTTATTCCCGGAAGTCAACCTTAAAGCTTGCTTCTCCATCCATGGTGGATTTCTGAAGCATATGAATCCTTGTATTAAAAACCCTTTTTGCTTATGATATTTAGAGTGGTTCCTGTTTCCTACATGAGATGCTGATGGAACCAATTCTTGTGTTTACGATTGTTAGGAAGCTAAAAACAGTCACGGCTAGTCTTGGGAGCCAGCATACAAGATGAAATTTAGAAGTCATTCAGGATCTTGCCAAATCCAATTTTTATTCTTGATTTTTAAAATTTTTTGTTTTTTAAAAGTTAATTTCTTATGGCTGTCCTAGAACTGAGAGTCAGGAAAGATTTTGAGGAACCTGATGAGGAAAATCGAAGAAGCCCCAATATCAAGCAATATGAAAGGCCTCATTTTCTCAAGTTTTTAAATTGAGATAAATTGCTTCTCTCTAGTACACGCAGGAAACATTTCAGTCTTAGTGATTAAAAAGGGCAAGTTAAATAAGATACCTAGTGAAGATTTTTCTGTTATTAAAATTGTTTATGGTCTCCTGGTAACGAATCTTTCTTGACTTTGTTCTCATGGACAAATAGTACAATCCCACTGCCCCCTTTTTTGAAAAAAATATATAAATCTCCTTTTGAATTATGGATTTATGAGCTTACTGGGTGTTTTTCTGCCTCCTTGTTTTAGCCAATTTTCTATGACAAATGCAAGCCTGGGTTTCTCAGACCAACGTTCTATGCAAGGAGCAGACTTTTGAGGAAGTTATTCCACGGTAAACTTTCCTTTCTGTATATTTCAATAACAAGATACGATTAATCACAGCTTTTATTGATCTTTACTCAGTATTTGACCCTGTGCATAGGAACCAGCTATAGACTTCATTGTACAGTATTGAACTGGATCCTGATTCTTATACGGTAGTTCCCCTTTATTCACGGTTTCTTTTTCCATGGTTTCAGATACCTATGGTTCACGATGGTCTGAAAATATTAAATGGAAAATTCCAGAAATAAACAGTTCACGAGTTTTAAATTGAGTGCCATATGCCCGATGCTACGCCAAAATGCCCTTGTCATTTACTTCATTTCATCACATAGGCGTTGTATCAGCTCATTATCACAGAAGGATGAGTGCAGTACAATAAGATATTTTGAGATAGGCTACATTCACAAAACTTTGTTACAGTATATAATTGTTCTATTTAATTATTATTGTTAATCTCTTACTGTGTCTAATTTATAAATTAAACTTTATGATAGGTAAGTATGTATAGGAAAATACAGTGTACATAGGGTTCAGTACTATCCATGGTTTCCGACCTCCACTGGGGGTCTTGGAACATATTTACTGTGGCTAAGGCAGGGAGGGGCGTTACTGTAGAGAATGTGTATCTTAACACCACCGTAAAGATCTAGGTTTGGAAGAATGGTCTCCTGATCAATTAAGTACTTATTTCAAGATGAGTAAGTCAGAGATGTTTTGGCTGCCCCCTTTCTTTTTACCTGTTTCTTAATATTCAGTATTACTTTTGGATGAGCTAATTGAATCCCTTCCCACTCCCACTAAAAATAAACATAATAAATAGTTTTATCTACTGATATTATCAAATGCTAGAAATGACTATACCATTTGGTCCTATTTTCTACTAATAAGTGAAAGGCTTAAATTCAGGCACTGTGGCAGTTAGCCATTGCTGTATCAGTTAGCATTAATAAAGCACTTAGACAGTTAGTGGCTTAAAACAACATGGATTTATTTCTTACAAGACTAAGACTGGTTTGGCACTTTGGTGATCTAGCCAGACTCTGCTGTGTTAGGCGGGGATTGCTTATATATCTACAGTCAGCTGGTGGGTGGTCTCATCCTCCAGCAGGCTACCTGTCTGGCCCTCATGGAAGTTGAGCGTTCCACAAGAGCAAGCAGAAATGTGTAAGGGCTTTGTCAAATTTGCTGCTATCTTATTGGTCAAAGTAGGTCACATGGCCAAGCCCAGAGTCAGTGGAGGAGGGCAGTATCAAAGAGTGTAGGTGCAAGGAAGCATGAAAATTGAAGACAACAGTGCAGTCAGTTACCATCACTACTCAAACCTCAATCACCCTTTTTGACAAAAGTTTTCATTTGCTTTGTATTCAACAGTTCCACTCAGCAAGTTATTTTAGAAAAATACTGTATTGGAACCAACTTACCTTGTAGGATTCCCTAGAAAGCAACATTAAAATTTTCTTTTGGTGTTTTGCTGAGTTGTTTTGTTTTGTTTTGTCTTTGTTTTTCCTTAAACCACAGTGAGTGACTGATAATATCTAGACTGAAACGGTTCAGGTTAAAAATTAGTGCAGTCATTCTTTGTGCTGTGGTGATTTGAGATCCTACTTTTCCATTATCTTTTAAAATGAATTCAGAAGTTTTTAGATGGCACAATGTTGGTCCTTTTTAAAAGGTATTTCAGCGTTTACTCTGGTTAGTTCATCATTGTTCTCTGCCTTTACTCCACAGAATATCTGTACCCTGTATTCTAGTTTGAGAAGATAACTTTTAAGCATCTTTTATCTGATTGTAATTAAAAACGTAACTGCAAGAATGTATATTTGAGGGAAGTTCCCTGAATGACATGTCGTACACTCTCATTTGGGCAATTGGATGAAGCCACCCCATCAGTGTTCTCGTTCTTTGGAGAACTGAATTTGACAAATTGCACTTTGGAATCCTGTCATTGCCTTATAACAAGGGAGAGTGAAAGCCAGATGTAATGGACTGTTGTCTCCACTCCAGGCTTGTTTTTGTGGGTGTTGAACACTGCATTGCATGCTATCTTTTCTATATGACCTGTGGGGAAAGCTTATCCCATTATTCACCCATTATTTTTATTTTATGGCCTCTATAATCTTACAACTTATTTGTTTCTCTCTTGAACTTCTAGAAACTTTGAGCCAAATGTGTAACCCAGCTCTACCAACTATATAAGACTATGGTGTGACATTTTTGTATATTACTCACTATTTGGTTTATTAAAATCTTGTATGTTCTTTCTTCTTTTTCCCAGACTATCTCAATTTAAAGAAAATCCTTATTGGTTTTATTTGTTTTTATAAGTCACATCAAATCCTTTAGGGAATGAGGTGGGGCATAGATATATTTTTTACAGTGCTGGTTTATAAATTTACAGATGGGGATGATTAAAGGGGTTAGGAGCCTCACTTCAGATTTTTTTTTTATTAATTTAGGAAGAGGAATTTGCAATTTTTGCTAGAAACACAATCACACTATAAGTAGCACAACACTAAAGTAAGTATAAAACAAGGGTAAGACTCACGTTACTGTACACCAATTTCATTAAAAAGAATAATGGGAATAAAGGATCATTGCAGATGTTTTTTTTTCCTTAAGTTGCATGTGGTAATTGATTGGTATATAATGTCTCTGACTTCTTTTAGTCACTCAGTCCGTGAGCCTGTGCTTATTTTTGTGGTTGGATTAGTAAGGAGGCTTGGTGGTTCAAATGCTTATCAGCCATCGTCATTCTCACTCGTCCTATTCTTAATTTTTGGCTATTTTTATTACAATGATTTCCCACTAGGATTTTCATTAGGGTCAGTCATTAGTCTCAGGGGACTAAAATTAAGGAAGGATCTATTTATGTCATGGTTGGCTGGAGAAATTACATTTTCTCATCGCTATTTTTGATTTAGCTGTTTTCTGTTCCTTAACAGATATTCACTCTTCTGACACTATGCCAGATTGCACAATTGAGGTGGAAGTTAAATCATATCAAGAATCCTGGTGAACAAAGAGGGTAATGGTTATGAAAAATCCCTCCCAAAAGATTTGTTTACCCCCTTACATCATCATACAGGGATTTTTGATAACTTAAGAAAACATAGCTTCACATTATTTAGTTAGAAATTAACTTTCCAAGATGGATAAGAAAATTTATTTAGAAATAGGAGATACAAGAAAATATGATTAGAAAAATGTAAGAATACAGTCATTTATCACAAGATCACTCTCAAACTTTGCCAAAAAGTTACAAAGGAAAAAGAAATTAGCACAGAAGATGCCTGTCTCCAAGTCCATGTGCTTCCTTCTTATCTAAGATATGGAAAGACTGCTAGGCCCTTACCTGGGGCCTTGTGGACTGAGAATTATGAAATAATGCCACTAATTCCCATAAGCTTTATAGTCTGATTTCTTACACAGAGCAAATGAGAACAAGTTTGAGAATACTCAAGGTAACAAACACTCAGACCTACTGATAGTAGTAAGAAGTGACAGATAATAGCCAGATAAAGAAGGGCCTGACATACTTAAGAGAAACTTGAAGAACTGGAGAAGCATCATAGGGGCTATTTGGTGAAGCCATTGCATGGATTAGTACATCCCACTGAAAGTGATCATTGGCTATGCGTAAACAAAATAAATAATGATCCTTGCATCTTGTTTAAGTGGTCATCGAACATGTCAAATACATTTAAATTCTATCAAAAATGATTTAATTTTTAAAACATCTGTTATTTCTTGACGGGGGGAGCCTCACTTGTCTGGAAAATTCATTTATAGAGAAAACCTCATTCTTCTGTTATTATATATGACTGAAATGCTACTCGATTTAACATTAATCGAACGCTGAGGACATGGTGTTGTGTTGGTTGAAACAAAGTTACGATGGCTTTGATGCAGAATCATAATTATCTCTCTCTCTGAATGGACATAGGTAGTTAAATTACTTCCATGCAAAGTGACGAGGCAGTTCAGGTCATTGCAATTTCAGTAGTTATGTGAGGGTGTGGCGACAGATCTGACTGTATGCCAGCCCTGGTTCAACCCCTTCCTATAAGACTGTCAACTGTAGTCCTGTTTTCATTGAAAATACTGTAAAAAAAAAAATGTGAAAAAGCAGCAGAGAGAAATGAACCATGAATGTCTCTAAGCTCACTCTTGCTGTTGGCAAACTCTGGGCAATCTGCAGAAGGTCAGCTTACTGTTCACTAAGGTGCTGATTGAAACTCTGGGACACTAGTTCTTTCCCTTAATACAAAACCAATTTTGAGCCAAGCCATTTAAGACATTTTGAAAACAGACTCTAAAATAGCATGTGATATCCTGAGGAAAAAATAAACGATGATTTAGTAAACTAAATGATCCACAGAGTAAGGATTGCTTTATATGGCATTCTCACAGAAAGAGAAGGCGCAGATGATCAAGTGTGGCCGGGGGAAAAGAAAATCCTTGATGCACTCGTTTGAGTTTTGACTTGAGATGGACGTTTTGATATTCCCAGTCCAGTAAGTGTGTGCTGCTGCACACCTGCTCTGGGAAGTGGGTGAGAGGGTTCTCACCAAGCCTGAGAAGCAGAAAGTCCACTTACTCAATGATGCTCTAGGGTAAATTAAGGAATATTTATGTCATTTCATAGCGACCATGGTATTTTTAGGACTACTCTTCCAGTTTCATTTCATCACACAGGCAGGTTGCCATGTCACTCCAGATGACAAAAATTAAGAATAGTGAAGAGTGCTGGCCTTAGATCTGCCTTCAATTTAATTGATGATAATGATGATTAGAAAGAGAATAAAATAAAATGCATCCTGCAGTAGAATTTGGCTTTATGGTGATTGGCAGTTGACACCCATCTTCCGCTCAGGCCCTGTTCTCACTTCATTAATTTTTTAAATAACTTGACCCTGAATTTTAATAAGAATAAAAACTTTCGGCCTCACTTAGGATATCATATGTCAGGGTTTACAGAATAACAAAAATGATGATGTCACATCCTATTGTGTGTTCACCCTGCGCCATGTGTTCCTCATGCTAAGCCCTTCACATACATTATCTCATTTAACCCTCACAGCCACGCCGATGAAAACTATCCAATGACTTCCCATTGGACTTAAAGTAAAAACCAAACTCTATACCAGGGCCCCTTGAGGCCCAGTGTGATCGAGCTTCTCCTTACCCCTGATCCTGCTTCTTTCCCACTCACTCTGCTCTGTTTTGTTCTAGGAATGTGCCAAACTCTTTCCCTCTTTAGAGCTTTCCACCTGCTGTTCCTTCTGCCTATTCTGCTCTTCTCCCAGACCTAAGCGTGGGTGCTTCCTCTTTGTCATTAGGGTCCCAGATTGAGTCTCACCTCCCAGAGAGGGTTTCCTTGACAACTCTGTCTAAAGAATCTCCATAATACCCCTTTCACATCACTTTGGTTTATTTTCATTCTAACACCTAACACACTCTGGAAAATTTCATGTTAGTTCATTTGAAAAGGTGTCTCACTTCGCCAATAAGAATGTAACCTTTCTGAGAATTTGGACCAAATATGTTCTTTATTATTATGTTCCTAGCTCTTAAAACAGTGCTTGGCACGTGGTAGGTTTTCAATAAATTAATAAACTTCAATTTTTGAATCAGGAAGCTGAAGCATAGGAAGGTTAAGATACCTGTCTTAGGCCACACAACTCCTAAAGGCTTATGCAGGGTTTATCCAGGCTTTATTCCAAAGCCCATTTTCTTAATCATCATGCTATAAGACACTGATTAAGAGATTTCTGTACATTGAACCTGGACTCATGTACCAGTTATAGTGAAAACGAAACTTAGATGCCCAAGAGGGGAATTATGGTGTTGTTTTAATCTCCTCAGTTAAGTGAGTGGGTAAGAGCTTCTTTATTGAACCATTATGCATTAAATAGTGCTCATATTTCTCAAAAGTGCTGGATTTCCAGACCGTGCAGTCAGGATAGAGCAGAACTGTGAAAATATTTCACTTACGTTCCAATAACTCTGGTAAAATAGATGCTTTTATTTTTTTCAGTAGTTTAACTATGAGAAGTGAAGCTTAAATAGACACATAATTCAGGCTGTTCTACATATTCTTGATTAAGAAGCTTAAATATAAGCACAAGAAACAACAACTAATAAATCCTATCACTTTCTTTTGTGCTCTCCTGCAAGTGTTTATTTTAAACTGCGTAATCTGTATTTGACAAAAAGTACACAAATTTACAGGCTTGCATTACATTTTCATCATGTTTTGAATTATGTGTAAAGAATAAAAATAATTTCTGGGTTCTTTCCTGCTCCTTCTCAGAAACGCTCCTTAAGTTATTTCTCAGCCTACAAAATTTAATTTAACTATGTTGGTTTTATTTGATAGGTTAAAAGGAATCAAATTGGTTTTAAAATAAATTATGCTGTAAATAAAAATACAAATAGGAAAAATATTCCATAACATTAATGCTATATTTCTTAAGGCTATCAAAGCTCAGTTATTATTATTGTTACAGGAAGGCCTAGCCTGCAGTTGATTAATTTATAAAATGAGTTTTGGTGACACAGGCAGAAGTTGTGTGTGTGTGTGTGTGTGTGTGTGTGTGTGTGTGAAAAGGCAGAGACAGCCCACCTTGTGTGGTCTCCCTTTCTCTGATCTGATGATGACGAAAACTTCCTTTTGTTTCCTTTGTTCTCCAGTTTGGAAATCTTGGGGTGTGACTGTCCCAGTGAGTTAAGATTTTTTTTTTTTGCAACACAGAAAGCAAATGAGTGGCTGGTGCCAGGGGTATCTGACATAGGTCTCCTAGAGGCACCTCTCATCCCTAAGTTGAGAAGCTGGGGAAGCCTGCTTATACTGCTTAGGGAAAGGAGGACGAGCTTCTGAGATCTCCAAGTGTCGCCTTATATTTATCTTTTCCTATAAAGATACTGTTATATGTTACTTTTTGGTAGAGTAGAAATAATAGTGTAATTAGTGGTCTGTTTCATTATAGGCTAATGTGTATATGTACATTCACAAACTTGTCCAGGAACAACTGAGATGAAGATTTCCAATTCTAAGCAACCAGAATATCAACTGTCTTCAGGAAGATAATCCTTTTCTAAGTCGAGAACTGCTTACTATTTTGTTTTCTTAACTTTGTACTTGGTGAGTGTTTGTGGTCTTATAATTTCTTGACCTTGTCTGCAAGGTCAGGCTTAGAAACATGAATGAAGTATTAACCTCATAAAGACATTGAGTAAAAATAAGCAGCATAGACTTCTAAGTTAAATTTGACCTAGGAGCTTCTGTTTTTACACAGGATTTATAATAAAGGTGTATCTCAGCTGTTGAATGAGTGAAAGGAAGAAAAAGATGACTGGAAAGAAGAAAAGAAGGGAGTGAGTGAGGAAGGAAGGAAAGAAAAAAAAGGAAGGCAAGAGGGACAGACAGCAAGAAGGAAGAAAAAAAGAAAGGGCTGACATGATTTAATAACAGTTTCCACATTATAAACTTTCTTCCCTGCCTTTACTGAATCTGTGGTAAAAGCTGTAAATGCAACAATGTGAAATGTAACTCATTCATTCATTTATTCATTCTACATTATTTTTAGTCTCCCTCACTGTGCCTATTTTTTCTTTTAAAATATTACCAAGTAGCCTGCAGAGGGTGCACTTTCCTTAACTTAGGTGTCTCCACCCAAAAGAGGACATACTGTTTTATTAGGTTAAAAACTGTTATCCAATGAAAAGAAGGAAAGGAAGCATAACCTTTTTCTTTCCTCTACCAAATGTTACAACATGGAATATGTAAATAGAATAGTCTCTTTTAGCTTCTTTGCTAATAGAAAAATTCATCCCGATGACTTCTTTTCTTTAGGTGGAGGTAGGATTGTCAAGCCTGTGTCCTCCCTCGCAAACTGAGATTTTTTTCACTGTTAAATCCTTGGGGCTTCCTTTTTTCCTCATTCATGGGTATGTGTGTGTGCGTGTGTGTGTGTGTGTGTGCGTGTGTGTGCACATGCGTCCTCTCTTTCTATACCAGCATTGTCTAATAGAAATATAATGCAAACTGCATATGTAATTTCAAAAAAATTTTTAGTAGTCAACATTAAAAAAGTAAAAAGATACAGGTAAAATTAATTTTCAAATACATTTTATTTACTCCAATTTATCCCATTTTGTATCATTTTGACATATAGCCAATACAAAAATATTAATGAAATATATTCCTTTTTTGGTACTATGTCACATCTCAACTTGGACTGGCCACATTTCAATGATTCAGTAGCCCCATGTGACCCGTGGCTACTCTATTCAACAGCACAGTTCTATATTTTTCTTCTTTCCTTCACAATTTCCCCTATAACTAAACTAACAGAAAAGTGTGTATTACAAAATGGGTTATATATGCAGGGACCCTCATGTTTAACTACCTGCTAATTTGGATCATGGAGGAGATATGAGAAATAGCCTGAGTTCCTTGGAGAGACTGTCATCTACCAACTCTGAGGTCTTTTTAACAGAATGTAAACAATATTTCTTAGCTCGTCAATTTGTAAGTGGCTCTCATTTCTTCTGCTTCCCTATGAGGTATAGATTTTAATCAAAACTTTACCGAGAACTGTGTGCTAATCGTTTATCTACGTGATTCCATTTAATAGTCTTTGGAGTAGGACTGTTATTATCACCTCAGTTTTAAAGATGAAGAAAATGAGGATGAGAAGGGTGAGGGAGCTGTCTGGCATGACGCAGCCGGAACACAGCAGAGCAGAGATTTCTCGCTGGGCCTGCATGACTCCAAATCATGGCTTCTTTAGCTTTATACGTGGTGTTTCCCAAGTTGTGGGCATATTAACTGCAAGTTTAGGATGTTGGTAAAGCGTGGTTTCTCCGTTGAACTTCCAAAACAAAAACTCGGGCCTTCTGACTCCAAGCCCAGTGCTCTTTCCTCCCATTAGAAATGTTTCCAGATTTAAACTCCAGTTTATGAGACTGTTCACGATCCTCTAAAGAGGAGGTGAGAGGTCTCAAAGCCTTCTCAGGGCAAGAAAGAACTGCCACTAAAAGGTTTGTTTTGGGTCATTTGTCTCATCATGACTTTGATTTGGCCTTGATCTATATTTAGCATGTCAGTTTTATGCTCTGCAACAAGTTTGGCCATGTCAGAGGACCAGCCAAAGGTCAGCAAGTTGGCTGCTGGTGGGTGGATGATCATTCAGAAGCCAAAGTCTATTACTGTGTCTTGGAAATCCCCGGCTCACCTCTGGATGAGGGTTGCATCCACCCTCTGGAAGTTGTGGGCTTTGCAGGCTGTTAGCACCATCCTCCCTAGGAGCCCAGTGCTGGTGGGGCGGCACTTCATTCTGCAGGGCCCTGGGTCACAGCAGGTCAACGGATAGCTCTGTGGTGACCTGGGTTCCCTCTTTCTCCCTTGTTCAGTCAATGATTCTAATTCTGTTTTACTTTCTCATTATGGGCTGGGCTTTAGAGTAGAAAGACTATTCTCAAATTTGTTTAATTGTGCTATTTTTTTTTTTTTTTTACTTTTGTGATGTGAGTACAAATCTCTCCGACATCTTTGATTAAGGCTCATGATTACTATCATAAAGCTTTTATTTCCAAGGAATAGCTCATGCCAGCATCTGTGGGTAGGCTTACCCTAATCTTGGATACACACGCATTTTTCATATTGAACACTCTGTTTAAGTATTCCTACAACTATTACTTCTCAGCTAATTAATTGAATTTGTTCCAAAAGCAATGATATTGTTCAAGCCTAGAACTATGCCCTCCATAACCTGTTTCGTAAGATAATTCTCTTTATCAATGCAAAAGAAAAATCTCTGTTCGAGTTTCAGCTCTGCTATTTAGCAGGCAGTGACCTCAGGCGTGAATCTCTGTTTCCTTGCTAATAATATGGGAACGATGATATTACCTTTCTCGTAGGATTAATGTGAGGAACAAATGACATATATGAAAATGCTTTGTGCACTGTGGACTATTCAAACCTCAGTTTAGGCGACAGTGTCACATATCTATGAACACTTGAATGTATATGTTATGGACATGATTGTTTATCTATTATGATTCAGGCTTGAACTGGTCAGGCCGTAGTTATTACTCTGGGGCAGTGGTTCTCAATGGGGGGGTCAATTTTGTCCTCCCCCCTCCCCCCCGGGGATATTTTGCAATGTGTGGAGATATTTGGGGGCATCACATTAGGGGGATGGTACTGGGTTCTAGTAGGTAGAAGCCAGAGACTCATCTAAACATCCTACAGTGCACAGGATAACCCCCCACAACAAAGAAGTGTCTTTCCTAAAATGTCAGCGGTGCTGAGTTTGAGATACCCTCATCTTATTAACATACCGTTTGCTGAGCCTCATCCCCGCATTTTCTGATTTAGAATGTCCAGGGCAGAGTACAAGGATTCACATTTTAAGACGTTCCTAGGTATGCTGGTGTGGGACCACACTCAGAGAACCACTGCTTAGAGATAATTCCATCATTAAGCTTTGGTCAGTTTCACAGACTGCTTCCCCTAGGCAATCAAGCAAAGTCATGACCTTACCAGTTAAATGGTACAAAATTTGTACCAGTAAGTGGAAGAATCTGGCTCCGAGCTGAAATCATTTGTGTGATCTATGTGTGATTATAGGCAACCACAGAGCTTTGCCTGGACTGCCTCATGGAGGGAAACAGCCCTCGCCACTCCAGGCTCTGTGCACAGCTAGTGTATTACAGTTTTCTGGAGTGAGTTGCCCTCAAAGACAGCCCCGCCCCATCCAGCCGTGTTCATATGTGTAGCATCCATTCTAGCCCAGGGCCCTCCATTCTGTGTCCCCTTTACTGGGGGCTTTGGCTTAGACATTTTAACTCACTATTCCACTTCTAGCCATTCCTCTTCTCCCTCACCCCAGCCTACAGGTCCATAAAGAGTCCGGAACCTTTTTTCAGGGTGCTCCTTTTGCTCATGAGTAGATTGCTCTGTCTGTTCTGCATGCCACCTGGTCTTCGCCTGTCTCTTTTTGTCTCTCACTTGCACTGTCATAGTAAGTGAATAAAGGCTTGATTGTTACTCTGTTTGACTCATTGTCCTGACCACCTCGAAACCTGATTGTTCAACAGCTAATATTAAGAATATTCCTTTACCCACAGTCTCCCCTGAACCCATGTGCTGTGAATACGAATCTTATGGTACAAAAATATGTGGTGTGGCTGGCTATTCTGGAGCAATGGTTCTTAGCTGTGTATTGGCGTTACCCGGGGATCTTGTTAAAATGCAGTTCTAGTTCAATAAGTCTGGGGTGGGACTTGAGAGTCAGCATTTCTGAAAAGCTCTAAGATAGTGCCAATTCTGCTGGTCCAGGGACCACACTTTGAGTAGCAAGACTAATGTTTCAAGGAACTGACAGTTTCTTTAAAGGAATTAAAAGAATACATGGAGACACACGAAACAATTAGAGTGATAACACTTGGTGGCAGCAGCTGTTTCGAAGATTTTTTTTTTTAATGAGGCGATTTTAGAACAGCGGTGCTCAATCCTGGCTGGATCCGAGGAGTTTATTATTTTTATATGGAAATGTAGTTTTGGAATTAGGTGAGAAACGAGCTGGTCTGGGACTGAAAACATCACAGTTCTAGCTTAGCGATTGGCATTCTGAGCTGTGGGATCTTAGAGAACAGTGTCTACCAGCTTGATCCTATCTGTTAAGAAGTGGGAGTGAGAACATATACTATGCTTTGACATTATGTTGACAATACTCACAGATATGTTGTCAGCTTCAAATGAGAAAGTATGAGAGAAAACACTATTCATTTGTTCATTCAAAAGATTCATTTGGTGCCTACCCTGATCCAAGTGCCATTCTACATCGGTGAAAAAGAGCTACAGGCCCTGGCCTTGTGCAGCTTTGAGTCTGGTGGTGAAGACAAGCAACAAAGAGGAAATGATGCAGGGTGCATGTTATGATGGGGGAAGCACAGGATGCCATGGGAGATGACAGCAAATGAATTAACCCTCATCTACAGTCAGGAAGGACCTTCCTGAGAAAGTGATGTTTAAGCTGAGATCTGAAGGCAAGGGCTCCAGGCAGGGGAATGATACGTCCAAAAGGCCAGTTCTAAAAAAGCTCAGTGACCAGAGAGAGCGTTCTGTCTGGAGCACGAAGAATGAAGGGGGTGTGGCTCCTTGTGAGTTCGGAGAGGTACTAGCTTCAAAAAAACCTATTTGGTTACAGGTGGCAGAAGCCCAGCCCCCAGACTTAAGTATGAAAGAGAAATTGTTGGCTGTTTGAAGTCCATGAGTGGAGCTGGCCTCAGGGATAGTGAGATGAGGTCATCAGTTCTGTCCCTTTGCTCTCTTACTCTCCCCTACTTTCTTCCATGTGCTGGTCTTACTCTCTCCCATTTCAGACGCGCTGCCTCCATATGATTGGAAAATGACAGGGCATCATCAGAGGCAGCTCTAGGTTTACAGCATCCCAGTTTAGTTGCTACAAAGGAAAGTGAGGTCTCCTTTCTTCCAGGATGTGTGTAAAGTCCCAGATGAGAAATCCGATGGCATCGTTTACCATTCAAGTTAAATGGTTGTGGCTGGAGGACAGGAGAACAGGATGATTGGCTCTTTCATCAAAACCACAGGTAAGGGGAAGGGATATTACCTTAGGGAGAAAAAGTTTCAGACAGAACCAAAAAATAGTCACTACAATCATCTAGTAGGTATACAGAGGGAGCACACGTGCCACAGTAGGACCTGAAGGTTTTTGTTAAATACAGCTTAGATGATAAGTTTGAGTGATAAATTGGGGTTGTTGAGGTAGATATGGACTATATGCTAGTCAGCAGATATTTGAGGCTCACTTAAGGAAAATGAGAAAAGAAAAGAAAGCAAAATATGCTAGAACAAAATTTAAATTTATTTTCAATTTCAATATCACCACTGCAGTTTCCTCTAAGTCATTCTTGAGATACCTGCTAAGTACCTGTAGTGTGATGACAACTTCAGTCCTTAGGCCAGAAGAAAGATTCATTACCAGTTTGTTTAGCTCATAGTACTCACTTCCAAGTCCTTTTGAAGTGAATCATTCTTCCTATAGGCATTATGATCAAGTAACATGATTTATAGTTATCATAGAGATTGAGTTCACATACATTAGGAAAAAGAGCAATATTCTAACTTAATTAAAACATGCAAGGATATAGTTTATATGATGTTTACCATTGGTCAAAACGGATTACTCATTAATGCTATAATATTGGGATTAATAGAAGTAGGAGGGTCTTGATTTTTTTTTTTCAGTTAGTATTAGACAAGATCATCATAGCATATGTGAACGCAAATTGTAGGCGCTATAAATTGTCATGTCTGTATAATTTGGATTACACAGACGTAACAATGGATTATGGGGGGAAATGTCTAGGGGCATATTACCTAGAATTGTTCTGTCCAATACAGTGGCTACATAAGTTTAAGTTATTTAAAATAAAATAAAAAATCTTCCTTAGTCACACTAGCCATACTTCAACTATTCAGTGAGCACAGATGGATATTATCTGCCAGATTGGACAGCACCTGTATAGAATATTTCCATTATCATGGAAAGCTCTTTTGTACGATACTAATCCAAACAACATCAATGGGTCAAGTGCTTTTTCTTTGGGATAAAATTAGCTATTCTCTCTCTTCGTGCCTACAGTAATTTCTGCCAACTCTACCTTCAAAACACATTCCAAATCTATCCACTTCTGCTGCCTTCTGCTGTCACCCTCTGAGTCATAGCCATTGTCATCCCCCACCTGAACAACTGCAATAACCTCCTGACTCACCTCCTCATTTCCATTCTTTCCATCTATATATCATTTCCATAGAGGATCTAGGATGATCTTTTTAAAAAAACAGATCAAAAGTAAATTTTTTAAGAAAAAAAGAATACCAGAGGACACTTAACATTTTTTTTGAATTCTCACTATTTACATCACTGTGCACTGTTCTTTCAAATAAACTATCTTCTTTAATCTTCACAATAATACATGAGGGAGGTGTTCTAACTTCCTTCTTTTTGCATAGGTCAAGATTAAGGCTCAGAGAAAGCAAGTAACTTGTCTGTGTTCATCCAACTAGTAAGTAGCAGAGCTGTTGAGGAAATGAATGAATGAATGAATAGCAAAGTTCATAAGCTTACAGCTAAAGTACCTTGCCAAACATTATTAAACCATAAAGATTTGTTATTTCTTTCTTTTGAGGAAGAGAGAAACTCTTTGTATCTTTACCTTATCTGTTTATTTACTTGGACTTTGTATCTTCAGTTATGAGCAGAGCAGTCTCATCACCAGCTTAGAGTGGGAGGTCTTTATCACTTTAACTTCTAAAGATGCCAAAGTGGCAGTCAGAGTTTGGGCATGGCTTATACTAAAAGGGTCCCGACCAAGTCTTTACTCATGATTTAGAAGAATATGCTAGTGATGTATTTCCGTTACAAATAACCCCACAATTTAGCATCTTAAAACAGCAAGTTTTTAATCTCACAGTTTCTGTGGGTCAGGAATCTAGGTGCAGCTTAAATGGATACCTCTTGCCCAGGATTTTTACAAAGCTGCATAATACCTCAGCAGAATGTCATTTACGTGGGTGTGAAAAGCAGGAGGCAGGATCCCTGAGTACTTCTCAGCCTCCATAATTGTGTGAAGCAATCTCTCATAATAAGTCCCTTTTTATATATCTGTATCTTATTGGTTCTGTTTCTCTGAAGAACTTTGACTAATACACTGGGTCTGTGTTGACATTATTAAGCCACTGAATTAATCAACTCTGGAGCCACCCTACCTCATCTCTCCCTAGTTCCTAATCTCTCAAAGTACATCCTCATATTGGTTAGTTCTCTGAGTGGGGTTTTAGTTATTTGCATCTTAATCATATAACTGTCTACTTGAACAAAGTAGCTCTGCAAGCAAAAGAAGCCCAATTCCTCTCAAAAACATTAATTTGTCAAGACAACTGGGGAACATGTCAATGGGGCTTGGTACATTGTAGGATGTTTGTAGCAAAACCTCAAACTGCCTCCACCTTGAATTATCTCCCATTCTCTACCACCATCTTCTCCCATCCAGATCGGCACCAGTCTCTGCTGTGGGAGAGGAGCCGGAACACATTATTTGGCCTGCCCTGGATTCCCAGTGCCTCTAAGGCCACTCACAATAAATTAGGGACCTGGGAGGAGAATGGACTCAAAGAACACTCTCGATTGCTATGGCACGCCCATTGCTTTCATGCTGGCTTTGTTACTTGTCCCCCTCTGGCCAGTGAGTGGCCTCAGAAGCAGAGAGGAGGCCTGGCCTGGTGGGGTGAGAACTGTGTTGCTGAGGCCTCTCCCACCTTTAGCCTGGCACTGACTAGGTGAAGGTGGGCTTTGCATTTTGCACTTGTTCTCTCCATTTCCGGGGTTGGTTATGGACACAAAACACCTCCGTGACTCTTTCTCTTGCACAAGGCATCTCTTGCTTGCTTTCTAGGTAAATGACCTTGAATTTCAGGGGTCACATGATAAAAATCAAGGTAAAGAAGATATTTCTGTACGCTTTTCTTAGGAATCTTTGCCAAATTCCTCTGTCTTAGGTAAGCTCTCACCTTTCTTGGCTTTCAAGCCCTCTGGCCATCTGGTGGTTCTAATTTGTGTTGAGAGTTCTCATCCACACAAACTATTGCTGTGAGTTTTTTCACCTTGATACACATTTTCCTGCAAACCAGCCTCAGGCCTTGTGTCTTCCAAGGCTGGGTTTCTCAAAGGAAGGTCCTCGGACCCGCAGCATCAGCACCATACCTTAAAAAAAGCAGACAATTCCACTTCTAGGTATTTATCCAAAGAAAATGAAAGCACTAACTCGAAAAAATATATGCACCCCATCTTCTTTGCAGCATTAATTACAATAACCAAGACATTGAAACAATCTTTACCTGTCCATTGATAGGTAAATAGATAAAGAAAATTATATATATATACATATATATAATTCAGCCATAAAAAAGAAGGAAATTCTGTCTTTTGCGACAATATGGATGGACCCTGAGGGCATTAGGCTAAGTGAAATAAGTCAAGCAGAGAAAGATACTATATGATCTTAGCATATGTGGAATTAAAAAAAAAAAAACTGAGCTCATAGATACAGAGAACAAATTGGTGGTTATCAGAGGCAGGGTTCAGGGTTGAGGGGAATAAATGAAGGTGGTCAAAAGGTACAAGCTTCCTGTTAGTTATAAATAAGTCCCGGGGTCATAATGTACAGCATGGTGACCGTAGTTAACAACACTGTATTGTATATTTGAAAGTTGCTAGGAGAGTTGATCTTGAAAGTTCTCATCACAAGAAAAAAATTGTAACTATGTGGGGTGATGGATGTTAACTAGACTTATTGTGGTGATCATTTCATTCTATTATTATGTTGTGCACCTGAAACTAATATAATATATATTATATATATGTATGTGTGTGTATGTGTTTGTATATTTATATTTATATTATTTATATTTATATTTATATTTATTTATATTATTTATATTTATATTTATATTTATATTTATATTTATATTTATTTATATTTATATTTATATTTATATTTATATTTATATTTATATTTATATTTATTTATATTTATATTTATATTTATATTTATATTTATATTTATATTTATATTTATATTTATATTTATATTTATATTCTATCTCAATTAAAAAAAAATAAAACACCTTTTTCCCCCCTCAAGTTTCCTCTCTGTTCTCCTTTCAGAAATATTCTGCAGGTGTCCTCTCAGCAAGAGCCATGGTTTACATTTAAACTATTGCTGTCCGGGCAGACAACCCCTTTGCATACCTTTAAATGCGTAGCCACGTTGTTTGCAATTGCAGGGCGGGCTGAACAGTAAGCACATCTTCCACAGGGAGGCGGGCAGAGCCTGCGCAGAGCGGGCCGTACCCACAGCCGTGAATTTGAGAACCTCCTTTGCTCAAAGGGAAAGCTTGTCTGGATTAGACAGCTCCTGCGTAGAAACTTGACACTGTCCTGGGCCGGCAGTCGTTGGAATCACACACAGGAAAGGGCTGCGTATTTGTTGACCTGCCTAAATGACAGAATGTGTGTATGGCCGTCTCTAATTACAGCACTCCAGGAAGCATCACCCCGAAAGTACGCTGCAGTCAACCCAGCACGTCCTCCCGCTAATCCTCATTAACCGAGGTGGGGATTCTCTTTCTGAGGTGCCATCTTCTCAATGGTCTCCTTCCTGCGGTCTTTTCATGTCTCTTCGCCCGCCCATCTTCTGGGGCACTTGGGCCTTGCTTTGCCTCTCATCAGATACATCCAACAGTTACTTAACAGTTACTTGTGAATAGCCAGCTCTCCTTAGTCAAACTCTTGCCCCCATTCCCCGCCGCACGGCTGGATAGCCACAGATAGGATTTCTTACCCTGGGAAGCAAGTGTTTCTTGAGAAGAAGGGAAGAAGCTCTCATTAGCAGCCTCCAGTTGCACTAGGAGTCATTTGGTTTCCAGTCAGGTATCCAGCCCCAGCTCAGTGGTGTAACGCCGTTCCTGATTAGCTTCTGCACCAATCCTGATCTTTTCCTTCGTATCTCTAGAGCTTGTCTTGGGGGATTTTATACTGAAGAGAGGCTTTTCTCTCTGATCTGTCTCAGTCCCCTTACAGGTGTTCTTCCCTTCTCTTCCATGTCTTCCCCAGGCAATGCTGACTATTGCCTTTCCACAGGTTAAATGCTATCCTTCGTTTTTACCCTGGCTCACCTATAGCCCCTCCAGCTCTGAGCTGAAAACCAATATGATATAGATGAGATCTTTGGCCCTGCTTAAAAGTTGAGTCATGCCCACAAACTAACAAGCCCAGGGGATTGTGATTAGTGACCTAAGGGACATTCAAGTTCTATGGAATCCTTGAGGAGGGAGCAAGGACTTGTTTACCTGGGCGTGTGGGGTAGCAACTAAACATAACATATAGAGGTTTAGGAACACAAAAACACATAGTATTCTTGAGGAGGAGCTATAAGAAGTCTGCCTATAGGGACATTCTTTTCATGGGCGAGTAGGAGAAGTGACATTCGAAAGTGCTTTAACTCATCTACCCACGCTGCATAGGTCTGAAGGGGAAGCCTGCCCAGAGCTACCCCATGGCTGGAATGCCTATGGCCCCCCATTCTAACTCTGTCAGAGGGTGACTGCTCCTTAACATATTGCTGAAGCGAGCTCTCTGCAAAATAGGTCCTAAGCAGTCCTTGCATGGTTCCTGGCCTTTTCTTCCCATGACTGGGATTCCTTGAACTTCTTCATCTTCCCATCATCCCAGTCCCCAGTCTCTAGAATCAGGTGGGACAAGGCTACAGGAAACTCATACGAAGTAGAAAAAGGCACCTTCCAGGCTTCGGCAAGACCAAGGCTCTTTTGTGAGAACTGAAAGGCACTCTTTCTGAAAGGTGCCTCCTTCTCCAGGCAGATGGAACTTAGCCGTGGAGTCCTGGCTTGGAGAGCAGAGTGGAGCTATATTCTGGCCCCACCAACTCCTCTTGGTTTGAGGCTCTTGCGCAGATCAGGGTCTGCACACCCGCATGAGGCAGCCTTGGGGCATGACCTCTGGCTCTAGTATTGTAAATCTTGGAATGTAATCACTACTGCCACTGGTTCCCCTCTGGCCTGGCGACTCAGCTCTGACCTGTTGGTGCTAGCTCTATGTCCCAGAGCAGTTCCTACCGTGTTTTGGTTCTGAGACCCCAAACCTACCAGTCTGTGTGTGGCCAGTGTGTCGGAGGCATCCTCTGCCCTGCTTTCTGCCCCATCATAAGGACCTGTTTACACATTGCCAGTCATTTAAGTACAGGGCCCTGCCTTGCTCTTTCTTACTGCTTTGACCAGTCTTACCCAAGCTGCGGCTTATTTCTGAAGGAAGAAGTCAGGCCTGGGTAGGGCTTTTGGGCCAACTGCTAAGAGGAGGAAGGTAGCTGGTGTTCAGATTCTGAGGTGTATGAAATTCTGATTTAAAGAAAACTGTCCTGATCTGGATGGTGAAGTCTCAGAAATAGAAGGAAAACAGTATAGAAACTGCTGATAGCCTATGAAAAAGTAATTTCCCTCTTGTGTCCCTATTTTGTTGAGATAGAAAAATGATCTAATTATAAAAATCCTATTTCCTTTTGCAATGGTTGAGAATAAGTGTGTGGCCCAGTTCTGAGGAAGTCTGCTAAGAGCTTTTGGGAAAGATTTTTCTCCTTCACCACCCCACCTACTTTTGGAAGTTGTCATGTGGGATGTGGTGTGGAGAGCTACAGCAGCCACATTGAGACCATGAGGAAATAAAGTTACAAAAACAATAGGGAAGCTAATAAATAGCCCTGACTTTATTGTGCTATTAAATGAACCAATCTTGCCTCTGTTTCCTTCTTGTTTATTTGTTTGTTTGTTTATTTATTATTTGAACCACCTGCAGCACCTGGTATTCCTAGGAGGTCTTCCATCCAAGTACTAACCATACCTAACCCTGCTTAGCTTCCGAGATAAGACGGGATCGGGCATGTTCAGGGCGGTGTGGCTGTAGCCTCTGGCTCCTTCTTGTTATGTGAAAAGATAATTGTCCATTGGTTAAGCCATTTTTATTGAGTATTCTGTTAATGACTAATGAAAATCTCTCAAGTGATATAAAACTATTATTTGCCAGGCATTGTGCTAGATCTTTATAATATTCATAACAACCCCATGCTGTATGTTTTGCTATCATCTCTCTTTTTGGTTATGAGTAAACTGAAGTTCAAAAATGTAGTATTTTGCCCAACAACATTGCAAGCAACATCTGTGTGTGTGTGTGTGTGTGTGTGTGTGTGTGTGTGTGTGTATTTTAGTCACAGTGAAACACCCACACTTACCTTAGATAGAAGATGGTAATGGGAACGGGTTGGGCAGGAAACTGAGAGCCAAAGGAGGCCAGATGCCTCACCACAGAGGTCTTGACCTTTGACTCAGAGCCCTCAGGAAATCTTGACTCTTTTCTTTAGTATTTGATTCTCAGCTGATGCAATCCTTTTATTTATGTTTGCCCATTAGAGAACAGGGCAGTTGGGCTGTTTTCACGTCTATAAAAGGCAGAGGCGCAGAGTGCTTCCTTTGAAGTGTCCCGCCTCTGCTGTGGCATTGCCATTCTCGGCTAACTTGGTCTTCCCCATGTTGGGCCTCTGGATCTCACTCCTAAAAGCTCTAATTTGGGGATCAGAGCCTGAAACAGCCCCAAAAGGATTCTGTTTAGCTTGTCATTTAAATAGCTAAGCCCCTGCCACAACCATTTAAAGCCCTCTCACCTTTCATATAGCTAAGCAGTTCTTTTTTCAAATTTGGCTTATTTGTAAATGCAAAATCTCGTTTTTTTTTTCTTATCCACTGAAATTTCGCATCCAAAAAAAGCATTGATTGAAGGAGGAAAGAGTGAAGTCAACTGTCCTTTAATAAACGACCTTAGTTGGAATTGCAGAACTAACTGGGAACTGAGCATAGTGACTTTCGATGTCTCCCCTGTGAGTACAGCAGTGGGTGGACAGGGTGTAAATCCTGGCTCCATTACTGACTCACTTTTTGACCTTGAGCAAGTTACTTAATCTCTTTTTTTTTTTGCCTCAGTTTCCACATCTGTGAAATGGAAGCGATAATAGTTCCAACCTCATAGACAGGACTAGTTACGTAGTCTGTGGAACCCTTTGTTTAAATTTCAATGAGATGAAAATGCTGGGCCCTTGTTCCAATTTCAAGATAGTGACAGCAGAGCATCAAAGCAAGCATGGGGTCCTTCTGAGCACAGGGCTTTGTGTCAGTGCCCAGGGAGCTGGCTCTGGTCATAGGATGACTGTGAGTTATTGTATTGAAAGCTCTTAAAGAAGTGCCTGGCACATATGTCATCTCTGTAAATGTCCGTTAAATCTAAAAAATGATAGTTGGGTAATCCGGGAACCAAAAAGATTGTCATAGTTTGATGGTAAAGCGAGGCTTAGGCTCTGTCTGTTCTGTGGCTTCCCGCACAGTTCTGCTAGTATAGTCTATGCTTTTTTCAGTGCCGGCCTTTCTTCCAATCAGCATTTTTGAATGCTTTTAATGTCCGATGCATAGGCGGTAGATGGTGACAATATGCAGCTCATGAGTTTTGCGTTTTGTTGTTTATTAATTTTTCTTTTAATTTATGGTGCTATAGCACTTTAGAATAGACCTCAGGACATGCTAACTCTGTCATTGGATAGGCCGTGGAGTTCTTAACTTATTAAGCCATTCGAATTTAGAAAAGTCGAGTAAATGACTTTGGGATCTTGTCACCAAAACATGAACAAAACTTATAAGTGTAAATTATTTTAAAGTGATAGATGTGAATATAAATGGTGGATGAGTGTCCTGATGAGTTAAACCAAGGGATATTATTAATGTTAGAACCAATGGATTTCTTTTAGATCATCTAAATATCCCCTAATTTGGGCCCAAATCTTTGTTACTGCTGATGTAGACACAACTGGAAAAACCAAGTTAAAATTACTCTTTTTTGTTGTTGTTCTTAAAGCGCCCTTAAAGAAAATTATTAAAAACATCTCATGTCAATGGAAGATAAAATTTTCTTGAAATCTTTATTTCAAAAAGGCTAAATAGAGTACAAAATACTATTCTGTCTATATTGTGATTAACCTTCAATGTCTTTTTTTTTCTGGGTCAAAAAGAATGTCATTCTTGTTCATTGTGAATTTTAGATCATTCTTGTTCATTGTGAATTTTAGAATCTAAATTTGTAAGAATTCTAAAAGCATGCTAATTAAGCTACGCTGAGCATTCTTTAAAAACTGAATATATAAATAATTTTACCATTTAGCGTCTGAATTAGCTATAGTTAGTCCAGAAGGCTTTTTAAAGCAACAAACATTTTCATGTTCAGTAATGTTTTCCTGATGGATAAATAACTTCCATTTTTGTGGAATTCAGGCCATAAAGGGTCCTGCAGTAGAGACTTATCTAATTTGAATTATTTGGCTTAATTTGGTAACCTGTGAAATATCACTTTGGTTCTTATCTTGGTCATGTTCACCTCGAGCAAGGCTTTTTTGCTTGTGAATAATACGTGCTCTCATATCAAATACAAAAGGATTTGTGAACTCTGTCCTAACTTTTGAGAGATCACTTATATTTAATATATTCTCAAATCTCAAGAGGAGATCATCTCCTGTCCTTCATTGGATTTTTCTGTTCCAGGAAAATGTCAGTTTCTATTTGTAGACTCTTCTAGGAAATCTTCATTCTCATTTAGCTGAAGCAGTGATGGGAAGCTGTCCCTTCTCTGGTGGACTTAACAATGCTATTTCTGTATCTCATTTGAGAGGCTGGGCAGCCATTCATTTGTGGTTAATACTGTAATTTTAAAAGTGTATTTTTAAAAATCGGATGGACACATCTGAAACTCCGTTTTAGTTTGAATGCTATCACTGCTGAAGCACACCCAGAACTGTCAGCAAAATGCTGTTCGTGTTGAGCAACTCCTATGAATTGAAAGTATCTAAGCTAAAAAAAGGGAACTTGACAGGTGTCTTATTAGACCTTAGCTATTAGTCATTTTTGTATCTGCATAAGTAATTGACACTGTCCTTCTAAACAAGGAGAGTGCATTTGCATGCTTTCAGAAAGAAGTCTTGCTGGGTGTTTCTAAGCCACTATTTTAGGATGTGATGGCTTACTCTGAAAAATGTTTTGATGAACAAAACATGATCTCTTCCTTGTCACTTTTCTGGATGTCCTCAAGTTTCATAGTATAATCAGGGACTGAATGGATTTTGCTTAGGTATGAAATATCTGATGACTAAATGGGTTTGACAGTAAAATTGGGGGTGTTGTTGGTAACTGGCTTCAACAGAAAAAAGGAGAGGGATTATCTTCATTCTGTTCTGTTCTTAACGATTGCTATAAAATATATTTTTGGTTTATTACAAACCAGTTGATGCTTTACTGAATCAAAACTGGGGAAGAAATTCTGAGGATAATTATGTTTTTCATCCTGGGGCTACTCTACTTCCTAAAATGAAAGAACTTAGAATTCTAGAGAACTTTGGAGAGCATCAATTTTAAGTCTCTGCCTCTCAGATGAGGAAACTGTGACCTAGAGATGTGACATCACAGTCTCAACATGGCCAGATGAGTTATAGATAGAACCAAGACGAAAAGGTTACTAAAATGGTTTAATGCCATTTATGGAACTAGATATTTTTCTGGATATCTTTCTGATTTTTTTTTGTGTTAGTGACTTTTTCCACAAAAAGGTGAATCACTAAGCTATATCTCACTGCCCATGCACTTCTGTGTCATTGTGCTTTTTACCCAACCTCTAAAAACATTGAATATATATAAATTGATAATCAAATGGAGAAGTTTGAGCTGGTAATTTGATTAATTAAATACCACTGCCAACCACAGTAAAATGTTTTCACACCAGTGTCAACAAAAGACAATTTAAATCTAAATTCTAAACCTGGAAGCAAAATCTCAAAAGACTGAGACAATGCTTCGAGGAATAGCAGTTTTGCAGTTTATTTTATACATTAAAATCAAAGGGGGAGATGTAACGAAGGTTACATGAAATCCATTGCTGGTAGATTAAGGGGGCGGGAGAAAGTAAAGTGTGGGAATCTCTAAGATTGGATAAAAAGTGAAATGGGCAGACACATACTTCTTTTACACTGGTGAGTACAGGACAGTTAATATTTCATATACATAGTTTATGAAGATATGCAGGTTAAAGATAACAGTGGGGGAATGCTGGGGTTGTTTCTCCCCAGTACCAGGTGTGTTTACCTTTGGAAGTCTGGAGAAGAGAAGATTCTCACCGTTTAAGTATGTTTTTCTAGATGTGTCAAAGCAGTGGCTAGGGCTCGCTCAAGGTAAAGATTAATCTATCATGGAGGCCTTAGGAATTGACTTCCCATTATAATCTGCTCATTTCAGAATTTTTTTATGATTAAAACATCCTGTGTGGTTACTTACAGTTACTGAACTTGTTAGGTTTGCCAAAGTAGCTTCTTTTTTGTTCACCAGAAACTTCTCATTTAGGTGAATGCTGCAACCCTCCATGTCATTTATCTCTGTGACACTATTCAAGAATAGTGTCATACCCAAAAATGACTGTGCCCATTGGGTAACCTATGTTGTCTCCTGCAACCAACTTTGAGTTCAGACTCACTACTTCTTTATATCCTTCAAATACACAACCCAAAAAGCATTGGTAAATATGGATTTTATTGAATGTTTTATAGGAAGTTGGAGAGGATGGCTTTATCACATATGACACAGAAAAACTTAGACTGTCCCTTTGGAATTTCATGTTTGTCTTCTTGGCATCCTATTTTCTGGTTTGCTGTCCTCACTTCCTTTATCTTACGCACTAGAGCCACTCAGTTCTGGTCTAAAGAGTATATTTCCCATAGGAAAACAAAAGCCTGTGGTAAGTAGTGGGTATGTTCTTCAAATGTATCTTTTAGGGCAGGGCTGTCTCAATTCATTTGGTCATACCTGTGGTTTTTTGGCTATGGATTCTTCACAAAAACAGATCTAAAAGGTTAATTTGTACCCAAGTTTAATAGAAGACAAAATTAGACAAATAGATGACATTAACCAATATCTCTTAACTTTTCTTGTGTCCCTGACTTCTATGGGTCCCATCCCACTGGTATTCCTGGTTCATCTTAGTTCCAGGAATATTTATTGAGCTCTTAATTATGGACTGGACACTGTGCATGTATCTTTGCTCAAGCGGTTTAATGGGCAAAGGGGTCAACGTGCAAAGAGATGGAAGCAACACTACATGCTGCTAAATGTTTTAGTGTAAAAATAAATGAAAGACTTTGGGAGCACCAAAGTTGGAATGGCTATATGGAGGAGGTGGCAGCAGAGATGACCTTGACCTTCAAAGGCACAAAACTGACACTGAGGTTGTTTGAGGGCACTGAGAGAGGTTCAGGGTGGTCCCATTCATTGAAGGGAGGGTGGGACATGTGAGGAGTACAGAGGAGAAGAGGAGAAGGGCTTTGAGTGCTGAATATTATCCTCCAGGCAAGAGTGAGTCAACAAATGGATCTTTAAACATTTTAATTTTTATCAAAATTTTACATGCTCATACATGAAAGGTTTGTTACCAAAACAACAACAACAACAACAACAACAAAAAACAAAACACAGCAGGGTTCAGACCTCCTCCTTCCCATCTTCTCCATTCCAGAAGTAACCACTCTCCAGAGAGTTATGTTGGCCTTGGTCTTCCCCTTCTTCAAATGTATCTGCGTTACCTCCTGGAGCCATTATCTCTTGGCTTCCCACCATAGAGGATGATGGTTTGGCTCTTTTCTACCTGTATCCCATCCCATCACACATATAAGCACCCTTCCTATACTACCTCCTTTCAATAATATAATTTTAGTGAGATCACTATTCAGTATTTACATTATTAAGGTCATGTAAAGGTTATTCATAGCTAAGGCAAATAGTCGACTACAGTTACTTTTACTTTGCTGCAGACTACCCATGGAGTTCACGTTTTCTGTTTGTTTGTTTTTTTGTTCAAAGTACTTGTCACTAATTCAACCCTAAAAGTCTTCGCCCTTCTGCCAACTGTCTAAATCTCTTCTCATACAGTACCAGTAGAGTCTAACTGATTCCTGTTCTTAAAGAGCCACTCCTGTGGCCTTTGGACCTGCTTCAGTGGGGACTGGAGAAGGGCTGCCCTCTACTCCTACATACAAGGTCACACTGTACTCTCCTCTACTGTCATCTGAAGGGTTATTTAACTCTCTCGTATTGAATTGCTCTATTTCCTGTATCGAAGGCTTTCTCTTTTCTGATTTCCCAGTAGCTTTCTGAGAAAAGTGCACAGGATATAATTTTTTTTTTTGAGACTGTAATCCTCAGACTTGATTGATAGTTTGGTCAGGTATGGAATTCTAGGTTGAACATAATTTTTCCTTTAGAATATTTAAGACTAGCTCCATTTCCTTGTGATTTCCAGTGTTGTTATTGAGAACTCCTAACCCATGTCTGACTACTGATTATTTTATTTTTTCTCCAGTTATGAGGGATGTAATCTACTTTGATTCTCAGCTTTCCCCGCTTTAAGTTTGGTTCAGCACTCTTCAGTCTGCTAACCATTTCTTACCACTCTTTCACCTGCCTTCCAGCTTCAGAAATTGTGTTTCCATCGTGTCCTTTCCTTTCCTATCTCCTCATCCTTGTGGATTTATGCCTAAAAGCAAAATAAAACTAGTAAAAACAAAAAACAATTACAACAACAAAACTTTACTATCATTTTAGTAGGGTTTAGAAATAAAAAATGTTGAATCTGACATCTGGAAGTTCTTTAGTAGTGGAGGTGTGTTTTTGGAGACAAAATATTATTGGAGACAAAGGCTACAAAATCATAAATGCCCTTTAGGACACGTTAATACCATGAGATGACTGATGGCTCTGCACCTTCATGCTGTGTCATGTTATGTGAGTTGACACAGTGGGTGAAGGGGTAATCTTAAAAGTGATTTCTACACTGGCGTAGCCAGCAACATACTCTAGACTCTATACTGAGACACCACATAAATATATGGCTAGTAAATGTATCCCTAATTCAATTTCTATTTAGTCAAATTTCCACAGTTACCCCATTTCTACTTAACACAAGGGGAAGTGTGACAGAGAGGAAATTGGAATGCTAAGAGACACAAGTCCTAACTGATGCAGTCAAAATATCTTACTTTTGCAAATTTTACAAAGATTTAAGAACATGTGAACCCATTTCAAGGGCCCCAGCAAGGATCTTGGAAGGGATCTGTGTGGCTTAGGGTCCCTGAAAGCTGCCTCTGCTCATCCTTCCATCAGGGATGTAGTGCCTCAGTCCTCTCTCTTTAAAGGGAGGTAAACAATGATGGCTATGTGGTGATTGATCTAGAAGAGAGTCTGGGCAGGGGCTCAGATGGTGGAGTCACCACCCAGATATTGTGAAGCATTTCTTACGGAGAATTCACCCAATTTGCCAGTTCTGCATGGAGAGATGATGGTGAGGAAGTCTTGTGTGAGAAGAATTAGTAAGATTAGGAATTTTTCCTACCTCACTTCTGCCTTTCCTTCAAAATTTAAATGTTTAAATCCCTGCCCTCTGAGAGTCTTATTCTGCTTTCAAAGGTAGTATTTGGTTGGAATATCTGTATTCCTGCATAAATTAAAGTCAATAAAGAGGATGCTGCTGCTGGAACAGGTGTAAACTTTTAGCATTAATCTTTTTCCTTATTGTTCTTCAGTCTAAAGGCAGAACTCTTTTTCCCTGGACTTCAGTTTCCTTAAGAAGGAATTGAATTAAGATCTTATTCCATTCTAATATTACATGTTTCTATGATTGTTAATTATAGAGGATTTATATTGATTTCTTGTACATGGAATAACTCGTGGTTTTATTCACAGAAAGGGGTGATCAGATTTGTATCAACTGGTATCAAATAGTTGAAATAAGAAAATTTCTTTGTATTTTACTGAGATTTCACATTTCTCCTTCATTTTGAAATGTCTTTTTGAGACTCCCACTCTGGCACTAAGAAAAGGCATCTTCTACAAAGGCAGTTTTAGCCACAGGCCTGGAACAGGATTTTAGTTTGTAGATGAAGAGATCTATTTTTGGCAAACGAATTGCCTCTAATATTTTATTAGCTCTGGAACTTCAGCCAAATTACTGAAACTTTCTGATTCTCAGTTTGTTCTAAAAAACAGGAATGACAGAACTATTTTAAAGGATGTTTTGAGCATTAAGTGATGTCATATGTATGAAAA
>PVKZ01002240.1:0-249197 GCA_004027375.1 Macroglossus sobrinus | reverse complement strand
GGAAGGAAGGAAGGAAGGAAGGAAGGAAGGAAGGAAGGAAGGAAGGAAGGAAGGAAGGAATAAAGTCTTTATAAAACAAAACCACAAATTTTAATTAATATTTAATCCTGCTTTTGTTTAAATTACAGAAATTAGATATAACTATTTTGGAATCCAAAACATATATGAGCTATATAGCATTCCCTTTCTCCTCTGTTGCAAACTTCAAGTAATTGATCACTTGTGCACCTCAATATTATTTGGAATTCATGGTATAAGGATGTTGTGAAAAACAATAAAATACATCTAGTTTGTTCTCTTTGCCATGGACGTTAGCGTTTGTCTCTTCCCTGGGGTCCTTAATTTCCTAATGCTCAATGATTCCTGAACCTCTCATCCCCTTCCTTGGTTTGAACTACTTTCTCACCTCCTTCCTTTCTCACCTTGCCCAGGAGGACTTTGCCTTCTGAGATCATTACTTCTTTTTAAGAGAATATCAAAATATAGTAATGTCAGTAAAGACTCAGTGTCTAAGATAATAATAGATTAGTTTAAAGTAAAAGTGTTATTTTTTTTATTTTGCTTTTACTTAGTTTAAGTAGCTCATATGCTTATTTCACAAAGCTAAAGCTTACTAAAGCTAAGTTTTGTGCTCTATATTCTCTCTTTCTCTCTCTCGGTCTCTGTTTCTAAGTTTCACTTTCATCTTTCTTAATTTAAGCTAACATACAAAATGAGTTACTGCTTTTAAAACTGTGTTCGTATCATTCATTTAAAACAAATATGTTGCACATCATTTACATTACCAAAGGGATCCCTTGCAGAGACTGATTGGTCTATTTTTATTTTATTTTGTTTCGTTGTGTTATTTTATTTCTAAAAGAAAATCTGAATTACAGGTTACAAGTAGAAATCAAAGAATTAAGATGCTGGATTATTTAAGGCCTTGGGGAGAAGAATGTGTTTCACCGTCTAGAGGAAGACTACCTAGTGAATACGCCTGGTGTGAACTAGTATTATTTACAAGTGCAGAGCAATCTGAAAATATCATTATGGAAAAAATGTACCCCATGGTTGCTATAAGGGAGGCAGAGCCTTGATTTTCTTCTTACCTTGAAGTCTATCAGTCCAACGACTGCTATTCCCCAACTACAGGAAGACATTGCAAATGTGATTTTAAAAAATGAAGTTATTGGATGTCTGACAGAGCAGTTCCTACTGAGAAGACAGGCACAGTAAAAAAAAAAAAAAAAAAAAAAAAAAGTAGTTTAAGACACATCGTATTAGTGGAAAATAAATTTACAAAAAGTCTCCTGAATTATTTTCAGAATCTTGGACAAACTTGAAACTTGAGTCACCATGAACTGAAAACACTCTGGCAAACTTTCTGGTGATGACAGTTTAAGCTAACAGCAAAGAAGGTCACATGGCAACCAGATTCTCATGATTTTTCTCACCACTACTGAGTTAGTAAATGCTAGTAATCTCCCAGAAGAAGCTGTTTTGGGGAAATTTCCAAAATAAAGACATTAGAATAAGAATCCGAGATCATACACACTTATTGATTCTAAGCTTTGGAACCCTCTTTGGTTCATCCATTCTAAGTTCTTATTACTAAATTTTACTCGTGCTGAGAAGCTCCCTAACACTGATAGTCACACACTTTATTTTAAATTCCTGTGCCTTAAACCAAACCCAGGATTTAGGTACTGGCTCCTCAAGAAAAGAGGCCTCAGCTAAATCCTGAGAACGGTACAAGTTAAAAAATGCCAGAATTTTCATTTTTCTCCAGGAATATCTTAATGTGCCCCATAGTCTCTACCTATAATTTTGATTATTTCATCTAAGGTTAAGAAGAAACCAAAGAGATTTGCTCTTTATTCTGTACTTACCGAGTATTGCACCATCTGCTTAAAGATAGTTTTAAATCAATCTTTAGCTTTCACTTCCTGGGGAAAAATATATAATTCTATTAATTATTTAGTAAATGGCTATGTATCATATATTTTAAGAGTGATCTTTTTTCATAACTTTGTGTAATATTTTTGTGATTAAGATAAGAATTGGCATAGACTAGGTGCTCAATTCATGATTATTAAGTGAATAATGAACAGACTCTATGTGTCGTGTAGGCAGGCATGAGTAAGTAAGCTTGACTAAGCTCAAAAGTTGGTCTGTCTACTGGGCTTCCAAGTGGACAGAGTAGCATGGTGTACTAAACACATGCCATCACTTGAGAAGCACCTCCCATCAACATGAACGTGAGTGAAATGTTAATGCACAAATTAGAGCTACCTCTCTATTGTGTCTATGTAAGCTTCCCTTTATTCCTCACTAGGAATTAGTAAATTTTCAGCCTGATGTGGCTGGGAACATTTTTTCCAGTTTCAGCATTTGCTCACAAGATTGGAGTATATATGGTTTACTGAAGAAACTTTTTTAAATGCAGATTCCAGCTTCTTCCCTCAAGGGACTGTGATTCATTAGGTCTGTAGAGAGTTTCAAGAATCGTCAGTCCAGATGTCTCTTATAGGGGTGGTCCGTGTCTGAGGTCTCTGCTGATTTTGATATCTATAACTTGGAGTAAAGATTTTATTATCTATTGCAGACAATTTCTCAATTTTACAATAATTTCAAGTGTGATTTGTTTCCTATTTTATTATTACATATAATCAGACACATAACTTCAAAAATTTTTCTTAACTCCTCTCTCGGTATGAAGAGGCAATTAGCACTGCCAAGTTATGGTCACATTTCTGTCCATTTCTTCTTTACACACTTCACAGCTAAGACTCAGTGAGACCTACTGAAAATAAAAAGTAATGTTATATAAAAAATATTTTATACCCAATTAAAATGATTCAAAGATCCCATCATGGTCTAACGAATTATATTTTTTCTAATGGTATCAATTACTCAAAATCATGTTCTATTTATAAATCATGACTTTTTACATGGTACTATCCTCAAGGGAGCAAAAATTGGCTTTTGAGGGTCAAAATATTTTACTATTTTGATGAAGTTCTAGTACATTACACAAACATATATACAGTATATCTGTAGAAGTTAAATTTTAGGAAGGAAAATTAGTAAAAAAAAAAAGTCTAAAATGGCTTAATGAGGTGATAATGAAAAACAATTGAGAAACATTGTTTTACGTATTTTAATATTTGGAACTTACTTTCTAATACTACTTTCAAATGTAATTGTTGATTAAAAAATTTAAATTTGTATGTCCTACCTTTTTTTAACCAGAAAAACATAAATTTCTTTGCAGTCAATTAATTATACCCTTTTAATTTTGATCCAGTTACTTTCTATGCTTAGAATAGCAACAATATTGGGCCTCCCGTACATATATTTCTGAGCTAAGAAGACTGTTTTGTATTGAGATAATTCTTGCCTCATCAATGAGTTGGTAAATCTTTCCTCTTCTATATTTGAAAGAGGATAAGTATTTATTTTCACAAATCTTTGATATAATTAACAAGTAAAGCTATCTGGGCCTAACATGCTCTTTGTGGAAATGTTTAAATTTTAATTCTTCTTTTGATATAACTCTATTTAGATTTTCTATTTCTCTTTAAGTTAATTTGGTAATGTGTGCCTGCCATGAAATATATGATTGAATAAATAGAATATGATTCTGAATGTTTAGCCTAGAGCCAAACAGACGGCAGACAGTAGGAAGATTTAAAAGTATAGTTGGGAGAGAGTTTGAGTAAACTCATTTGACTCAGCTATTTTATAGACATCAAAATTAATCCAAAGCTAATAAGAACATTTTTAAAAATAAATAATAAAATAGAAAATATTTAATAAATAATTGATATGTAATATCTTCTATTATTAGTAATGATATATAATTAAACACATAGTTGTTCTCCACACCTACTAACATAGGAACATAGACTTAGAGCAGAGCAGGAATTTTTTTGGACAGTAAAATTTTCTAAGAATTTTCTAGGCTGTGGTTTTCTCTATTCTAGTTGTTGTTTATTGAAATGCTATCCTTTCTCTGTTAGCAGCCTCCACCTTTTATTCTGTGCATTATACTAGAAATATTTCCTTTAACACATATTTGCTGTGATTTCAATTGGGAGCAAGGAAAGTTAATTGTGTATACCAGTCTATCATCTTGAACTTGATGCCCAGATTTCATTTTTTAATTAGATTTAATATATATATATATATATATATATATATATATATATATATATATATATATATATAAAGAAGAGTGTTCTCATATAAGAGTGTTCTCTGTTAAATGCCTGCCACCAATTTCTTATTATGCCATAAATAGCTTCTATTTGTATACCACTTATATTCTACTCCATGTCTGTTAATTTTTCTCTCTGATTAAACCTTATAATAATTCTCATAGTAAGTGTGAATTAAAAATGATTTCCTATTGGGTCCACATGGGTATCTCTCTATATAACTTTATTAAATATTCCCTCTAGCTATGTAATTCAAGTTTGAAGGATTAAACATTTTGTGCCATTTTTTATGCAAGCTGCACTTCTAATGCTTTTTACATCACTTAAAGTGATTTTCCTATTGACTGGTGTGGTTTATATTTTCCAGAATGTGCAAAGTTGACAAAATGCTAAAAAGATGAACAATGATTAAGAAGCTAAGTATTCCAATTTGTAAAATTAAGAGATTGTGCTATCTCCTCCTGAAACGGCTTGGAACAAAAATTATTCTGACCAAGTAAAATTTTTTATTTTTACACTCAAAAATACTTTTTTCTTCAATTTGAGTGATTTTAGATTAAAATAATGTACAAGATAAAAGTTAGCATAGTATCAGTTTTTCCTTTTAAAGTTCCAGTTATTATATTCTATTTATGTCTCCTGAGTACGTTTTTTTTTTAAATCAAAGAGAAAGATATATGTGTTAAGTGAAAAATATGGTCAAAGAGTTGTAGGTTAAATGTTCTCTCCTGCCCCAGAACAGCCCAAATAAATTAATTATTGCTAATAACATACATGCAAAAAACAGATATGATCACAAAATATAAAAATTAAAGGGTCAATCTTGTCTTAATCCTAACTGCACGTGAAATTAAATAAAAACTCTTTAGAATTGACTGCTAGATAAAGAAGTTGCTCTCATTGAAATCTACAACATCAAGTTACCTATCTCTAAGAAATGACACAGCACATTGTGTGAGTTACTTGGACTAAATTGTAAAGAATAACTCATTGGAAACAACCAAGTTTAACAAAATATACTAATGTCAACTTAATGCGTGTCTTTCATTTGAAGATTTATACCACTGTAAGTCTAGTATGCAAATAACTGCAAAGCCATAACTACAGATATTACCTCCTGGCAAATGCCATTGTCTATTTACACTTGTTAGACATAAATCACCTAAATCTCATGGATTTGGCTGTGTCTTAACACTGCACTGTTAATACATTATTCTTTTGTCATAGTATCAACTTTAGCCGCATAATTAACCTAATGATCCCAAATATATCCATTGTGTTCTTCTTGTCATTGATAACATTTCACAATTAAGGTAAACGTGTCCTATTGCAACCATTTATCAATTTTAATTTCATATTTATTTGTTAAGAAGTCATCTAAAGTTTAGTTCATTGTTTAATATTCTATAAACAATAAATGATTGATTCACTCATTAGTTAACATTGTTTCAAAAAGCAATCCATTTCTCTATAATCTCATAAGAAATGGATTCTATTTAAATAAAAACTCCAGTAAGATATATCCTCTTCTGTCCCTTATAAAATAAAATTTAATAAAAATAAAATAATCTCACAGTTATGAAAATTGCTATTAATAACAACATTGGCTTAATATATGTTTTTAAAATTATTTCTCTATGATGGAGAAACAAGTGTTACTTTTCAACATATTATTACTGATGACAATTTCGGCAATATTGATTGTAACTTAGATCACTTTCTCTGCTTAAATAAAATTACATTGCCTATTCTTTTACCATTAATTAAGCAAGAGTGAAATTAATGTTTAAAGTAAGTTGTATTCCAGTGCATGCACTATTTGACCTTATGAAAATAAACATATTTTTTAATATTCATTAATATTAACATTAAGTTGTTCTGTTGTTCTTGGTAGAAACATCGTTTATATTTGCTAGTGCGTAACTACTTTTTGACCCTCCACTTTGAGTTCAGTCCAAATACATTACTATGCTAATGATGAATTCCTAAAATGTCTACAAATTCTAATATTACAGAGTGACTGGGGCTCAGACAAAATACTTCAGTATGATTGCTCTTTGAAATATTCTTAATAAAGATACATTTACATCAGACACATGCATTGAGAAGCAGTTCTTTTTTGATGCTTTAAAGGAAACCAACTCCACCTTCTGTTGTGATTACTATAGATTTTTCTGCTTGCATGTGTTACTAGAATGGTCATTGTTCAACTTTGGTAAAAAAAAAATCTTGTTTTTTATTCTTAAGAACAAATCCCCAAATTTATCCAGTAGCTAAGATTTTTCACTGAATCTGGGTTGTGATGTTATCCATTATTTCATTGAGACACGCTTTAAAAATCCATTAGCAGAAATTCTGAGGTATACATTCAAAGTCATCTATAGTTGCGATTTTCAGAGGGAGTAGTCAATGCTCAGATATATTTTGTAATATTCCCTCTTCAAGGCAAATAGCTTTATGGTGGCCTTAATAGGAATATTTTCTATGATTACATAATTGTTTAATTTCGAATCTAAGAAAGCACATCTAAATTACCTAACTATGAAGGATACTTAAATTTATAAACCTATTATATGCTAAAACCTCTGAGATCTGGAAAGGATTTCAGAAACTGGAAACTTCAATAATGATGCAAGGAGTGGTCAGGGTCAGAGGGGACAATGAATGTTTTGGTGGCAACAGATATACTCTGAGCACCCGCCAGCAAGTGAACTCAGTTGAGATTATCTGCTAGCCACAAATTTAAATATATAGTTTTTAGTTAATTGTTTTTATCCACTTAAAGACATATCTTAGTCTGTGCAAGCTGCCATATCATTACCACAATCTGGTTGGCTTAAACAACAGAAATTCATTTTCTCACAGTTCTAGAATCTAGAAATCCGATATCAGGGGGCCAGCATGGTCAGATTCCAGCGAGACCTCTCTTCCTTGCTTGCAGATGGCCACCTTCTCCCTGTATGAGCACATGGTCTTTCCTTGGTGCATGCTCGTGGAAAGGAGAGCATACTCTCTGGTCTCTTTTATCGGGTACTAATTCTTTCTTGAGAGCTCCATCCTCATGACTTCATGTCATCTCAAAGACTCCAGCTCCAAATATCCATGAATTGGGTGGGGGGGGGGACAAAAATTATCTATAATGAAACATTAATGTGCTTGAGAAATTAATTTACCAGGAAAAAAAACTATATAATTGTGAAACAATTATAAAGTTTCCACAAAAACATTATTTTTATTTAGGCACATTTTTGTCATATTTTTGTCATTTTTATAGCCCTTTATTGTTATCTCATTGATCCAATTTATGGACCCAGATTTTAGTTCAAAATCAGAATATTATTTCAGAATACATTTTATAAGAAGGTTAACTTACTACACAGATACCTCGGACCAGAAAATTTGTTTCCTCTTTGTAGAAGTCCATAAAAGAGATATAATTAAACCAAAAACTGAGTCACTCTCCCAAGTAAGCAGTAAAAATGAATGCTTACAAATAATAGAAGAGCAAGAGGTTTCTATTTTTTCCAAGTCAAATAAAGTACTCCCTTTACAATATTTACAATACTCTGGGGCTAAAAGTTTAGGCACAGATAGAGAACTCCAAAGAAAATGGTCCACAGAAGATTAAAAAGCATAATCAATAGTAAATCCTCAGGCTATAGAGTCATACGTTTTCAGCATTCTTGCCTAATCCCAGAAGATTACAGTTATTAAAGATAATATTTTTGGACCTGACACATTTGCTTTCCACTTAAAAAGCATCCTGGGTGAATGTCATTATCACCACTAATGCTAAGACCACTCTGCCTGCTATTGCTGTTATAAAGGGTAGATAGATCGTGTGTTTCTTTTCAGGTATAAAGAACTGTTCGTGATTCACTCTTATAAAGAGATTAATTGCCTTCAGCTTGACTAAGTTATAATGACTGACATCTGAAATTCACTTAGAACAGGTTTGTTATTAGTAACTCAATCCCTTGATCTCACTTTTGTAGTCAGTGTTACTTTGAACAAAATTGTCTTCTCCAGGTTCCCATGAGTGAAATATCTAGGTTAGCTATAATGTCATTTCTAACTGGATGTATTTTTTATTTGGATATTCTAAATAGTTTGTGTATTAGACATGAATCTAAATATAGCTGCTAAGATCTTCTCTAACTCCTTTGCATTCTCTACAGTCTTAACACAGACTATGTACTAAGATCTAAAGACAGAGTACAGCTTACATTACATATTAAGCAGTTTTATGAAAAAATTAAGTCCTGATAAAATCTTGTAATGGTTTTGTAAGAAAACTAATTATGTTTGCCATCAGATTTCTTTTAGTGATACCATGATTATGCCCACATTATCAAATTCTAGAAATTAGAAATAATTACTTAATGAACCATAATTTATATTCATAGAGACATTGGAGTGAAAAACCATTGTCTTTAAGTTTTGTTTACTTTTTTAACTATCTAAGAGAATTGGCCCTTAATTATGTCCATTGACATATTATTGACATATTGTCTTAATAGCTGGTGTTTTATATATTGTCTTAATATCTGGTATTCCTGCAAAAATTTCTTTAATATTGGGAATATTACCATTTTTTTAATCAAGGGTTCAGTTAGAAACGTATTACTTTTGGGCAGTGATTGCTGCTATACTTACAGAGCAAGGGATACTTATAAAATAATATCAAACTCGGTCATAAAAAAAGAAAATAGAGGTAGGGAAATAATTTTCATTAATGATAACATACTATTATTTTTCTTGCAAAGATATCAGTTTCATCAACATAATTTTCTAGCAGCATCTATAACTTTACATCTGATTATGGCAATAAATGGTCAGCAAAAAAATAATTTCCAGGATTTATTTAATTATATTAGATGATTATTCTTTAGCAATCTTGCTTCAGAAAACAATATGGGGTATAGAATAGCCTTAAGTTTAGGCTTAGAATCTTAGCATCAGAAAGACATGGGTCCAAATACCACTTCTGGGTCACTTACCGTGCCATTTTGAGAATAAGCTCATACTTCTTTTTGCCTCCTTTATAAAATGAAATGATTGTGTATTCTTGGTAAATTTAGAAAGATTCAAAAAGATAATGTATGTAATGCCCTTAGTATAGCATTCAATAAATTGTAGCTAGCAATATATTACCATTATCCTCACTTAATGCGTGGAATAATTTAAATATATGAGACAGATTATGAGGTAATGTGGATTATCTTCTAGGCTAGTGGTTCTGTAAAACTAATATTTCTATTATTATCTTTTTATGAATATTTTGAGAGTAGGTTTTTCTAAAGACTCAAATGAGCTTAGGAAAGTAATCAAATAGCTTGATCAAAAGCTGCCAAAAATCAAAGACTATCAAAATACATCTATCAAAAAGTCTACTCTTAACAATTATAATACCCACACACTATCAGCCATGTTATTTTACTTAATATCTGCACATATATTGCATTCTGTTCAAAATTTAGTCATGAATAAGGTTTTACTTAAATTAAACTTTAACTTACTTGAACTTTTTTTTTTTCAGGATAAGAGAAACAAGGACAAAAACAGTGCAGGTTGCATCAAATGGTCTTAAAATAGTGACCAGAAATGTGCTAAACATAGCTCACCCTATTGTTTGTGTCTGTCCACTAATTATCTAAGAACACTCCTTATTCTTTATTTTAATTGTAATATTCAAATTATTTTAAAGAAAATAACAGTCCTGGTCCTGTGTGTATTTTGTTTGTTTTGCTTTGCCTTTCACTTATTTTCTCAGGCAGTTTTATGGTTTATTTGTTTTGTTTTGTTTTGTTTTATTTTATATTTTATTTTATTTTATTATTTATTTTATTTATTTTTGCTAAATGTGTCTGGTGAATACCTCTGGCTTGAGTAATTACAATGGCTAAATTCTGAGAAAATGTTGTAATCACTTGTGTGCCACCTACCCTATATCCTCAGTCTCCTCTCTGAATCTTTGATCTATTTTTTTTTTACCTGAAATAGTCTTCTTTTAAAAATGCTATTTCCTCATGGAATAGACTACATTTCTTCTCATATTTTATATAATACATGTAAATACATTTATACATTTGTATATGTGCACACATCTATGTATGTGTGTATATGTATACATTTAAATGAATAATGTATATATTTCCAACTCCTGTACCTAACTACCTAGTATTAACAGATTTAACATTTTATCAAAATTATTTCATTTTCATCTTTCTTTTCTTTTTTCCTTCCCTTCCATCCTGTCTTTCTTTCTTTCTTCTTTTTTTAGATATAAAACATTTCAGGTAAATGAAATAAATATCTTGTTTTTCTGTTTCCCTCTCACATTTTCTCTTTCTTTTCTCCTATAAGTACTACCTTGAAATTTATATTATCATATCCATATCTATTTTCATTCTGTTAATGTACATGCATCTGTTTTAAATATTTTTAAAATTCTCTATAAATGATATAATTTCACAACTTACTTTTTTGCTAAGTATCATATTTTGAGATGTGTTTTTATTTATTTTATTTATTTTTTGAGATGTATTTTTGTCAATATTTTATACTAATGACTCCCCAACAAATATTTTTGTACATGTCTCTCTGTGTACATGATTAAGAGATTCTAGGATTTATATTCTAAAGCAGAATACTTACATATGAAATTTGTGTTTAGCTTGAACTTGTATCAATTAATACTCTATAAATTATATATCAGTGTAAGGAAATTCTACCATCTCTATATCTTCATCAATATTTGGTTTTGTCTCACACTTTGTACTTTTAGCAGTCTGATGCATGTATAATGATATCTCCTTGTTACTTAAAACATTTCATTTTAACATGACTTTCATCTACACAATACCACTGAATATCATTTCATATAGATCACCATAAACCCTTAGCTGTCATAGCTAATGGTTACTTTTCAATTTTCAGCTCTCTCAGTAACCTGGAAATATTTGACTATCCCTTTTTGCTGACAATTGAGTCACTTATGTTTATTAAATGAATGACAATAAATTTTGCGTATTTGATGAAATAAACAACCCCTTAACCAGCAAAGCAAAATAACTTTTTCCTTCTTTGTAAACTCATAAGATGTAGTTGGATGCCCACTACATTCTGCATATGCTTGTCATAAAATATTTAAAGAGGCTATTCTTAGCCTTTTAGTATCGAACGGAGCCTAGAAATATATATACTAAATAGATATGTGTTTAATACATAAAATAATATACTTTATTTTTGTAGTACCTTTGATATTGCAAAAGTTACGCATATTTAATAATGCTGACTCCTTCTGTAGAAATTTTGTGCCAAAAGGCATGGATTTTGTCTTCTTCACTTTATATTGGGTTGTATAGAATAGTGTCTAACACCTGACACATATTAAAAAGTCAGAAGATACTGTTGAATATATGAATGAATCAGAAAGCAAGAAAGTAATTTCTATAATATTTTTGTTCTAATGAGGGTTTAAATGAAATTTATGATTTATTATGCTTTAATCAATATCTTTCAATGATAACTAGAAAGATGGTCTAATTAGAACTTAAACCATGTGGAAGAAAATGAGTAATGATCAATATCATCAAAAACAAGCACAGAAATATGCTACAAGTGTTGAACCTTTCCTGGGCTGACCTCTCAGGAGTGAATCCTGATGCTGTCCTAGTGCCACTTGCAGATTGGTTTCCAAACAACTTGGCCCTATAGTTAGCATGATTCCTGAGTCATCAGAAAAAAAGAGTTTTTGTCACACAAGTGTATCAGTGCCGAGAATGGAATCATTTAAACATAATTACTTTTACTTAAACCAAATTAGGTCTTTGAATTAACTTAAGTGCAAATTTTTATAAATAATATAACCTTCTAAGTAAGTCTCACATTTTCAAATACAAGACATATTCTCCTCATAGCTTTTATATAGTGGGTGCCTGATAAATGTCTATGGCGTAAATAATGTATAAGTTCTTCAGATGCTACTCAAAAAAAGTTTTGGGTAAGAGAGACAGTATAAAATTTTTAGACTTCTAAAATTGGCAAAAATGTGTAAACTGGTGGAGGTGGAGAAGAAAAGAAGTTCTATGTGCTAAATACCTTGATAATTAGCCTTGCCAACTTTGGAGTGATCCAGAATGCATGTATAGAAATAAATCTCATATTGTTGATGTACATGTTTAATATATCAGCTTTACCAGGTGGGAAAATGTTTAAACAACAACAACAACAACAACAACAACAAAACATTGTAACGCCAGAAATCACATTGAAAATAGTTTTTTGTTGTTAGTTTTGCCGGGTATCAGGAAACACCTGTCAATCAATGATACTTCCCAGAATCAGGGCTCTGGTCACCTTGATACCTCAAACTCCTCCTTACATTCACAAGCCCCAAAGATGTCCACATCTGAGCTCTCATAATATTCAAAAGGAATCCAGATAATCTGGTCTTTATAATAACAGACCACCCAAAGCACACAGACAAGATAGTAATTTATTTTCAGAATACTCTGCCTTTATTTCTAACACAGAAAAACATCCTCTACAAAGTCTCAGGGAGAGAATTTCAACCTTGTGCACAATAAATGGCCATTTATTATTGGAGAGCGCATGCCAACAGATGAGTTATTGTTATGCTGCCAAGTCTACTTCCAGTCTTGAGCCACTAGTAAGGAACAAAATGTAAAAGCCTTAAAACAAACAATACAACAGATTCAAGATTTAAGGGAAACATAACATATTTTTTTTAAGTTTATGGGGAAAAGTGTACAGAAAATGACTTAGCTAGGCTTCTGTGATTATTACACTTTCTCCAGATACGCCTATTCACTTAATATGTATAATCATGTGAAGAGTTACTGAATGAGTATCTTTCTTGAACTTTCAATTCTTTTTTGAAGATACTTATTAGTCTTTAATACATGTATCCTGCCTGGTGCTTATGCATATTTAGCTATTAAGAAAGAAATCTATATTGCTACAAACACATCAAAATAAAGGCGTTAGGCAAGTGTGAGACATGAAAGCTATCTTTTTTATTAGAAATATACATTTTATTTTATTATTTAAATATAATTAATACAGTATATTCTTTTTAGGTGTACAACATAGTTATTCAACTATATACCTGATGAAATGAACACTATGATAAGTCTAGTAACCATCTATCACCATACAAAGTCATTATTATTGACAATATCCCCTATGCCGTACATTACATCCCCATGACTTATTTAATAACTGAAAATTTTACCTCTTATTCTCCTTCACTTTTTTTCTTTCCCCCCATTCTCTTTTCCTCTGGCAATCATCAGTTTGTTCTTTATATCTGTAAGTCTGTTTCTGTTTTGCTTTGTTTTGTTTTGTAGTTGTGTTTTGTTTTGTTTTGTTTTAGATCCCACATGTAAGTGAAATCAAAAGCCATTACCTTTAAGTGAACTGTTACATTTCCTGATTTGCACTGTGTGAGCAATTGCAAACATCATTTTCTGCAAAATTTTATTAGTATCTCACATGGCACTCATCAATATAAAGGTTGAATGTTTTAGATTTACCTCTCAGCTAAAAACTTAACATGCAGTCAGTCACAGAATAAGAATCCAAACAAACAAATAAAAACACATTTTTGAGAGATGATGGATCAAAAAGTTTTTGTTTGTTTTTTATTGATTATGTGTTTGTTTGTTTTTTAGCTGACTGCAGAGAAGAATTAGATTTAGGAGGGAGCACTAAAGGTACATAATAAAGTAAAATTTATATGTGCGAGATATTAGAAAGAGGAATCCAGCAAATTCTATTTCTAGAAAAGGCAAAGATAAAAAGGGCTGTCGATTGTTCTGCCATCAATCCAAACTAACCTGAACAAAAATGTTCGTATTCCTGGAACAATTAATAACAGTAGATGCTTTCCTCATGTTTTGGGACAAGTCATGCATATTATAAGATGTGAATATATTTTTGGAGAGATTTCAGGTATAGGAATGGAAATGGTAAGGTCCCATTCTGATTGAAAAGAGTGACATCTTGTCTCTCAGAAAAGTTTTGATACAGCCAAAAAGGGAGAAGTTGAAAAGCACAGGACATATTGGCTGAATGGAAGAGTGAATGTATGTGTTGTATTTTGCTGGTTGGGGAGAGCTGGGGAACAGAGGGAAGTGCAGAAAGGGTCCTAGTAAGATAGAAAAATAGAAATAGATAATTAGATGTAGGATTCACCTACTTCCCCAATTTAGAAGAGGGTTTTCCATACCTTAAAACAAAGGGAAATAAAACATTAAATGAACATGTGTGCAATAGGATAACTTTGCTTCTGTAATTAAATGAGAGATTGTAATATTTTAATGTAATAAAATGGAAAACAACAATTTGAGAAAATACTTTCATAAGGGAAGCCATGAGGGCTGGATAAAAACAACAATGACTATAAAATTAGAGTGGTCCTATTAAGAAAATAAAAATACAGGATTCTAAATTTAATTTTAATTTTAAGTAAATAAATATTATTAACATATCTATGTCAAAAGCAATAAATAACTAAAACATACTTTAACCAAAATATTAGATGTTGTTTATTCAATTTAACTTGGCATTTTATATTTACCAGACAATCCTACCTGGAACTAAAATCTGGGTAGGAGAAAGCAGAGATAAGTATTGGTGACAAAAAAAAAGAGAGAGAGAGAACATACAAAATGGTAGTAAACTGTATATAGACCATGGGGCAGGGGTGTGGGTGGCGGGACAGTGAAACCTACTACACAGTTTTAGACTAAATGCACTATGATGCCATAATATACCCCTTCTGAATCAGAGCCCCATGCTCCATTTAATGTCCACTACATAAAGCTTATGTAAGTGGTTTGATGAAGTGAAGGGTTAATAAAAAAGAAATTACAGGGGGGAAAAAAAGAAAGGCAAGAACTAGATTATGGTACTGATTTAAAAAAAAAATGTGCAATTCTGATTTCAGCATGGCTAAAATCAGGGGTACAAACAATGTCACCAGGACCTTATTTCTCTTTATAGCTCTTCAGAACCTGCTCCATTCTCAAGATGGCAAAATGGCTGAAGCACCTCCTATGTTCCAAAGCTCATGTTTAAATTGAGAAGGAAAGATACCCATTCTCCTGCAACAGCTCTAGAGAAGTTTTATTAAATTGCTTTGGTTTTACTTTAATTGCATTCTTATTATTTCTGAGCTGGACACTATGTATAGAGATAAAATATTTTGAATGGTCAGACCTTAACTGTATACTTATAGTTGGAACCAGAGATAGAGTAATTGCATATTAAAATAACTGAAAAAATGTGATGAATTCTAAGGAATTTAAATATTGTTTCCAAAAAAGGTATTATTAATGCTACATGGTCAATAAACAAACAAACAAATAGTAATTTCGCACCATAAAGTTTAAAATAAGTTTGTCTTGATTTAAAAATTTTTAGATAATCTTCTAATTTTTCAATTATAGTTGGCATACAATATTATAGTTTTAGGTGTATAACATAGTGATTAGACATTTATATAATTTACAAAGTGATTACCCCAATAAATCTAGCACCAATCTGATATCATACAAGTGTGTGGGGGGGTGAGGTCTCAGGGAATCACCTGGGCAGAGCAAATGGTGCTAGACAGGTTAATGGAGACTCAGATATGGTGGCTACCTGTGTAAGCACACTCTGAGGGGGCAGGATTCAACAAAAAATACAATGGCTTCTGCCAGCACTTCTGTCTGGGAGAAAACTGACTCTCTAGCCCTCTCTCTAAAGCCAGACAATTCATTTTCCTCTGTATGTCCCTGGTGCCTTTCAAGCAGCTGCCCCAGTGCTAGAGTTCAAAGTGAGTGGGTATCTTAGGAAGTAAATCTGTGATTGGGCCTTTTAAGAGGAACAGTGGGGTCTTTAGTAGCCCTCCTCTCTCTCAGATACATTTTCTTCTGGTATCCACAGCCAGAAGTTATGGGTGACTTTTCTTCCCAGCAATGGAAACTTATCCTGCTATGAGGTCCCTTGCTCCTCTGGGAGGATGTCTGCAATTGAGATATGCCTCCCAATTTTTAACTGCCACACATGGGTGTGAGACCAACCCATTCTGAATCTCTGCCCCTATCGGTTCTTCTGTATGTTCTTAGCTGTAGAACTTCTGTTCAGCTAGAATTCAGGTGAGTATTAGTGATAATTGTTCTGTAGTTTAGTTGTAATCTTGATGTGGTTGTGAGAGGAGGCAAGCACAGTGTTTTACTCTACATCTCCCCTGGAAATCATATCTTGATTTAAATTTTAAGAGCAGGTGTCAGTGACTGGAATTTGGGTTATGCATATTTTATTTACTTCTCCACTTTCTTCAAAGTAAGCATCTAAACTTTAGCAACTTATATTTCTTTTTATCTTGTTAAAAACCTGTCCCAGATGAGTGCTTACTAAAAATAGAATGAGTAAATAAATGAATAAAAGCAAATGCCATGTTCTAGGCATGTAAATCAAAATATTTTCTATACAAAATAGTAAAAGAACTGAACCAACAGAACAAACTTTAGGCTTTAAAATGATTTTCTGTTCAATTATATATGTGAGATGCTAAGTAAATCAACATGAAAAATACGAACCTCAAAACTTGTATCTCTAAAAGGATTTGAGTTGGGAGACCACTTTAATTATTGAAGTGACCTTGAATTAGTCACTCTATGGAGTGTGAAGAAAGTCTGCCTAATAGGATTGCCATGATAAATAAATAAATATATGGAAATGATGAGCACTAGTTTATAAACTCTATGTGCATTGTCCTATCTGGGGACTAGTCCAATACCTAGTACATTGGAGATACTTGATAAATGTTTTCTTAATAGAATTATGAATACAGGACATTATGAAAAGTTATCCTATAGAGTGTGCGTGCGTGCGTGCGTGCGTGCGTGCGTGTGTGTGTGTGTGTGTGTGTGTGTGTGTTTGAGAGAGAGAAAGTTGTGTTGGGAATTATAAGAGAGTTATACAGGAGCATAATATAAAGTAGTAAAATGTAATGTCCTTTCATTCAAACACCTTTCAAATTTTATTCTGATTCTATAAATAAGCATATGTCAGATATGTCAGGAATATGTCAAATTTCACTGTAAATTTAAATTTCTATTTTTTATCATTAACTCTTTTTCATTAGATTCAGCAATTGAAATATATTTTGCTTGAGCTGCACTTTTCTATCATGGATATATAATAAGACTGACAAAGAAATGAGAAACTAAAATTGTGGCTTTCTCCTTCCACCCAATTCTTTTTTCTTACCCTTTAAAGAAGATCTATAAAAACTACCTATTATACAATTTCAAAAAGGAAAAAGTTACCCATCTTAAAACTACTTGATAACAAAAGAGAAAGCATTTTAATGACCAGAAAACTTTGTTAATATAATATGACTTTATTTCTCCAGTTTTAAATTAGTTTTCAAATGTTTTGTGTCAACTAATATTAATATAATCTGTAATAAGCATCCACATGGTTACCATGGTATAAAATTCCAAGTATACCAACTTACTTATGTTTGTAAAAAATTTTAAGATACTGTAAATTGAGCTTATTGATGATCAATATGTAATTATGATAATTAATGAAAACAGATATTTAAAATAAAGGCATGTTCTTATATTAAGATTACAGAAAAAAACTTCTATTAGAGTTACTAACATTTGAATGGTTTGTTAACATTAACCTATTAATTTTTATTATATGCATATCATTAAACTTGCTGGTAGCTAAATAATATAAATAATAACATTAAAGTCACGTCCTATATCTAATTATTGCTCATTCACAAATGTTGAAAATATTTTGAGGCATTTAGTACATGTTAGATTTTGTTAAATACTTAAAATCAGCATTTAACTGACTATAAAAGTAATTTTTGTTTATCAGACATGAAGAAAGCTTAAACCAAATGAAAATTGTTGAAAAAGCTACTACGCAGATAATCTCTAAATTTTAGAGTATATTCCTATAAACCATTTGCTGTGTACAGATATAAATACATATCCCAAAACATTATTGACTGTGTCTTGTGTGTGAGAAAGGGTTATTATGCAGCTGGGATTAAAGAATAGATAAATATTTTTTAAAGAACATAAAATTTATATTTAAGAAGTGGAGACCCAGTAGAGAACCTGAAAGAGCTCACATATATGGCTGGCACACACAGAAAAATGCAGAACATGATGTAAGATGAGGCTGGAAAATTCAAGAAACTGAAGTCCGCCAATAACAGGAATGAGCTTGGAAATAAATTGTTTCCCAGAATCTCCAGATAAGATTTTAGCTTGATGTCAGTCACCTTGCTTTTGGCCTTGCAAGACACACTGAGGAGAGACCCAGGTGAGTCTACCTGGACTATCAACCTATAGAACTGTGAGATAATAAATGATCATTGTTATGTCACTAACTTTCTAGTATTTACTTATGCAACAATAGAAAACTAAAACAATTGGGAATCTATTAGTCAAAGAAGTGTCAGAATTTGATTTGCATTTTGAAAATTTTTCTTATTGATGAAGAAAATGGAAGAAAAAGATTGGACAGAGAGAGAGAAAGAACAAATATTAAGTATATGCAGAAAAAGCAGAAAGACTAATTAAGACACTTTTGCAGTAATCTAGAAGAGAGTAGATTAAACAAAGGATAAAACGTGTAGCCGAAAATTAACAAAAAGAAAAAATGTCTATGAAATGTTCTACTTCATCTATTCCTTCAAATGAGGACATTTTAGAAAGTGTACTAGAGCAATTTGGAATGTAAAGGGTTGTGCTTGAAAACATTGCATCCTTCTTTGCAGATCCTATCTCAACCCTTCCTCCCCCTGCCCTGTGCTCCTGGAGGCTGATGTGTATGGATGCCAGAATAAAGATTGTCTTGGTCTCTGGTTTTGATTTGGATTTAACCAAAAGGGAGCACTAGTAAGAGACAGCAGGGGACGGAGAGAGTGAGGTCAGAGTATTCATTTTCTGTTTTCTTCCCATGTGTCACTGTGAACTGGCTGCACCACTTGACTAGAAGTTGTAATGCCTATTGGGTTCTCCCTCCACCCTCCTTTCGGGTCTAAAATATGTTCCTTCTTATTTCCTCTTTTATACCTAGGGGTGCATACTTAGTCTGAGAAATCATGTTATCCTGGTTTATGACCACTTCATTTTAATCCGTTCTATTGCAAACTGAATCCCTGAATATTATGAGATTTTATAAGAGGTAAAAAGTGTGTTAAGAGAAAAAACTGAGTCTTGCAGAATATCAACATGTTTGACGTTAAAATAATAATGGAGCTTTTATTTATTCAGACAGGCACTGTTCACCTTGTTATACATTTTAACAATTGAGAAACTAAAGCTAGAGGTTCAGGATTGTTTTCCCCCAGGCCTCGTGCCTAGAGAGTGGCAGAGCAAATAGCCTGGCTCCAGAGCATTTTATCTAAAGATAGTCCAAAAAATGAGACAAAAAGGATCTAAATAGCAATAGTGTCTATGACTTTTGAGGAGTCACATATTATGAGCACATGATGATAGTCTTTAGATTTAGTAACATGGAGGTTATTTTCTTTCCTTTTTTTTTTTGCAATTATAAACAATGCTGAAATATATATATTTTTGCACATCCACATTAAATTCTTTTAAATAGCTGGATCAATGAATATGCCCATTTCAAAATTAATAAATAATTCCAGATTGTTCTCCTTTAAAGGTGATGTTTATACACCTATCAGTGTTATGTGAGAGTATATGTTCCATCAAACCTTTCAATACTGTTATCAGTCTGTTTGATATTAGCCAGTATAAGGAAAAAAACATATTTTAATGCTGTTATTTTGTTTTAATGCATTTGATTAATAGAGAGGGAGAAATCCTATGTATGCAACTATCAGACAATTATGTTTATGAGTGAGTCTGATAAAAGAAAATTACAAAAAGAAACTCATGAATCATGCATTGTTAATGTCTGAAAAAGCCTAAGTTCCTTTATGTATGTATGCATGTATGTATTTCATGGTGACATTGGTTAATGAAATCCAACAAAGCCTAAGTTCTTGATGTCCATTATCATATTTTCTTTTTGGGTAATATGAGCTAAAATGAATACATTTTAAAAATGTTTTTATCCTCCATTTACCTTGCTGCATTTTTATTACATATAGCAACTTTGGACATTTGCCATTTGTCACATAACCAGCGCATTCCCTTAAGCAAGATGACTGGTGATAATTGACAATGATGGTGCTGTTGGTGAAGACAACAATGATAGTGGCACTCATACTTGATGAACTCTATTTTTTTGTATGTAAGTGAATTCGGGAATTAAATTATCGTTTATATTTCAGTATACTTTTCAATGATGAGAGTGCAAAAATGAGCAGGAATTAACATACAGTATATAAAGTAGGGAACATATGAAATGTGACTTCTGCTCACTTGAGGTATATGTGTCTTTCTGTATCCTCCTGCTATCATCTTTCTGTAGTTCTACCTATTTTTCTATAGTTTCATTCTCTGATATATTTTTTATTTAAACCTAAATTAATTTCCAGGACCCAATTCCAATGTGCAGGCATGTCCACCACCCCAACGAACAATTCTCAGGACACCAGCAGGATATCTGAGAATTCAACTCAATTCTAACACTATCTATATCCAGACATAGCATCACATTATAAGGTTTAAAGGTTTTTGTCCTACAAGAATGCCCCCCTTCCCACACCCAGCCCACGCAGACACACCCTTGAGAAACTAGCCACAAGCCCAGTCTCTCTGTGGTTCTGACCAAATGGTTACAGTCTGGAGGTTCCAAAGACACCTCCAATTCAGAATGCCAATTGTAAATTCAGCTTTTTACCTGTACTTCTGACTAACTGGCTATAAATCCCCTAATCCCCTCCTTGGGTTTGATTAATTTGCTAGACTTTCTCACATAACTCAGAGAAACGCTCTACTTACTAGATCTCTGCTTTATGGTAAAAGGATATAATTTAGGAATAGTAATATAAAAAGATGCATAGGGCAAGACATGTGGGAAGCGGTGAGAAACATCTGTGCCCCCTCCAGGCACATCACTCTCCCTACACCTTCGTGTGTTCACCAACTCCCCAAAGCTCTTCAAACTCTGTGTTTTGGGCTTTTATGAAGATTTCATTGCATGTACATGATTAATTAAATCATTGACCAATGGAAATTGGTTTGACCTCTAGCCCCTCTATCCTACTCTGAGATCGTGGTGTGGGACTGAAAGTCCCAACCCCCTAATCATATGGTTGGTTCTCCTGGTAACCAGACTCCATCTTTTGGAGCTTCCAAGTCACCTCCTTCACCTAACAAAGGATGCCTTTATTACTCTCAACATTTGAAAACTCCCAAGGGTTTAGGGAGTTGCAAGCCAGAAAGTGTGGGCTAAGAATGACCAAATATATGTTTCTTATAAATGACAATTTCTCAGTGCCCTTAACTTGTTTAGTATAGTTTAAGCAATCCATCTGCTAAGTAACAACTTTCCATTATCACATTACTTTCTTTCTCCAATTAAAGCAAGAAATTCTCATTAAAAAAAAAAGAGTTAATCTATTTATGGTATTGGTGGTTCATGTGTACAAAGAGGACTAGAAAGTTTAGCCCTAAAATAACGAAGAATATCATGTTATTCACTTGGGTGACAATAGGCATTTTTCTGCAGAAGACGACAATGTAAAGTATAGTAAATTACTTTTTTCAGGAACAGAATGTATTAATGGCTATGAAGTCATGTGATAGGTAGCAAGACATGTTTTATAGTAATATTGACATTATTTTTATTTTAAAAGTGCAATAACAATTTAATAATATATGTAGATTATGGTAAAATAATGCAAAGAGAAACAAATAAAAATTAAATATATCTACCTAAATTTGAACAAGATATTTAGAAATATCAAATTGCAGTATTTTCACTTTTGGAAAACAACTATAAATTAAATGAATATTTTCTTTTTCAAACTCATTCTAAATAATAACTTTTATTGAAAAACACCTGTCACTTAATCATGTCATTATATCATTCATTCAAAAAAGTTCATTTTTCTTCTATAATATCCAGCACAATATTTTTTTATGCAAAAGATACACAACAGCTCTTGAATATCAAAACTTAAACATTATCTAAGAGAATAGATATGCTAATGGGTATTACAGGCCAACATAAAAGTGACCAAAGGGAAAAAAAAAAAACCTCTTAGAAGGTGCTTTTTTTACATGTAAATATCGCTAAGTTTTCTGATCTTATAAGTTTTGCCTGACTGTCCTATTGCTTTATATTTCAAGAAGTGGCTTTATCAAAATTGTGTACATTAAAATTTGTATAGCCAGGTACTTTTATTTGTGAAAGTGAGAAGAAAAATTTACTTAAACATTAGTTGAACCCAAATGGAAAATTATAGATCAATTCAGGCAATGGTTCTTTGTGAGGTATGGCTTCCCACAGAATTTCAGACCATATCTTTAAAACGCAGTCTCTTGATGTCTTTTTACTATGCCCTCCACTCAAGATGGGCTTGACATTGACCAAGCTCTCTCACAGAATGGACTTAAGCAAGAAGTTTGTTACTTATATTTATCAATTGAGAAACTCTAGCAAAATTGAGCATTTATTTTGAAATAGTTCCCAGCAGAATCTCAGAGCTGACTTTTATTGGTTTGGTTTCCATCATATGTAACATCTCAAAACATTCCAGTTTGATTGGGAGGGTGAAATGCTCTAATTTGGCAATCTGAACCATTTGCCCAAATGGCTGACCTTAACCAAATTGAATGGACTTAATCTAGAAGAAAGCTACTTAGAAAGCATGTATCCTGAAATTTCTCAAGAATGAGTACATTTGGGCTATTTCTATCTGGCCCTTAAATAAGGAATGCTGAAAGTGCTGAACTTTTTCCCACAAAACCAGCAATATTTTTGTTTTCCTCTCATGAGGCACAAGTAGCTCATTAGCTTCAGAAAAGCACATTAGTGTTTAGTTCTAATTTAATATGAACCTTTCACAGGCAACCATTATTAAAGCCAAACTGATTAAATAGTAAAATACTAATTGTCTCCAAATGTCCTCCATCTCAGGGGCTGATGTGAGGAGAAAGGGAGAAGTGCACAATTAGCTGAAGAAAGATAATGTGTGTGTGGCAGATAAGGTGGCACCTGTGCTGAGTTGGGAGACTTATTTGAAAAAGCAGCGATGAGGCTGAATATTATAACATATGGGACCAGTGGAGACAACTTAATGAACGTGTGGTGAGATAAGACCATAATAAATACAGGTTGGCAGAAAGCAAATAACAAGGTAGCCCATAGATTCACAAAATGACCAGAGACCAGAGCATGTCACATTAATCACTGTGAATGGGTACATGAGAACTGCAGGTCCCTAACAATATTCCTTAGAAACATTGCTGTTAATTATTAATAGTCCCGTGATGAAAAACGCAGAAAAGTTTTGAAATATCTGAGTGAAATGAAGTTAAATAATTTTTCTATTCCAAGACTTCTTTAACTAGATCCTAAGCATTCCTTGTTTCTAATTTCTTGGCTACCAGCCCAAAGGCCCAAAGAACATTTGGCATTGACATTTGGTTGGGCTGAGGTCAGGAGAAACAAGTATTAGGCTTGTCTGAGGTCAGCATGTACTAAAGCTAAGCTAGATGTTGCATATTAGGTTGCATATTAGCATTTTACTTCTGAAAGATCAGGCTGTGGCAGTCAGACAGTGGATTAGACACAGACATAAACCAGGCTTTGACCTAATGAGCCAGCAAGAGGTTTGGGTAGAGGCATGAATAGATTCTGAAGACTCACTGAGGGCATTCTTCCATGTCATTCTGGATGACCTTTCCTGGATCTGCCTTTTCTCTAGTCTTTTCTGATGGCCTGATTCACATTAAGAAGGCATAATCTCTTTTACTAAAGAAATAATATAGTTAATAACTTATACTTATGGAGTACTGATGACTAGCACCGTTCTAAACTTTCCATGTATTAACTTATTTAATTGTCAAGGTATTTTGTAAAGGAAGTAGTTTTATTTGTTTAATTAAGAAAACTGAATCACAGAGAAATTAGCTTAGCAGAACTAGACATTGAAATCTATCAGGGTAGCTCCAAAGTGCATATCCTACATGTCTCTTGTCTCATGAACATCAGAGTTTTCAATATGTGTTTCACGTTAACAACACCAACAAAATACAATTCCTGACTAGCTAGAGGAATCTACTATCTTCACATTGCTCAAAGGGCTGGTATAAGAAGCTTGTCTTTCTAAAATCCCACTCACTAGAAGGAGGGGAATAGGTTTATGTCCAACACACATATCAAGACATTATTCAAGCATATGAAACTCACAATTTCTTCAGGACTACACATGGCCTCTTCAGCCACAGATTTCTCCTCCTGTTCCAGATTTCACAAATTATATTAATTTTGTTCTCTCTATTTTTCCATCCTTCTCATTTTAAAGCACTGAAAATACCCCAATAATCTTTGGCTTCCAGAAATTTAGCAAGAGAGAACTGCTTATTTTCAACGACCCTTACCCCTCATTTCTAAATGTATAACTATTGCCAAGTTTAGGCAAGGAAACTATTCAGAAGGAAGGAGTAGGAAAAGACAAATCTTAAAGAACTACAAGAGAGGAAGAGCTACAAGAGGGAACAAATTTCCACAGATGAAGGGGTTGGCAGCTTCCTCAAATCATAGTCCTCTTTACTGTTCTGTGGAAGAGACCTGGAAGAGCCCAGGGCTCGTAGTAGTTGGGAAAGAAGGATGCCGGGCCTGGGGGCTCTCAGCTTCAGCAGGGCTCGCTCTGTTCCCAGCATGGCCCCAAAGCAGAGTCACTGAATTTAAAGGGAGTTCATGGAAATGCCTTACTGATAGCCATCCAAGATTATGGATATTTTTCTAAATGGATTTCTCTTAGGTTTTGGGGACCTTTTCACAACCCTGCAGAAAATAGGAGAGAAATCAAATAGTGATGGAGAATTGGTACTTCTATAAGCTTAGCTCAACTGAAAGTGATTTTACTCCCCAGGGTACATTTGACAATGTCTGGAGACTGTTTTTTATTATTGTGGTAACTGGAGTGGAGGGTTGCTACTGGCATCTAGTGGTTAGAGACCAAGAATGCTGTGAAATATCCGACAATGCACAGAATAGCTATCGTAACAATAACAAAAAAAAACTAGTCCAAAATGTCAATAGTGTTGAAGTTGAGAAGCCCTGATGCCCTAGCAGCAAAGTATTCTAAGTTTGACTCAATTTAATTTCAAGGGAAGAAAGAAAATTTTTTGAAAATCTCATTTTTCCACACTCAAGATTGTAGAGGTAAAGAAATGATTTTGTCGAACCTTACAGACACTCACATTTGATTGTTATACATTTGAGCTGATTGAGTTATATAGTAAAATAAATCATCTTCCTCAGATGCATATAATTATGGTAACGAATCTCTTTATTTGCTCATAGAAGAAATGCAAGGAACAAAACTATTGAGTAACAAGAAGAATTATATGATCAATAAAACATTTGATCATACTGTATGTGAAAGAAATATATCAATTTTAATCTGCCCTCCAGTCTGCTGTCAACTGTGCTGAATTGACAGGGCATCGCAATCTCAATTTGGATAGCTGGGTGCCATAATTCCATATGAGCACACCATATATGCAGCTCCAGACAACTCAGTGCTTACCTATGAACAAGCCCAGATATTGCCAGCCAATCAGCAACACTCAGAGACTTTTCTTTCCTGAAATGGGACACAGATAGTTCAAAGTCTTTTTTCCCCTAACCTCACTCTCCAGAGTCTTAACTCTCTTCTACACTGGGTATGCTGCGCAGTGGTAAAATTTTCCATTTATCACTCAATGGAGGGCCTCTCATTTTTTTTCTACAACAAAAGTGTATCAGTATTTTTTTGTAAATCCAAAAATAGATGATGAAATTAATAGAGGTGTCAAGGAGAAAAAAGAGTTGACAGAAAAGATTTTAAGATAAAATATTGAATCAGTTTTGAAGGACTTTTATGTTCTACCCTTTATCCTGTTATAAACACACACACAAAAAAAGATTTTATGAAACACAGAAACATAACTAAACTAAGCAACAGCAGTATGAGATAGCAGTGAACTAAAATGTTAGACTAAAGTGACAATTATATGAATAAATATAAAAATGTGATTTATTGCTCTGTAGAGACCCTTGGGTGAAAAACTATAATGATATTTTAAATTAACATCCTAAGATGATTTTTGACAGTTTGTTATAATCACTTTTAAAAATACTAAACCTATGGGAATTTATACAGTTGAAGTACATTTTAAAAATATAATGTTTCATATTTGATATATAAATGGAAGCACCATAAATAAGGGCTGATATTGTGGATCCTCAGAGTTACAATTTGCCTTCTGATATAAACCTATAATATTACCTAAGTGCATAAGATTTGTAGACAATTTAAGCCATATCTACAACAAATGGCTAATAGGCAAGGGAAAGGGAGATTTAAACTATGCAATATCAAACATTAAACATTTTGATACATTCAAATGAACTAAACTAATTTTTATTCACGTATTTGTAATCATGTTGTACAGTTTTCATGACTGTAAAATCATTAATTATAGATCAACAATTCATTTTGGAAATTCTGACCCTATGTCTTGAAAAAAAGACAATCTAATGTTGAGGTATATGAGCAAGTGTTTGCACAATTATCAATCAATTAGTCATTCTGCAGGGAGTAGCTAATTTTCCCCTTTCATCTATGAAAACTGTTTAATCTCAAGAAATTAGGTGTGATCAGACCATGTCATGATGAAGCACTGGTGCTCTTTTCAAAACATGAAAATCATTGGTTTGTTAAGTATACTTATCTCTCAATGACAGAACGTAGGTAATGACTCAGATTTAGGTTTCCAGACTACCTAGGCAGTGTAAAATTTTTAACCACTTCTCACTACTTACCTGTATCAAAACAAGTGATAAACAAATAGACACAAAATGACATGAAACAAACATTATCTATCCATTTCTGTGCATTCTTTTGGTTGCTCGCTCAGGATCTGACATGGAAAGAGAGAACTTCTCCTTTTACATTGTATGTATTTTTTCAGGTCACTCTTTTCTCTGAAATGTAAGCTTACCTTGAGTACAGTTGCTGCCTTATTCAGCCCCACATCTCTGGCATACAGCAGGAGCTCAAAAAGTGTTGGCTGAATGAAAAAATGACATATCTTATTTTTAAGTATTTCTAACTTACATGCAAAAGGCCTTCCTCAGTCCATCTAGAAAGCCACAAGAGTGAAAAAAATGATGAAGCAATCTGCTTCATCCCCTTGCCCTTGGAAATCCCCTTGACAAAACTACCATTTCTGGGGGAAATAATACAATGACAATAGAAGAGAAACAGGCAATCTGAACTGTACACCAAAGGGAAGGGCAAGGTCTTTAATAAATTACCTTTCATATGAAAGATGGTCAGAGGTAGAATTAAGTGTGTTTCCTATAACTTGGCAGTGGATATTTAAGCCAACACAGCGTTCTATTTTTTATATACTGAGAGGCAGGCTCAGCCCCTGGGAACCATCAACTACTGAATTAAATTTAATCACCTATGTTCATTTATTATGGATCCCCAAAAGCCTTTTCTCCATGATTCTGGACAGCTGTGTCAGTTTTCCTTCAGCTTTTTCCTAACTTTTTAACCTTGTGGCTATTTTCTTCTCTCTAGTTTTATTCATTCTGCCTAAATGTTACTTTTTTTTCCTTAAGAAAATAACCACAAGCATTTTGAAAACTGACAAATACAGGTTCTGGGAAAACAGATATTCCTAATTCTATTTTATGTTTTAAAATGAATACTTATTTTTTTTAAATATTAGCTATTACCATAGGATCTCTGGGCTCTAAAGAACATTATTTGTTGTTAAAGATGCAATTCACTAAAAGAATGAGTAGTAAAGCCTGCAGAATTTGGAGTTTTAGATACAGTCAGGCAATAGCTGAATTATGGCCACTTAAGTGTAGGTCATGATTTTTCATTAACCTCTTTATAACCAACACATTCACCATTGCCTTGCTCCTTCCCCTTATATAAGAAAGTCATTGTTTATTGCTCTCTTACACACTTCTGTGAATGAACTAAATTATTTAAAAATTATTCAAATAATTGTTCTTTATTTTCTTTCAGCTTAGCCTAGTTTATTTGTTTGTTTGTTTGTTTATCATTTTATTCATACTAAGAAATTCTCCTGCCTCACACGGAGGTATAAGTCTTTTTGCTCTATGTCTTAAATATGAACTTTGATTATAATAATTTACTCATTCATTTAATAAAAGCCCTAAGACCTTTTGCAGTGTCCGATACATAATCAGTAAGGCATGTTTCTTGCTCTCCAAAAGCGTAAATTGGACTATGGCACAAAACTGTAAGTTCCAAGAGTTTAAGTTCCCAGGCTGATTAAAACAAGAACAGAATCATTTCCTCATGCCTCAACTGACTTTAGAAACTTAGTAGTTTGAGTATAGTGACTCAAATTTATTCTTCATGTATATTTACACAAGTCACATGGATTTATAAATTTCATCTTAGACTCAAAACAAGGCATAATACTTCAGAAATCACTTGGAATATCAATAAATCAAGATTCCAATTTTTTGGAACTCACAAGTAATTCAACTTATAGGAGTCTTTTTAAAATATATAACCTGAAATACATATTTAGTAAAAGGAAATCAGTCACAAAATTTGTATATACTATGATCTTAACTATTACATAATTTAATATTTCTATACTCAACAAGCATTTAACATATACCAGAAATCTGGGAAGTAACTGTATTGAAATATCTTCTCTTATTGTCTTTGGAAGGTGAGATTATGAGTACTCATTTAATTCTAACTTTCCAATAGTTATGTAATTGCAAAACTCATAGAAAGAAAGGAGAAAAGAAGAGAGAAAGCTGGGGAAGGAAGGAACTGCAGGGAGGAAAGGAGGGAGAGAGAAAGGAAGAAAACAGCTACAGAGTTTGTGAATTAGAGAATGAAATCACTTTTGAGTAAACATATATTCTGTAATCTCTCTTCTATAATATCTTTGTCATTGAAATAAACTGAAGTCAAAAAAAAAAAGCAAAGGCAGTTAAAAGGGTGAATTTTTTCATGATTTGCCAAAGTCGCAAAGGAGGATATTGCAAGAAAAATAAACTACAAGAGAAATGCTACACAAGTGGTAGAAGCTCTGTGACTACTTGTTGAATGTAGAAATTTACACTTTTGTGAATATTTTGACAACTTTATAAGACCTTGGAAGATGAATATGAATTATTTGTCTGTGATTGTTGTGTTACAATTTATCTTTTTTGTCATTTTTTGACAATTAATTGCTTCCATTTCTGTAGAAAGAAGATTTAATGTTAAAAAAATAATTTTTTTTTTGCCAGTAGGTCACCACTGAGATCCACACACCTGCATGCATGGAGATCACTCACACTGCCCTAAATATCTACTACTGCCTTAGGTCACTTATGATCTATTCTTTTAGTAGTATCGTAAAATATAAAGGTGCGAGTGTGTACAAACCAGAAACATGGAAATTTAAACATTTATCCCAGGAAAGATATACTTTGGTTCAACAGCTCTGCTCACTAATTCTCAACATGAAATCCTAGAAGAGAGAACTGGGGTTCATGTGATACCACTGAGAAGAAAAAGTCTATTCATCCAACACTTCCAAATAATTTTTTCCTATGCATTTTTTTGTTTGCTATCCCCCAAATGGATGAAATTAAATATATAAAATGCATATTTTTTAAAGAGATGAATCAGCTTCTATGCCAAATTCAATAAACTCAACCACCGTTTTCTCATCCCATTATTATAAGAGGGGAGAAATAAATGATGTCCCAAATTTCAACTATTTTTCTCAGAAACTTTAAGCTGAAAATTAAGAGTAAGTTATTGGAATGTTTAGAAACCAAATTAATATTTAGAAAATAGAGCTCACATAATGATTTTTCCATCCAGTTTATTTATTCTGAATCCAATACCTATTAATACACTTTCAACTCCAGGGACCCACAGGAACCAATGTGAAGTTACTTTATTATCTCATTTATAGGGACTATATGACTTTAAAAAGAACTGTGATTACAGAAAAAAAAAGTGGCTTTACCCTTTCATTCCCTACTGCATAATGTATTTATCATGAAGATACTTTCTATTTCCTCTAGCACAGAAATACCACAAACACAGTTTAGAAAATTACATGAAATATTCCATTTCAAGATCTTTGACTTTTCCCCAGAAAGAAAATCATCATTCAAATTGTCACTAGTGAAATCTTTTGATAATGAGAGGTCCTCATAAGAGGAGATGATGGGCTATATAGGTGATTAATGACACTAATATTTATATTGCTGTAGGCTGATTCATGGTCTAAAGCAAGAGTAGAATACAGTGATTTTAGCCTGCAAGTTTTTATTATGATCACAGCTTGCTAAAAACAGAACTCTCTGAGTTAGTCTATTTCAAAGAAAGCAACTTATTGATAGATCCTTACATTGGACCATTTGAACTTGTGTCTTATTAATTGCCATCTCAGAGATGTTATACAAGAGCAGCATGAAGCAATGAAAGAGCAGGGAACCAAAAGTCAGAAAGCCTGGGTTCTAAGTCTCTTTCTATCCTATGCTAAGCTACCCAAAGCAATTTCTTAGCATCTCTGGAGCTCAGTTTTCTCCTCTGTGACATGAGGGATAAACATTGAATGATAATCTGCACTATCCTGGCAATTCAAAAAATTCATCTTCTATGAAGAAAAGATGTGAATTTGAAGTCCAAAGACCAATTTGACAAAATACAATGGATTCTCAAAACATTCAGGTATTAAAGAATGAATTATGTTACTAAACAGGAGTTATTGTTTTGTCCAGTTCCTAAATGTGGGAACTTACATAGCCAAAAAGGTTGACCTAAATAGGCTTACAGACTATGCATTTGGAATAATTATCATGAAATTAAAAATGCTCCAAATAGGTAATAGAAATACAATTGTTGAGGTATTCTAAATAATTATTTCATCCTGGTCCAATGATGTTTATATTTTTAGAGGAATTAATAAAAAATATAGCTGTTTTGCTGATAAGAAATACATGTCTTACAAAAATATATTTATATTTTATTTCATTTTAATTATATTTTGCAGAACATAAAATAGTTTTTGTTTCTCTCAACACATTTAAATGGAAATTTGTAACAAATTGAGGAAAAACCAAGAATAAACCATGATACATGTGTTATTTTAATAGATACTGCAAACAAGTTTTGCAAGGTGTTTGAACAATATTCCTGCTAGTAGTATAATTGCATTTGTTTAACATGCTAATCAGCACCTGGTATTGTCAATTTGTTTGTTGTGTTGGTTTTTCAGCCATTGTGGTGAGTGTAAGTGATATCTCACTGAGATTTTAATTTGCATTTCCCTAACAAAGAATGATTTTGTCAGACTTTACAATGCTTATTGATCATTTGATATATTCTTTTGTAAATTGCCTTTTTTTGTTGTTATTGTCCTCTAAAATGTTTGTCTTTTTCTTATTGCTTTGCTGGGATTCTTTATATATTCTAGATAGAAGTCCTTTGTTGGATGCATATTGGATTGATATTACAAACATCTTTTCTTGCTTTGCATTTTCTTTCTCTTCATGGTGTCTTCTGATGAAATGGAATAATGAATTCAAATGACATCAAATTTATGAAACTTTTTTTGAATAGTATTCTTTTAAAAAATATTTGCCCATGCAAAATCATGAGGATATTCTTTTCTAAAATTTTTTATTGTTTTTTGAAAGTTCTATTGTTTTCATTATTAAATGTTAAGTGATTATTTATTTATAACATACCTAAATATCTGCATAAGATATCACTTTGGCTCATTTTCATTCACACACCCTAGAGACTTGAATGAATGCTGTAAAATATCTCTCTAATCTATAAAAAGAATATGGAAGGAGATTTTAACAGGTGCCTTCACTATGATGACAAATTTATCTCCTAGATTTAATCCCCTGCACAAAATTGTATGTCTAGAGTCCATAAATGTGCCCTAATAGCAAACTGAGGACAGGAGTGATTAGATCATTCATTGGCGACAGGAAATAACTTTTAGAAAGACAGGTGGTGGCCTCAGACCAAATAAACTACTTTAAGCCATTCCACAGGATCTGCAATGGTTTCTTGCAGTAGATGGAAGCTTCGATAAAAGAGAAATTAAGTATTTGTTTATGACTTTGACAAGACACACAAGAACTTTTTGTAGGTTATTACAGTATCAGAAACCCTAGATACTGGTCTGTATTAGTATAGACATGCTCAGGATTATGGGGAAACGTGGAACATACCACTGAATACTACTTAATGAAAACTTTTATTTTAAGAGAAATATTTAAGGGGTTACAAACTGAAGTGCTAAATAAAAATTTTCAAAAATAATAGAAAATAGGAGAGAAGAATATGTTGAAAATTTAAATGGATCTTGCAGCATTAATTTAAGCAAGTTTTTAGTAACTTCACGGGACATGTTTTCATTGCTGTTGCAAAGAAAAACAGTGTTTTCAGAGATGTTTGATGTTTTAATGAAATAAAAACAGATTTAAATAAAACAGTCACCTAATTTAAAACTTCTTGCTGGCACAATCACCAGTGTTGTCATTATTTCTCAATATATCAAGAGTTTAGAGTACTTGTTACCCTAAAATGTCTGTGTTCTTCATTGACGAAAAATGTAAAAGGCTGTGGAAAAATGGAAAACAAAATGCAGACTGTATGACAGTTTCAACTCATGAAACATTTAAAAGACAAGAATAGAGAAACTTAAAATGTGAGAGACAGCGAATGTTTTACCTCACACTCTATGCCATGCCTGGTGCCCTGTCAGACAAGACAGAGCAGATTAGGCTAAATCTCCACAGCATTCGTGTGTTCATTCCACATTGATTCTACTAAAATTAATTAACTAGGCAGAATCTTTTAAAACTAGATATTAGAGGACACAGAATATAAAACAACTACAAAATATTCCTGAAAATACAGAAGGAAATACTTTTAAGTGACTAAACTAATGCAGACTCTTCCAGAAGAAGGTATTAAAATAATTAGGTAAGAAAATTGTGGGGATTTGTGAATATATGTTAATAGGAATGAGATCTGTGATGTTATAGAAACGATGAACTCATAGGCTAGTCGGTTACCTCATGAGCAGAATGGTGTAGTTCAAGGAATAGGAGCTGAGGGACAAATAGTTTTATTTGGATAACAGTTTACCCAGTGATTAGTCTCTCAGGTACAGTTTTTTTCACTTGTAAAATCACTGTAAAAATGCCTACATTGCAGAGCCGATTTGTGAACTATGAATATGTAAAATGCCTGAAGAGTAGTCAATGGAGGAAAGCTATCATTAGGACTAATCACATCCTTCTCTTTTCACGGATGTCTTTTGCAGTCATGAAATGGGAAGAGTTCCTTGAAATTCCTGTCTAAATTAAGGACTCTGGGGAGAAATAAAATATAATGGTAGGCTATCAAATCCTAGAAAAGAAAATCTTGCAGCTTTCAGTTCAGGCTTCTGTTTGTTACCCACCTGCCATGTGGACCAGGGGTGCTACAAGGACTTTTTTTTATCCAAATGCTGGCTTTTTGACAAGTAGCAGCAGCTTTATTTTCATTGCTTAGTTAACTGAAAAGGGTCACCATCTGTACAAATTGTAATTTTGATATTTCAGAGCCACACTGGAATTGTTGAACTAATTTCCATAAATTTTCTCTAGTGGTGACAATTGTTCATCCTTATCAGTCAGACCCAGAGCTCAACAGAACTATTGTGATGCTTCAGGTAAAATCCTTTCTCAGCCTTCTACATCAATTCCCAGTGACCCTCCAACTCAAACCACCATATAGAATATTCTGTTTGAGGTACTTATATGCACATGGGCCTCATGAATAGTCACCAACAAAAAAGACATTTATTTTAGTGTGAATTCCTCATTAACGGTGCTATAAATAATGGTAAACCAGAGGAAACGTTTTTAATTGGAAGCAAATGGGCAAGGATTTTAGGTTTCCTTCTGTTTCATGAGGGCGATTTTGTTTCCATAGCCATTTATTACTGTACCTGATACCTGATGGCTTTATTGGTGATTTTATTGGAGGTTTTATAGAAGGCTTAAATAGGTACAAATTAACAAAGAAACAAATGACAATGCCAAACAAGGAAGTGATCATCACTAAAAGGAAGGGAGTCTGCCCTTCACATATCAGTCTTTCCACACGAAGGTAACATGAAGCCTGAGAAAATGAGAAAAATGATGCTGAGAGGAGTCATGGGAATAGCACATAGAAAAAGTTATGCCTTTCCACTTGAGACATGCATCTGGATACATTGCACAGCAGTGTCATGATGAGCAGGTCATATTTGCTGGGAACACTGAGCTACATGAAACTAAAGCAGAAAAGCAAAAGGAACCACAGCCAAAATACCTGCTTGTCTCCACTGAATGGTGGCCTGTCAGCATGGATTCAGAATTGCTTTTCTGGCATCTTTGATCTAGATTCATCAATGTACTGACTCTTGAACCATAAGTAAATATATGTCAAAGGGGTTCTCTTTGTATAACTGCACGGTTAAACATTAAACATTTAAATGGTATTTTAGTGAGGTAAACAAAACAAAACAGTCTATACACAGTCTATACACAGTCATTCTTTGTACCCTCTGGCAATTGGATTGATCCCAGGACTCCGTGCAGACACTAAAATTGCAATACCCAAGTTCTTTATATAAAAGGCGGTAATATTTCAATGTAACATGCACACATCCTTCTGTATACCTTCAGTCATCTCTAGATTTACTTATAACACCTAATACAATGTTAATGCTATGTAAGTTGTTGTTATACTGTAATATTTAGAGAATAAAGACCATGTCTGTACACGTCTATTACAGATACAGTCATGGTAGGCCTAACTACACAGTGCATGTCAGCAACAGTGTAACATTTTTTCTGAATATTTTCCATCAACAATTAGTTGAATCTGCAGATGCAGAAAGTGCAGATGAGGATAGCTGACTGAGACTAAATTTGAATAACCAAATTGTCTTTCATATGTATGCATTGTTTTTTACTTCTCTCTTTCAAAACTAATAGATGCCCTGAGATCCACCCCATTCATAAGTCATTTATAAAATTTGGCAGTAGGTTTATGGTATGCACAAATCAATGAAGTTGTTTCAAAAATCAAAAACATAGAAATGAGAGGAATTAAAGCTAGTTTTTAAAAAATAATAAGAAAGAAATAAAGCTAGTTTTTACTGAGAATGGACTTCCATGCGTATTATTCATAGTATTATGTTTCATGCACATTTGCACTTAATTAGATTTAATATTCAGCATAAACATATGCAAGAGTTGTCACAATTCACATTTTACTAATGAGCAAATAGGCCAAATGGCATAAATGTCATTGATTTCTATGACCAGAGAAATAGAAACAGGGAGAGATATTGAACCCTAAATTATCTGACTACAAAGCCATGATCTTTTCAACTACTTCAAACTTGGTGCCTATTACCATGCTAGATACCCATGGGATTGTCAAAGCAAAATAAAACATGTCTTACCAGAAGGATCTCTAACATTTGCGTTCTAATAGGCTAGTCCTATCCTGTTTTATTAAGAAACCTCTCAATTGTCAGGAAATCTTTCTATAATTAGGAAGAGATTAACTAAAATTATAATAGAAAAGAAAATAATTTGAAAGACCTAGTAATGTCTTTCAGAAGCATTAGGTAGTTACTTCATACATTATTTCAAATTAAGAATTAAAATCACTATCCAGCCACCACAAACCATGGGCAACCTGTACTTTACTTCAAAACAAAGATTCGTACAAAGTCAGAAAATTAGTGATGCTTTGGGGACTTATAAGAGTTCATAAAGCTATCAATTTTATATTTTTGAAGAACAGAGACTAAGCCTTAATACTTATGCAAAAGATAAATCATCTAGCCATGTAATTAACTCAAAATTACAATGGCAATAAAGGTACAGTTAAATTCATATTGATATATGAAATTATAAAAAATGTTAATATACTTAATTGACATTTAATAAAATAGCTGCAGCAAGTTAATTGGATATCAATTTACATAGTTCATAAATGTCATTTTTTTAAATAATTAAGCCTGTATCCTCAAGATAATGCTCATAGTTTATTATGAATTATATATATATATATATATATATATATATATATGTTTATATATAAAATGTGTTTGAATTTTCTACATATATTTTATTAAACAAACCTTTCCTTCTTATTTACTTATGCTTGTCAGTTCATGGGCAGAAATATAATGCATTAACATTCATCATCACACCTGAAATCCACTTTGGCAGTCATTTACTATTAATGTGCATCTAGAGATGCTTTTTGTTTTTGACATAATATTGATTTTAGCAGCTAAGTGCCACAGTGATGAGAAAATAGGAACACTATTCTAATTTTCACAGTACACAAATGTCTCCACATCTGATTAATCCATAGACTGATCAAGAACTTTTTTACTCTATCTATGGGATCCAGTTTTACAGTCCTGAGCTTCTGGAATAGATGGGACCTACCCAGTGATTATAAGATCATTTTTTAGGTGTCTTGTGCAACTGAAAATAACAATGCCTTTTTTGGGTTAGATTTTGGTGATATACATCCTATTCAAAATTCTGTATTGGATGGGAGACCACATAGGAAGACCAGATTCTGTAGGTGTAAAAAATTTTTAAAAAGGGATTGTAAGCTGACAAGATCCTTGCAATCTGTGAGGTCAACCAAGGGTTGTCTCGCCTAAAAATTAAAAATAAATAAATAGATAGATAGATGATAGATAGATAGATAAATAGATAGATAGATAGATAGATAGATAGATAGATAGATAGATAGATAATAGATAGATAGATAGATGATAGATGATAGATAGATAGATAAATTTTGTGACAACCCTGTACCCACTACTTCCCAGAAAATATTATCGTAGTTTCATATTCATAAAACTTCAATGCTAAAATTTGTCACATACATTTAATTATGGCAGCATCTTTGGAAATATTCATATATACATCAACTAAATGCCCAAGACCTGGTAGATGTCAAGAATGACAATGTAATTTTATGCTAAAGATTGTATTTTATTTTATAATAAAGGGCTATCTTGAAACAACATAAAATTTCAGTTTCTTCTCTGTACCTTCTCATCCTCACTAAACATAGTACTTGTCTAGGACACAAAGCTTTGTCTATGTTTTCCAAACTCTGTACAATTATTTGCGTTTACCCACCGCCTCATCTGGTAAAATCTCATCCATTTTTACTAAAGTTGAAATGCTACCTCCTCCTAAGTAAAATTTTTCTCATCTTCATTGGAATTAGTCTCTCCACATTTGGGGTCCCCAAAGCATGTTTTTTTTTTTACTCAATTTCTGTCCTAATACAACTGTAACCAGATCTGTTTCTTCTGTGAAATGTAAGTTCTTTGAGAGAGGGGATCACATCTTACTTTCACATTATCTATAAATCTCATTTAGTTATTTTTACAATAAATGTTCAGAAAACATTTTTTTTTTACAAGACGACCCTTGGTTGACTTCTCAATTTGCAAGGACCTTATCAACTTACAATCCCTTATTCATTTATTATTTTTTAAAATTTTTTACACCTGGTCTTCCTAGGTGGTCTCCCATCCATGTACTAACCAGGCCCAACCCTGCTTAGCTTCTGAGAGCAGACGGAAAATCGAGCTTGTTCAGGGTGGCATGGCCATAGTAACATTTTTTTTTTTTTTTAGGTGTCAAATCATAAGAATTTTAAAGATTGCTGGTTAGGTATATATTCATTTAGAATTACCTATATTTGCATAAGTACATGTTTAAGGTGCAATCAAGTATAGTATATTTTTGAAAATTTAAGAACTGTTTATTATAATTACACATGTTATGCTGCACAACTTTCTATAATTCATTTTACCTGTCTGCCACAGCTAATGGGCAAAGAATCTCACTTAAACACTACTCTTTGCTTTTCTGCTTATTATTCCTTTATGTTTTTAGAAATAAAATTTTATTTATTCAAGAGTAGTCTGCAATTTTGATTTTTTATTAATTTAGACTCAACATTTCTATTATTAGTTGCATGGACAGAAAAAGACCACCAGGAGGCTACGTTGTAGAACTATAACTTAACTGATGTTCAGATGGGCATCAAGGGGTTTAAGGCCACCATTCATTCTGGAAATGTCTCCTTACTCTGCAGTATACCTACCATCTGAATAGTGTAATTTATAACTCGTGTGACAGAGGAAGAGCATTTCTTGTATTTAAGAAAAGAGTTCATTGCCACTAAATTAGATATTTTTGAACAAGCCAAAAAGATACTTCAGACAGCATCCTTGGATCATTACTTCAAAGATGATCGACTTACATAAAATTGGCCTGCATAAGACAGGACACTGACAGAGGATACACTGATTTATTTTAGTACTAATTTTTTCCTTGTGGAGTTTACCAACTAAATAAAATCTGCCATGGCCATTTGTTAATGTTTTTCCATTTTATCAACCAGTGAATTTTCTATAATCAAAAAAGCAGTTATTTGGATTGTGTCTAAATCTACCTTTCAGATAATGTTTTTAAATTTTCAATTGCATTTATTTTCAACATTTCAAAATTAGGATGTTATACATATAAATCAATTTTTTCTTGCTTTCTTGAAAAATCAGAATGTCTTGAGACATTGGTCTCATTTTTCTATGTCAATAATTCCAGAGTTGAGCAGCAGGATCTTATTAGAGAGGTTTGCCACGTACTCACCATGCCCTTTTGCTGGGGCCAAATTTCAGTTACATTCTCATTTAAAATGAATAACTGTTTTTAGAACAGTTTTAGATTTACAGAAAAATTGAGTGGATAATACAGATAATAGAGTTTCTATATACCTCCCCCATGTATAAAATTTCCCCTATTATTAACATCTTATATTAGTATGGTACATTTGGTACAATTAATGACTCAATATTAAGACATTGTTATTAACTAATAATTAAGACATTGTTAACTAAAATAGGTTGAGATTCATCCTTCACGTTATACAGTTTTATGTCTTTGGGTTTTGACTAATGCATAGTCATGTACACATTATTATGGTGACATACAGAAGACTTTCACTATCCTAAGAACCCCTGTGCTTCACCTGTTTATCTCTTGTTTCTCCATTCTCTCCTAAATCTCTGGCAGCTATTGATCTTGTTTTTAATCTCTAGACTGTTGCCTTTTCAATAATTTTATATATTTGAAATCATACAGCATTTAGCCTTTTCTTCACACACACACATTTACATTTAAGTTTACTTTATATCTTTTTCATAGCTTGATAGTGCATTTCTCCTTATCATTGATAATATTCCATCATATGATAAATCTTTTATTTATTCATTCACTTATGAAAGGACATCTTGGTTGCTTCAAATTTTCAGCAAGTATAAATAAATATGCTATGAACATTTGCATACAAGTTTTTTTGTGGTCATAAATTTTCATATCACTTGAGTAAATACTAAGGAGCACAATTGTTAAATTGTATGGTAAAACTATGGTCAGCTTTTTAAGACACTGTTAAACTCTTCTTCCAAACTGGTGGTACTGTTTCAAAGCTTAAAATAATATTCATTTATTATCTCACAGGTTCTATATGTCAGGTGTCCAGCACGTATTAGCTAGGTTCTTGCTCAGGGTCTCTCAAGGCTGAAATCCATGTTGGCCTGGCTAGAATTTCATCTGAGGCTCAGTGTTCTCATGAAGCTCCTTCGTGTTGTTTTCAGAATTCAATCCCTCACAATTGTAGGACAGAGGTTCCCTTTTGCTTGTTTGCCATTATTTGGGGATCACTCTCAGCTCTTGGATACTGCCCACAGCTTCTTGCCATAGGACCTCCTCTATAAACCTTCTTATGGCTTGGCTTCTTATTTTGTCAAAGCCAGTAAAATTTCTCTCCTGCTTCAAATTTCTCTGGCTTCAGGAAGAGCCTATTACTTTAGAAGGACTCATTAGGTATGGCCCACCTAGGATAATCTCAGTTTTGATTGAGTCAAAATTGATTGAATTGAGACCATAATCACATCTACAAAATCCTTTCACTTTGGCGTAAAACATAGTCTAATTATGGATGTGAAATTCATTATATTGACAATTCTGCCCATAAACAAGATATTACATAGAGCATGTACAGCCAGGGGGCAATTTTGTGGGCCATCTCAGAATTCTGTCTATCCCCAAAGAAGAATGAGTAGTATAGAAGTGGATAACATTCATATAGATATCTTTCTATGTGAACAAAACCTTCACATATGTGGCCTGCTTTACTGATTAATGTCACCTGAATGACCCTGGTGACTTTTGAGTCAAGGCAATTAGTTGCTGATCTCCAAATTCTGTCAGATTGGCCTAACCTCTATGTGTACTTTTGGCTTAACGGAAGAAAACACATTGCTCTCATCTGAAATATCAGTCACTTTCTTTTCTTATAACCCCTAGTATTTATTGCATAAACAACAACACAAATTGTTCACTCTGATTTGGCCCCTTGCTCTTTTTGTTCCATTTAAAGAAGATAATAACATTACTTTTTTTTCCTTTTTTTTTCTTTGTGATTGACAGAATAATGTTTCTCTGTAGGTGTCCTTTTACTAGTATGTTTAGGGCTTTACTAAACCAAGAAGATTTTTTACATAACTGTGGGTTTCTCTCTTCTGACTGGAGCTTCCTATCTATCGTCCGGTTTAACATTTTCCTATGTGTCCTTCATTTTACATACTGAACCACAGAATTTTAATTGCATGCATCTGAATTAATGAGACTCTATTGAAAGCTTAAGACAAATAATGTGAGTACCAAATGCTATAATAACATATTTATTTTCCAGACAGTGTTCCTCTATCTCTTTTCTCAAATAAGATTTGTTTCTCTCAGTCTCCCTTACTCCACTGCAGACTGAGATATTTTGGCATTTTGGGGATCCTCCACCGCTTTCGTTACTGAGATCTTCAGGGGGAACTTAAGTACAGAAACAGTTTTTTAATCAGCCTGAAAAAGTACGCTGTCCACACAGCTCCTCTGACTCTTGGTTGGCTGGAAGGCAAGGTGAATTCATTCATTAGGGAAGCTGTCCCATGACTTCCTGTTGTTTATAATCAACTAGTTTAACATTTTTAGTGATTTGCAATGATTATCAATTTTGAAGTGATTACCAATCCCCAGAGAAAAACTAATTCTAATGAAGTTTTGATTTTTGTTTTACTTTTTTTTTTTTCTTCAGGGTCTCTGGTATCCTAAGATTTCATACCAAGATGAAATCTAACTATCACTAGACCATCCATTCATAATGGTCTGGTGATAGTTAGAATTTAGAATACTTTATACAAGTGCCCAAGCCAGCAAAAAGAGAAGAAAGAGAGTGGGAGTTGAAGGTGAAAGCCACAACTGATTGGATTCCGACTGTTATTAAAATGTTTCCAGAAAAAGCAGAAGGAAAAAAAAAATTCCAAGCTATGACAAAAAAAAAAAATTAATGCTCAATAGAAATACCAATCTTAATATAAGAAACTAATGTGACAAACATTAAAGGGTATACATATTCAACATTTTTAATGTTTTTAATTTGAAATCAGAAAAAAATGCTCTCTGTTTTCTCTATTTGCTTAATGACTTATAAGAGTAGATTTATTTATTCTTAGAATTAAAATAATTTTTTGAACTTGGCTTATTTAATGTCCTTTCCCATATTTCTAGGTCGAAATCAGATTCTTTATGCCTATTTTGGCAAAGTAAACTCCTCTGCATTTGGTAGGCACTGGACCTCTTCAAAGAATACTGATTTGTACAACAATGAGTTAGTTGTTTGGAGAACAGGAAATAATTATGAAATACAATGACTGAATACAATGTATTTTTAAATACAAATATTAAACAATACAAAATTAAAGTACATGAAAGAATAATGTATTGCTAATTATTTCCTTTTTCATCTCTTTAAAACATTCATTCAATAAGAATATGGCTAAGGAAGAAAATTTTCACACAAATATGGTCATCAATTTATATATTTTCAAAGTGACCTCTTGAGACATTTTGTATAAGAACACTGAAAATGTTCTTCAGCTTTTGTTACTCAAAGTCTGATTTTTGAAGCAACAGCACTGACATCATCTGGCAGCTTACTGGAGATGCTGAATCTCAGAGGCTACCTCAGAACCACTAAATTAGAAATTAATTTTAAGAAATCCTCAGATAATTAGTATGTACATTAAAATCAATAGATAAAATCACAAACTAAATAATCTTAACTTTAACTGAACTGTAAATAGATTAGTTTTTGTATTGTTTACTTCTTATAAGTGTATGTAACAACTTGCTCAACCATAAACATGTCTTAGGAACCCAATGAATAACTGCTGATTGTTTACTGAAATAGCTTGTTAAGATGATCTGTTCACTTTTTTCATTGATTCATATTGATCTCATGTATATTTTATGCTCAAGTTACATTTTTACACAGTGACATGGTTCCTCTTTATTGTGAAGAGTACTGCTTAGAATTAATGCAGACTTAAACACTTATAAATATTATTTATTTTTCATTATGACAGAGTTTTTACTTCTTTCCAGTCCAGAACAAAAATTATGTTTATGTATTATCATTGTGTCTCAATCCATAGACCAATGCTAGGACAAGTTCTATATCAAGTACCGGTATTTAAGAGTGACTATAAATATCAAAGATAATCTTTTGCAGTTTCCTCAAATGAATAATTAAATTTAATTTCCTTTATAATAAATCATTCAATTTGAATAGTTTTACACTTCTTAAAATAGAGTAAGCATTTGACCTGTTAGCCATCATCTGATTTTATATTTAGTCACTTTAATTAAGGAGACTTAAATAATTTAAGGAAATTTTGAAGGAAATTGTTCAAGTTAATGGTGTTCACACTTCACCATATCCAGCCTGGGGAACACTGAGTTTTGACATCTAAAAGATATATTAGCCTATCTCCTGTCAGTTTAGTGTCATTACATCTAACAGATAGTCTCAGTACTTTTCACACACTCTCCCACTCTTTTTTTTTTGTCTTGAATAAAAAGATTTCTGGTTAGTACAACCTATTTCATAATTCACGTCTAAAGGTAGTTATGTATAACCAATATACATCTCAAACATCGATTACAATATTAATATTTACATACAGCAATAGGAATTCATGCCTGTTTCTGCCTTCCTAGGTTGGGACAGTTTATACATCAACAACATTCATTTTAGTTTTCCCCGGTATTTGTTGTAAAAACTGACATTCTAGCTATTTTCTCAGGGGATCATAGAATTTCTGAGATAAAAGAAACTTTTTAAAACTCCAGAAAAATGTCTCTATTTTTAAAAATATATATATATATATGTATATTTTAAAAAGAAATTGTGATTTGGAGATAAAAGTTGAATGACTTGGGCCCACACACATGGTTTGGAGATGAGACTAAAAAAAACAACCATCTACACACTTAAAGCCTTTAACATGAATAATTTGATGGGTGGATTTCTTCTAATTAAGGGCTTTCAGGTTTTCTCATCATGATTCTATTATCAATACTGACAGAACTTCCCTTTTTGCCATTTTTATTTGTCATAAAGTAAATATTCTAACTTTGATATTTTACTTTCTGTTCTAGAATTATAATACATAGAAACTTTCATATTTTATTTTTCATATTAATTCTTTTATTTAAAAAATATTTCATGTTTTCCCTTCTACACCTACTTTTAGAAACTGAGTTCTAATTTTTCTTATGCTTTTATTTAAATAAAGTTAAATAATTTATTTTACTTTATATATCTTTTAGAATAGTACAAGATTTAAAAACTCTTTGGGGTTAGACATTTTTTTAGAAAATAGTGCATGCCATACTATTACATAGAATCCTAATAAATACTTAATAAGTGAGCATCTATCATTCGGTACTATTTAACATTTATAAAACACCTAATTTCTGAAGGCAATGTAATTACCTGTCTTAGATTCAGGATGAATAAAATTTGTTCCTGCCTTCAAGAGTAAAGAGTAGACATGTAAATAATATCGTAGGTCAATAAGACAACAAAAAAAAATTACATGTTCAATGAAAAGATTATAAAAAGTTTGAGGAAGCCCAAACACCTAATTTTGACTAGGTAGATATCTTCAAGCTTCCAATGGTGGTAGAGCTTGAAGATAGAAGGTTTTAGCGAAACAGAGAGTAGAGCAAATGCCAGGTTAAAGGAATAATAGGAGCAAAGCACAAGGCAACTAAAGAACAATATTAATTTAGACAAAGAAAACAATACTGAATGGTTTTGATATCAGATAGTTATTGTTTAATTGTGGTGATTATAAAAGGTCGTGCTAGGAAATTTAAATTGTACTTTTTTTTGGTCAGTGGATGATTTTAATAAGAAGTTTAAGATTGTGCTTACATTTTCAGAAAACCAGTTTGTCACTATTGTAGAGAGAAATTTAGAAAAACTAAAGGCAATAAAATCAGTTAAAAAGTATTAGAATAACACAGAAGAGGACGTGAGCATTGTCTTACAAGTATGTTACATTATTGCTCCTAAAATAGATTATGTTGTTCTTACCAAACATTTCATGTAAACTGAAAGATAAATAAAGTAAAACATTTAAAAAATACCATAGAACATTCACACTTCAGAAATGCAATTCTATGTTTTAAATGATGACCATACTGTGTACATATTTTCACACTATAGTAGTACTAATTATAAGCCACCCTGTAAAACCTTGATCTTGATCATAACTTTTATTTTTTTTAATCCATCATGTCTAGCCATATATACATACAGATAATTAAAATCATAATAACATCAGTGAAGGTAACCTTGGAAATGAGGACAGAGTGACAAAAATTATTTGTTATATCATTCTAATTATTTTTATTTGTTAACCTATCCTTGTTTTAAAAAATAACTAAGCATTTTATAGTTACCACTGTAATGAAGAGTTTTAAATACAATATGTGTTTTTTTCACCTTAAACCACTCAAATTTGACATGGAAATATAAAAACAAATGTTAAATGATGTTAATATATGGAGATGTTCAGGATTATTAAACAAAAGATGCTCATGCATTTTACATAAAATTATTATACAAGAAATCAACATGCACAATTGATAAGAGTGAGAGCTATTAAATTATGTTTAAATTCATAATGTAAGAAGAACAAATCATTAATCATTCCTCTGGTGAATGTATCAAATGTGATCACATTCAATGTGTTTATATGACATTTTAAAACAACCAGAACTTCATATATTTCAAGAAGGTAGTACACTATAAAGGCTTAAAGTCTCATTTCTGATGTGACACCACCTAGATTTTATTCCTGGCCATTACTTTTACTATTTTTTTTCCCTAAATACAAGTTATTTAATTTCTCTGTGATCTAGTTTTTTTTTAGTTTTAAGATGGGGAAAAATTCAAAAACTTAAATATTTGTTGTAAAGATAAAATAAAACGATATTTGTAGGACTCTTAGATTCATACCTGGTACATAATTACCAAATTTAAATTTTAAATTAAAGAGGAAACAATGCTCATGTGCCTATGAAACCTTGTAATGTAGACTCAGAACTAAAGAATCCATTCTTAAAACCAAAATCTACAGTTAATTAGGGATTTTAGAATTTTTTTGTCATTGTTCATTCTCATTCGTCCATATTACCTGTAAGGGTATGATCATTTTATAATCATTAGAAATTCTACTGTTTGAATTGTTTGGTTACAATGCCATTTGAGATCAAATTAGGCTGAAGAGGGTTGATCATTAGAAAAGAAACCCCATTTAAAAGGTATTGAGTCAAAAAAATGTTAAGCTTATTAGGGCTATCATGGTAGTGGAGAGATTTATTGGTGGGCAAAGTAGAATGAAAGTCTTGAAAATCAATGTTTGATGAAAAAGCTGCTAGTCGTTAGTCATGGCTGACAAACTGGTTACTGGACTGAGTCTAATCTTCTGGAGGCAGGTATTTCCTGGATCAAGCAGTGAAGTTAACTTTGCTGGTCTCAGTATGGCTTAAGACACAACCAGGGATTTATCCACCTTGGATAAGCCCACAATGGCCATATAAAATGGGCACATCCAGTTTCACTGTCTCTGTAGGCCCCAATGCTGGAGATCTAGAAAGGTCCAAAGTATCAAATTCATGGAAGCAGGCAAAGAATAGCAGGACCAAAAGAATGAGACAATAGATTAGAGGAGTTCGTGAAGCGAGTCTGTTAGGAGAACAGCATCTGAAAACATTACCAGCAACCACTGGAAAGAAGTGGCTCTGGCCAAGAGTAGGGTCTTAAAATCTCAGCTCTTCTCCATAAAACACATTATCAATAATGGTCTCCCCTTTACTGAACACCTTTTGAAGTTTTTTGACATTGTTTATTAGGAAATTAATCATGCTAAATGCTGTAGCCTTAATTTAAAATTGTAATACTTTTTAAGCCTTTATAAATTTTTATTCAAGTTTTAACATCTTTAGTATAAGTTTCTATTGCAAAAATGTGTTATAAATTTGTCTGTATATTCAATATCATCATTTAGCAGAGTTTGATATAGAGCATGCACTATATAAACACTTATTGATTAGTTGATTGGAAAGTAGCTATTTAAAGACTTCTCTCTCTCTCTCTCTCTCTCTCAGACCACACACACACACACACACACACAAACACACACACAGTATGAATGCATGTATTTCTACCATGGTTATTTGCCATTGTAGATGATCTAAGCAACTAGCTTTCTCCAAAACAGAGTCTAATCATTGTGACAACCCTCTATAAGAAAGAACAGCATCACACAAGCTGTGAAACCCAAATCTAAAATTGGGTTCGTTAGGCTCTGCTAGATCTATTTTTAATGTAGGAACTTTATATAAGTCAACTTTAATGTAGAGAGAAAACTACAACCTAAGAAATTAATCAATTTCACTGTAAATCTGAATTATTATACCTGAACAAGAACAAGTATTGTTTGATTAAAGTGTTCTTTTTCTGCTTCCAGAAGTTTCAGTTAAATAAAGAGAATTATTTGTCAGTTTTTGGAAAAATGAGATTTTTAATGGAGGAAGACATTTTAAAAACAATTCATTAGAAAGTCTCAAATAAACTAATACTGTATAATTAATTGCAGTTATTTTCTCATTTTGTTTAATGGGAATTATTTTCTCATTCATTTAGGTAGTCTTGGTACTGAAGATCGAAATATGCACTAAATGTAAATTCTAATCTGAATTACAGTGTAGCAAAATACAGCTAATCTATATTACTTTGCTATTTATTTAGCAGCTGTAATAATGCATCTGTGTATTGGTTCTGTCCTAGGTGAAATGGCAATGTAAATATTTTATGACTCATTTTCTTTCTTTAGGGAAATCAGTGAAGTGTCTAGAAGAGAAGACAAACATGTAGAAAACTCCACAGAACAATATTATAAAGCAGTTTTAAATAATTTGTAATAATGGCTGCAGAAAAAGCAAATAAGTCTTTAAAATGAGACAGGCAGGACAGAATTGTAGCAAGGTCATAGAGAATTTTAAAATATGGTAGTGCTGAACTTGAAGGTCAGAAAACTATGGGTTATTGAACGTTATTGACTTTCAAGGATAGTGGATTAAGGATCTAGCACTTCTGGGTAAACTATGGTACTTAGTACATAGTAGAAATTCTGTAACAATGATTTAATTACTTATTGAACTAATACTGTGTACCAGGCACTGGACTAAAACACTTTGAATGTTTTATTTATTCTTTTAATCACAGGAAAGTGGTTTTATATGAGGTAGGCATCTTCAATTTACAGATAACAAAACTGAAATAAATAAAGGCAGTCATGTTGACTTAATGTCAAACGCCACAAAAGGAAGAAATGGCTTTACTTATAGCTTTTCTACATTTTCATTCTACATTTTTTCTGTTATCTGTCCATTACATATTTGTGAATTATCTTCACAATATCTCACAATATGAGACTGAGGTCTCATTTTCACTCCATTTGGGTCTTCAGTATATAACAATTGTGAAGATCTGAGGACATCTGTGGTGTTGAATAATTCAAATCATTATATTTTCTAAATCTAACTTTACTACAAAAGCAAAACAAGAGTGCACAGACTCATGTCAACTTTACAATCAAATTATAAATCATTTGCAGAGCAAAAATGGTATCTGGCTGGTCAACAAAATATGCAAACATCATTCTTTTTAAAAAGACTGAAAAGTTAATAATTTACTTATCAGGATCCATTAACACTGGCCTGTCCTTGACTTTTATCCATCAATGTACCTTCAGATGACCAGACTGCATTTTGATTCAGGATATGTCTAGGATTGCAGGTTTTTAAATTTGAACTTGGAAAGAATCAGTAAAACATTTAAAATTTTAGGATTATTATCAAGACAACTCATTTAAATGTCTGAAATGTTTATAGTAGATTTTCTATTACTTTTTTTAATAGTGATACTGTGTGAGGAAAACATCTATAAACACATCTATGAGCCAGATATAGTTTTAGGTGCTTTACAAATGTTTCACTTAATCTCCAAAAACATCCTTCGGAATAGACTTTATTCTTCACTTTAGAGATAAAAAAATAGGAGCTCGGAGGAATTAAATAATACTTATTAGAACTGTGATCTGATTTAACTTTTCTAGGACTTTATACTCAGTTTGTACTTTACCTCCCCTGTAGTTATCATTACAGAGAGCATTAAAGTGTTTACTTTATTAACAAGTTGTTCTTTAATTATATAAATAGATGCAGAGAATTTACCTAGAAAACTTTCAAAACTGAATAAACCTGGTCCCAAGGCTTAATGTAAAACATATGGTTTTTTTCCTGCCCTCTGACGATTCTGATCTTCACTACAAATATCACCTATCTTAGCCTCAAGTGGCATTTTAGGAAAAACACTGACTTCAAGAACTGCCAGATAGAATCCTCAAATGCAGCAGAAGAAAAAATTAAAAGATTTCTATAAGTTGGTGTTTGGGCTTCTTTCTATTCTATATTTTTAACTTTCTCTCCTCACAAGGCAATGCATATAACAGCAATTAAATGTTAGGAGACTTAGAAAAATGCACCTTCAGGAGAAGTCAGCAGGATCATAATTATCTAGATAATTTGTCTGACTACACACATGGGAAATCAGTCAATGTTTAGGAGAAAAGCATCACCCAGCTATTTCTTCACACTTTTATTTACAGGCTTTCCAAAACATTTATATAATTGAATCAGTACTATAGAATCCAAATTCAATGGCCTGAGGCAGTGCTAGGAAACTCAGAGTGGTAATTGTGCCTTAAGGACATCCCTGTCACCCCAGGGGTCTCTTAATTCACCTGCAGGAGGAAGAGTCCTACCTGGAAAGCAGTACATAGTTAGGTTCCTAGGGGATCAGGAGCACTTGGCCTCAGAACATGCTAGTAATTTAAAAACATGTGTTATTAAACCAATCCGATTTTTTAATTGATTTTTTTTCTCTTTTTTGCAATTTCTTTAGCAGAGAAAATTCACTAGAGCTTATTTTGAAAATGTAACAATGATTTCTGAAGCATAGCCAGCTTGCAGAAAATAAAGTCAATATTGGTTCATTAGTGAATTAATGGAACTCTGACTTCACTGTATACAGAATGCTTGAAGTTGGGCCACACTGAATGGTCATGGTGGAAATGGCATGTAAAGATATGGCAAAAAATATACATGTATATACGTATTAAACCAACTAATGAAGCCAACGTCAGTCAAATGTTTAAGATTATTACTGGGATCCAACAACAGTAATAGAAATAAATGAATTTTCTTGAAATTTTTTCCATACATTATTTCTGAGCAATGAGTTGTCTTGACAAGAAAAATAATTGTGGTGATATTCTTCAAGAGTATTCTGTGAGGTAGAATCAAAAGCAAAACCCATAGCAGAATTAGTGACCTTGATTCAGGGCAGTTTTCTAGAGAACTCATCTCTTTCAAACATCAAACTAAGCTTCCATATGCTTAAACTCAACTTTTGTTTAATGGTACAGCAAGGAACACTGTAGCTGTGTGAACTGGGGGAATATTATTCAATCTTTGCATAGTAAAGGAACTGATTCTAGCTAAATTACTCTAAAGGGATTTTACTTGAAGGATGCAGGAAATCCACAGGATAAAATTAAGAGAAGGCAAAAATGTTTAGAAGAGGTGGGAAAAAGAAAGATAGCTATGTTCTCAGAATTAAAATTAGAGCTACCGGTCCTGTCTAAGGACTGACCCTAGAAGTAATAATTCTAACCATCCCATCACTCTGGCTTACTCCTCCTGCCCCTGGTTCTATTTGACATTTTTGGTAAGCTGAGAAAATCTTTTTGAGCTGCTTAGACTAATAAAATACCTACCATGCATTAATGCCCACAAAAGTTAGACCATTTCGTGGTTTGGTAGGAGTTTATAGAGAAAGTCTGTTCACATGTGGCTTGCCTCCTCTTTGGTGTGCCTGTCAGAACAAAATCTACTGAAAAGGGCTGTGAGACATCCATTGGATCTCTAGTGGTAGGGCTACCACCAATAGCATTCCCCAAAAGGAAACTGGATTCTGTCTGATAAAAGGGGAAAGGTGTGGATGTCACCTTCGCTAACCCTTAGGTCTTCCAATATTTAGGGTTCGTTAGAAGAGCTAATAGTTATTTCAGCCACTCTGCTGAGGGCTTTACCTTTATTGTCTCATTTACTTTTTTCCAATAACTCTGCAAAGGAAAATTACTATGCTTAAGAGGAAACAGACTTGGGAATATCAAGTTATTTCTTTCCAGTCACCAGTGTACAACACAATAGCCCTGGAACTGAGCCCATGTAATCTGATTCCTGATCCTATGATTCTGAATGCTTGGAATGATAGCTGACTTTCACATCTGTAAGACTGATAAAATGCCTACCATGAAAAAAGGACTCTGGAAATGTATGTTTACTAAAAGGTGTCATTAATGCCCACAAAACGTAGGTCATGTTATAGTTTGTAGGAGTTTATAGAGAAAGTTTGTTCACATTTGTGAGTTTTGTGCATGTAGATATCGTTACATATACGTACATGCTAAATAAAGATAATAGTGTAAAAATCAATGACAAATTAAACAAGTATGTTTAGATGGAAATTAGTAAACAAAATAACATGAAAACTGCAATGGAAGAAAAGAAAACAGTACAGGGTGCTAGCACTATCAGATATTTAAAACATCATAAACCTCAATAATTAGAAAATGAGAGAAACAAATGTTTTCCCCAAAATTTAAAAAGTATATAAATATCCAAAAGGCACAAATACATATGGAAATCCACTTTATGATAAATGTTGCATGTTAAACAGCCATAAAACACCATAGTAATATTCCTTTATATGTTTTGTATGAGAACACCTTTGTTATACACTTCAATATTTAGAAAACTAAAGAAAACACTGATATATGTAATTATATAAACAACATGAAAAACCCATATGGCATAATGATAATACTACAATAAAATTTTTAAATGTGAAATCGTGAAAAGCATTTGCAATACACTTTACAGTATGAGAAGGTCACTGATATATAAAGTGATTCTAAAAATATAAATAAAATACAATCAACCCAAAAAGAAAAACAATGATGACCTATTGAACTGATAATTGCAGAAAGGAAAATACAAATGGCTCTTTATGGAAAGATGCTCAACCTCTCATTATGAGAAAAATGCAAACTAAAACTATATTAAGATTTCTGTTTAACCTAGGAGATTGGCAAGTTCCAGGTTTGAAAATGTACTCTTTTTCACAATATGTGCTATGAAATACCACAATTCTGCATATTTCACATGGTAGTTTAAATCTATGAAACATGCATAAAAGCAATTTACCCTACAAATATGTCTCCACATTTAAGTAATTACCCATGTAAAAAACTATATATTATTTTATTTGTAGCAAATGTGCATTTATTTGTAATAGAAAGTTTGAAAACCACCAACAAACCCACAGTAGGAGTTATCTAAATGCTTTATGTAATATATACATACTACACATAGATATAGATAGTTAAATAACTCTCATATTAAAAGGCAAATGAAGTAATTCCTCTATGCACCAGTACAAACAAATATTAAAGGTATATTATCAGGTGAAAAAAATAAATAAAACAGAATAGAGAACAAAGTTCAGTGTATTTTTTTTGTATAAAATAAGTACATTGTGCTATTTGCCTATATTGACATAAACAATCTTTGGATCAGTACATAAAAACTAATGAATAGTTATATGAGGAGTGTGTATGTGTGTGTGTGTGTGTGAGAGAGAGAGAGAGAGAGAGAGAGAGATAGAAATAATTTGGTTGAGGTAGCAATATGGAGGTTATTTGCAGCATCAGGAGCAAGACCATCATATTATGCCTCTCTTATCTCTACTTTTGAACCAGGTATTACCCAATCAATGATTTTAAAAGATAAGAAAATCTATTTTCATACCCAACAATTATATTTTCGTTACTTTTCTATTCTGCCATGCCATCAAAATTAAATATGGGTTTCTTTATTCATTGGAGTCTTATAATATTAAAGTTTGCAACTCTACTAATTGTATTTACCCTGAAGAACTAGGTGATTCAAACAGTGTTCCCATGTTAACTGTCCTTCCTAAGATAAAAATAATTCTTAGTTATATAAAAATTTACCTTTTATAATAAAAATATAATTTACTTTTACTAAATTATTATTCTCTTTTCAATATTAGCATCACCAATGCTCAACCAGGAGATCATGGTAGGAAAGATATATGACTCAATTTGTATTCTCAGCACCTAGCTCTGAGTATGAAATAATTAAATATTTAAAACAAAATAAAACTATCATTTATTCTTTGTTTAAAATTTACTAAATAATTTGATTCATGGAAATGGTTTTCATTAGGGATATCAAAGTTGTAATTAGAGATTCTAGATATATAAAAAATTGTGCATATTTTTTTTATCCTGGAGTCTATTATAAAAGTCTTAAAAATGCTTTTGATGTCCTAAAACTCTGTCATTGCAGCTTCATTAGTTAACTAAATAAGCCAACATTAGATTAAGAAGTCTATGTTAGTTTAGACATATAGCTAATTGTGATTATCTACTTGTGAATTTTCATTTTTAATCTAAACTTATTTCCCTTGCTTCCACAGTAGTCTAAATCAAACATGAATGGTTTTTAAATTATTCTGTTTGGGATTCTATATCTCATGAACTACTATAATTATAATAATGAATACTAATGTTAATAATGAGTTGTAAACTTGGTGTTCAAACACATAAGGGAATAACCAGTGAAATTCATATATAAGATCTTGTTTGCACTTTTATTACAAAGCACCATTCTCTGTTTTAAGACCTATATATTAAAACATTAGTGTCAAATGTGTATAAATTCCTAACAATTTAGAGCATGAACAGGAGTTAGTATCTAGAGCAATTTCAAGGTACTCCATATTCTCTTGTGTAACCTATTTTATATAAAATGAAATTGAGGCATGTAAGGTGAGATATTATGCTGTTTAATAGTTAAGCTCACTGATGTTGAAGTAAGTGTCCCCGAGTTGGAATCACTGTTATAGGGACTCCATCATTTAATCCACTGAATCCCAAATGCCAGTCTGTTACAACAGTTTGATTGGTAAATAAAGAAAACATGAGAAACATTTGGTGTGAATTTTCCAAAGCAAATTTAATTAATTCATTCTATCTTTTGTTCAACGCTATTTCGTATCCTTATTTTTAACAGCTACTTTGAGGTATGATTAACATACAGTAAATGACACAATTTAATAAGTTGTGACATATCTACACTCATGACCGTCATCACCAAAAGCAAGATGGTTAACGTGTCCGTAATCCCGAAAACTTTCTTCACGCCTTTCATAATCCTTCACCACTAATTTTTGTAATCAATAATTTTATAGTAACTGATTATGATAGTTTAAAGGTTTTTTTTGTTGTTGCTTGGCAGACTAGAAAATATATTGTTATGCTTAATAAATATTTATCAAAATCTTACTCTGAAGCACTATTTCAGGCTCAGGGAACACAGTAGAAAGAACACAAGATAGCTACCTAGATTTAGATTACATTTTAATAGTAAGAAGAGCCAACCATTGAACATGAAGTGATGTTAAGTACAACAAAGGAAATAAAGCCATGAAAAGGAATATAGAACAACTATACAAAGCGGAAGGCTTATTTACATAACATGAAAGTAAGTGGTACCCACTCTTCTACTGCTTCCCACAATTTCTTTTTCCTTTTTGCTGTTTGATATGCCACAGAAACTAATCACGATCTCTCCAAGTTCTGTTTTCAGTCTTTAAAATGGGTCTAGTAGAAGCAAACATTGTGTAAGGTTATAGTAAGTATTAAATAAGATAATATAATGACAGTGATTAGAATATTGTCTAGGACATGGTAAATATTTAATATAAGTTTGGCTTTATTGTTACTACCCAAAATTCCAGAACAGGGTAATGGAAGAGGTGGGATTTTAAGGCAACTCTCACATTCCCCATGCTGTCTCCATGTTAAAATCACTAATCAAAACTAAATATTTTGATTGAGCTAAAAAAATTATATATACAAAATATGGATTGACTTGTACCTCCTTCAGCATTGAAATTCCCAGATGATAAATTATAACATGTTATGTTTTTCCATTTTTTATTGTATAAACTAAAAGTGGTTTAACTTGCTAATAACATTGTCATTGTTTGCTCACTGTGAGATGATAATAATTTTAAAATTATCAAGAAATAGCAAAGATGTTCACTTTCTAAAACTGCTAATACATTACATGCCCTTTTTCTATAATTAATATACAGTGGTGTATTCCACAGAGCCACACTCCATTTATAAAATGGAATCAATTTGCACAAAATTTTCTCAAATAGATGGTCCTTTTCACACCTCTTGCAGCTTATGTCTGCACACCTCAATGGAGGCATGACTGCTGATATAATGTTACTATGTCATTCCAATCAATCACCTATGGTAAATCACCAAACAATGCAGCATTTTTTAAGAGTTAAAAGAAAATACTCAACCATTTCATAATTTTTCATGATCTGATTTTTTTTTATTTACTGATCTCTTTTTATTTACTCCCACTTCTCTCTTTCTTTGCCTCAAGTTTTCATAGAGCCTGCCAACTAAAACTATGTTGTGCTCTTCTTGATGTAATAATGATTTACCTTGGGTAGTTACCTCATATTCAGCTGAGTTATCCATTAAATCCGATGCTTCATTGTACTTGTCTCAGCTGCTCAAAGTTTTTCATTCTTAGAAAACAATTGTACAGTCATGTCTATGCTGTAAGTACTAGGTATTTTATTTTCTCAAGAGCTCAACAGTGGAGCTTTGTAGAATTGAGTCATTTAAACAGTGCAAAGCATTTCTGGAGAGCCCTATGTGCATAGGGAATGGGAATATGGTGATATGGAGCAGACACACTTGCTTACAATTCAGTCTGGAAGTAACACAGATGAAGAAGCTAGATGGAGGGGGTCCAGGAGGGGGAAGGAAAGTAGTGAGAGCAAGGAGAGGGGAATGTGGTTTTTGGCTGAGCAGCCATCTCTTAACAAACATCCTAGTTATGTGATGTTAGCACAGATCTTTGGAGAGCATCTATCTATCCCTGACAAAACACATTTGTGAGACAGATTCCGTCGTCTTGGGTTAGAACTTATCCTGCCACCCTGTGTGGTATTTGAAATAATAAACATGGGGACAAAGATAATACGCTTGATATATATTTTTATATTCTACAGAAAGCAAACTGCAATAGAGATTTTACTTAAAGATTAAAAGAGTTAAAATATGCAGTACTAATACTAAAGACTTTTCAAAAAACTGGAAATAGTCCATCAAAATGGATGCCAAACATCAGACCTGAGCATAAATTAAATCACTTTTTAAAATATAAAATTCTATTCTTAGTAATTGTTACAATTAGGCAAATATGTGGTCTTTTATCAAATAAAAAATCAATTATTATGTCTAGGTTTGCTTTTCTTTATGTTAATACTATTAAATTACTCTTGCATTCATGGGCCTCCCCTTTTGTTCTATTATGATCCCCAACTTGATGTCTGCCTACCAGTTGGGATTTTTAATCCTGTTGATTCATGTGCTCCTACTGGCACTTCTACACACTGAGTGGTGGTATTCCTTTATTTAGTATGACTGGGATCCTAAGTCACAGTGCTTTTTAAATTGTGTGAGTAGGTTTGCTGTGATTGTATTCAAGGGTAATAAACTATGAATGCAAAAACATGTGACTCCTGTTTTGGCTTCTCAAAGTCTGTTTTTGCTTTAATCCAGGTTTTTGGTTCTTTTGTATCTAGGTAGGCTTTTTTTTTCTGTATAAGTAAAGTGTAACTGAAAACAATAAGACCCTTAAAACACTTGTTCTTTCGTAATATATATACAGCCTATAAAATTGCATCTACACCTGTTTATATATTTACTCACCACAGAGGTTCCTAATAAGTAGTGCCAAAATAAAGATGTGACTAGATCAGATATAATTACCTTAAAGCTTTGAGTATGTGAAATTGCAGCTAATGATATTTACCATAATTAGGGAAGGAAATTAAAAGAATATTAAAGCCTTCACATTTCTGGATTCATAGATAGATTTCTAGGTAATTACAGAATAACATTGTTACTAATGAGATTTTTTCCATAAAAATGAAAATAATTAGCAATATTTTTCTGTAATAAATAATTTGGCAAATATTAATTTTAAAAATCACTTTTTGTCTATGGCTATTTTGTATCTGTGAAATAGAAGGAGGTTTTTGGAAACTTAAGACAGATGTTTATACCAAAGCCACTTTCTGTTTGTTAACAACACATCTAAAAGAGTCTTAGTTATTTTTAAAGTACAGATAATTTAGATGATATATTTATTAAAAAAAATGAAAGATATTTCATTACATCTGTGCAAACAATCAATTACCAAATAAAATCTTGATATAGATTTAACATAGTACTAGTCAAGTGAGAGAATAAAATGGAGTAAAACTTCCTAAACCTGCCCATAAAAAGCCTATAATCTATTTAAAAGGACAAAGTACACCAAGTAAACTTAAGTTTATGAATTCAATGACATGGTTGACAATACAAGATTAGAGAAGCACAACTTTTTAATAGCAACAATTGATATTCAGAAAGTTTAGCAAGAGAATATACTATATGATTACATAATTTTAGACATTTAAGCTCTCCAATATTCAGTAAGCATTCATCTGTAGCATTCATAGTATCTCCAGGGAACATATAAGGAGATGAACATGGCACTTTCACAGACAATTTTCTCAAAAGAGTGCATGCTTAGCATCAGGCACTGTATTGGGTGTTAGAAAATGATGTGGTAGACACATCATAGTCCAGTGGAGGATAGAGTAAACAGATGTAATAACAACATTCACACTGAGGTTTTAGAGTATACGTTGCTTTGGAACTATAAGGACAAGGCATCAAACTCATCATAGAAGAGATCTAGATCTTGTTAGTCTGTAGAAAGAAACAAACACAATTCCCAGTAATAGAAGTTTTACCTAGTTGCTGAGAGGGGCTGGTGTGAGTCACCCACCGGAAGCCTTCCCATGACGGGAGATGGAGATAGTCTTCCCCGATGTCTAGCCCCTTTCCAAAATAATAGCCCTCCAGAGAGGGGTTCCTTAAGTCCCCAAACTGCCTTTACCAGAACTGCTTTCAAAGACGTATGAAGGTCAAACCATAGAGATCTAGAAACTGACAACTATGTTGCATTCATTCCACTGGCTTTGCTATACTATGTAGAAATCAATCACAGGCAGTTTGCTCAAATAATTTACATTTTATAAAATTATTCAACATATACTTTATTCAATATACATGATCTAATACATCTTGACTAAACCTTTCTGTTTGTACCCCCCCACACACACATACACAAGGGGAGGAGGGTAAGGGTAAAGATAAAAGGCAACAGAATATTAATATTAAGGTATCTGCTTGCAAAGGTCGAGTGATTGCCTTTTCTAGGTCCACTGGTCACCTTGTGTATATAGATAATTGTTCTTCACCAAAAAGCCTCTTGGAACTATATTGTTGATTGGAACTTGTTGACAAAGGCTCTTATTACAGAAAAATCCAGAGGATTCATGAGAGTGACCGTTATCACATTAAGAGGATGCAGGGGCAGCCTAAAGCCCTATAATAGGGGCAAGTAACAGTAGACATTAAAAACTCATGGCTCTTATATCACATAATGGAAAACTTCCTATCTGTGATTAGGTCCTCTAGATGTTCATCTTCTAACCTATATGCGAGTAAGCAAACTCAAATATGTTCATTTGAGATATGATTAGTGCACTTGCTGTGTCTGCTAATTTTATCTATTTGGCTAGAGGTTTTATATTATGTAAATTCGGCAACCTGAATGTGTTAATGCTAAATAAAAAAGAAAGAAAAAAACCCTCAGTGAGAGTGTAGGCAGACCTCCTGTGTGGTTAAAATTGGAGTTAGAGTCTTAAATCATATAGCCTATGCTCTAATGAAAGAAATTTTAAGATTATATAGGAAGAGAGAAAAAAATTGCAACAAAAACAATGTTTTTTTTTCTGTTAAATCTCTAGAACATATCTCCCACAGGATCTAAATTCATTAGATGTATAACGTTGCCATTATAGCACATCTTAAGAAGGAAGGAGCTGGGGGACCAGGAAGGTGTGTGCAGAAAGAAGAGGGACAAAAGTTTACTATGCATAATAGTAGAGAAAATGCCTTCGGGGTTCTCCAAGAGAAAATTTTGTGTAACATCATTTAGTTAGCGGTTTATGAAAAGTATTTGCATATAGAAACATTCTGAAAGCAACATTAATTTAGATATTTTGAAGCACTTGGAATCCAGTTTGGAATATGTAACCAACACGATTGCAAGGTATCGATACAACATAGTTATTTAGAGTATTGATTTGAAGTAGGTAACTGTATGCTGCATCATGAATCAGCTGATTAGTGTCTCTGTAAACTTGGACGTTATTTAACTTACTTGATTATGATTCTTCATCTATGACATGAATCACAATACATATTTGGCTTGTATCAAATACAATAATGTATTTAAAACAGCAAGATGTCTGAAAAATAGAAGGTCTTAATATATGTGATTTACCATTGAGGGATGCTTCTGATACGATAATGAGCTGAAAAACATAATCTAGGAGTTTGTAGTCTAGTGAAGGAGATCAGAAAAGAATCAGTCAGTTACTCTATTGATAGAAGAAGCAAATCAATAAAAAAATCAATAGTGAAAATAAATTGGGGACAGTCTTACTAAAATTCAGCATCACTGATTTCTGCTTGACTTCCTATAATATTCAAATTTAAAATTTATTTAAAAGAATTCAGTATCAGAGAAAGGAAGAACACTTAATATGGCTTATCTTACTATGGAGAACTTTGGAAATGTTTAAAGGTACTAACTACAATTTAGAATTTCTTGAATGTGTTTGTGTGTGTGTGTGTGTGTGTGTGTGTGTGTGTGTGTACTGAGCATCTGTTGAAATATGTAATCAGCTAATATTTATTAATGTGGACCTTCTATTGTAAATAAAAAAATAGAATACAAAACAACATGCACTATATATATCAATTTAGTTTTCTTACATATAAGCCATTACACAATGGAGCTCATCTACATGGAGATGCTGCAGGAAAAACACTGAGAACAAACTAGAAAATGTTATAAATAGTTTCCTCTAGGTGATGAAACTACAAACTTTTTTTTTTATTTGTGGCTTTTCAGTGTTTTCAAAAATCATTTATTATTTTAGAAATTAAGACAGCACCTAAAAGTAACACCTCACATTTTTTATATGAATAACAAAAAAATATATATTTCAAGTCATTAGTATTGCTCTCATTTCCAAGGGCATTAATTTATCTTTGATCAGTAAGCTTTTTAGTAATTACACTTGAAAGCTTTTAAAGGGTTTTTCTACATTACTCCAAATTCAGAAGATTTCTATAATACAACTAACATGGTGACAAAGCTGCGACACCTTAGGTAAATGTCGGCACTGTGTTGCTTCATCCTAAAGAAGTATGCAATATATTACCTTTCCTGTGGTTTATTCTACTTTGTATTAAGAAGAGCTTTGGAAATTACTGAAACTGCTGAAGCATCAAATATCTTTCCTGAGTCACAGAAAAGAGAAAGGAATTAAAAAAGAAACCTTACCAATGTGTGAACTGAAAGGACAGCTTGACACGATGCCAACTTGTCCAGCTACTAGAGTTTTCTAAGGGACAAGGGAAAACTTTTCTTTTCTTTTTAGAATTACCTTAAGATTCTTATTTCTTTTTGATCCATACTGATTATTCTTGTATATATTCCAGCTGAAGAATGTTTGTGTTGTTCAGTGCTTAGTTTTCCTTTGGAATCTCATCATACTCCAGTTTCAAGCATGGAAGAAACAAGAAAGTTTATTCTAGTGCTATCTTTTGTGAAGGTCCATGAACTCTAATTATATTGTGGTTTCTAGGAGAAAAGCTGGTCATCACTGCAATTTTCTACCCCTTTCCACCTAGGCAGAGATTTCACAATTGCACCACACAGAAAGTCAACTGAATGATACCAAATTCCCTCGGGTTCTTTCATATTCCTACAGAATTCCAAAAATTCTGGTAGTGATTTTCCACTAAGAATCTATAAACAATCTCTTGAGCCAAATATATTTCATGGATTTATAAATGTAAACATCTACCACATATCTAGCTTGACATATTCTAAAATTGCATACCAACTATTGTTTTATTCTTTAAATGGTAAGAAATGTTTTCTCATAAGAGTTCCTCATAAATATTTTGCAAATGTTAAGATACTGTTGCTTTCTAGATACAGAATTTTTAATGAAAAAGCTTAAATTATTTCTTCAAATGTTCTGGAAATCACTAGTGATACCTTTAATAAATCGGCCAAGTGTCAATGAAGCTGACAAATAAAATCTTTAAAATTTTTAATTTGTCTATTTCAAACCAGACAATATGAAATGGCAGGACAAGATTAGATTATCTCAGAATGACAAATGATTTCTGGCCCTGGCTCAGTATCACATAATTATACTTTTTTAAATATGTGGATTTCCTATATTTGTAGGTGAAAAATTTGGCTTCAGTGGTTTCCTAGAGACTCAGTCTCACAGGGCTTGGCAGGGAACCAGGTCCTGAAAATAAGAGGTGCCACGATAAACCAGGGAATGGTTCTGTCATATGGCTCATGAAGCACAGTAAAAAGTAGGAGTGACTGTCAAGTCACTTATGTTTGAGCTAAACTGCACATATAATGTCTCACCTCCCTACATTTAATTGATTGCTTGGTTTGACCTTGAGAATGTATGAATGTTTTTACTTACCTGTATGATAACCATCACTGCAATTCCTTTCATGGAAGATGAAGGGCTTATTTATGCAAACGAAGGGAATTAATCCTAGAGATAATCCTAAAATATAAAGACATAGCATCTTTGTCTTTTAATTAGATAAAGCTTTTAAGTAAAGATTCAATATGTGCAGTGAAAATATTTAGGATCTACACAATTAAAGGACTGGCTTTCAGATGCAGCCCTACTATCTGCTGGTTGGATAAATGGGTAATTTATTGATCTCTCTGAGACAGAAGTCATTTGAATTGACATGAGAATAACATTGCATTCATTATATGACTATGAAGATTGAGCAAATCAAGTTTTTCGAGATATTTGTGGAAAATAATGTCTATCAGCTTCAGGAATCTGTGGATAAGAATGAGGTCTTTATGTCAGATACCATATGCTTTCAAATATCTGGAAAGATGAAGCTTCACCAGGTATTTCTGTACAGTCCAGGTTTATCTTACATATGCTTTTGGCCATCTGCATTGGTTCATGTCATCTCTCTTGCTGACATAGCTCATCACTGCTTCTCTTTGTGAGAACATTATATTTCTTCCTGTCTGAGGACCAATTCCAAGTCCTACCAACATTGCAATAATGTTACAGGTTATTTTCCATTTTCACTGTGATGCTGAATCTCATGTATAAATGAGCAAAATCACCCCCTCTTGCAAGCAATGTGTTGTATCATTCACCTTTGTCTCAAAGCAATATTATTTATTCTCTGAGTTTTAACTGGATTCTAGAGAACAGAGACACCTAAATTTACTCTAGAAGTTTTTTTTTTTTTAAGTAATCAGATCTATTTCTTGTATTTAGGCTATTCATACTGTGCTATACTTCTGCCCTTTATCCCCAGGTAGCCACATAAAACTTTCATTCCTTATGCCATAGGCAAATCCCTCATGTAAATAAGTGCCTTCAGTTTTAAAAACCCGGTAAAATTCATTTAGGCTAGTTCTACTTTCTTTGTACTACTAAAAACTTCTAACATGTGACAAAAACATACGTTATTATTCGATTAAAACATTGTATTATTTGGACCCAACTGATAAACATGTTTTTTATCACTCTAATAATAAAATGATAATTCTTAGTTATGAAACATTATTTATAAATTGATGCCATTTGTCATTTTAGTAAATTAGTCTATACATTTTGGAACTTTGGCTACAAAAACTGTGTTATTCACCTATAGCCATTATTATATAGTATGGTTTTCTTAGCAAGAAATTAGTTTGTCTCTAAGTCTCAGACACTGAGAGCTTCAGATATAAATTTGTAATGAGTTGGCACTTATTATTAATAGATGGATTTCTAAAAGGAAGGATAAAAGAGAGGAACAGGGAAGAGACCTGACTACATACACTTGGGAGGTGAGGATGTGCTTAGAGAACCATGTAAACTGTCAACAAGTCTTTGATTACAGCTCAGATTGGCAGGCTTGTATTGATCATAATTGGCAGCCAAGTTTAATTGTGCTATTTGACCAAGATCAGTGAAACATGTGTCTCTCCAACTATAATTGTCAATTATTTATTGAGAAAAAAAAAGAAACAGAATTTATTAGATTCAGGAGCTGGATTTCAAAATGAGAAGTCTCCTTTCACAAATGGATATAATTAGTGTATAGTTCACATGTCCTTGAATTAGAATTATTATAGAAAATAAAAGGTTAAATCAAGTAAGCTCTTATTGTAAAATATTGTACCTCAGCAATGGCAATTTGTTTAGAAATAATAATGAGATATGTAGGAATCAAGAAAACCTCTAATCATGAAAAAAGAAATAGCAAGTCCTTTAGAAAAACAGCTTATTAGCTGAAGCAAGAGAGTTGAGAAGCCTGAAAAAAAGCACATTTATCTCTCAAATTAAGCATGGACCAAGGGAATAAGAACTTTTTAAAAAAATTTTTATGTTATTATTAGTTTACTTTTAAAACAATGTATCCCCTGTGCTTGTCCTAAAGATAGCTGAGAGAAAGGCAGCAAGAAAGAACTGACAGAAAAGTAAGTACATCAGTGAAAGACCCCCTAAGAACTTCTCACTAGGAAAATTTCCCCTTCTGGAAAGCACCAGCAAATGGGTGCTTTTAGGATAACTTAAACCAAATTATTCATTCTCTAATATAAAAATAATGCACCTTCCTTCTGAAATTTTTGAAAAATAATCTCAAGTACAAAGAAGATGACAGCAGCCATGAAGTATCTTACAACCCAGTGAAAATCCAGTGAATAATTGAAACATGTTTCCACCCCAGAATATTCTTTATATATGTATTTGACATCATAACATATTTATAATTTAGTATCCTGCTTTATTACTTAGAAATATAGTTTACACATATTCCTGGCATTAAAAAAGTAAGTATACATCATTTTAAAAGACAAAATTATGTTATGATTTGTAAAAATTATCCAATCAGCTATGGTCATACATTTACTTTATTTTTAATGTTTGCTGCTAAAAATAATATGTACTTCATTTTGAAAGGTTTTTTTCCAAAATACTTTTGAATTTGTAGTACAAAAGTGAATGATAAAGGGAAGAAACCAAATTTTGTTGAGTGTGTACTATATGCCATCAACTCTCCAAGATTTTTTATAAATGTCATAGGACTCCCAATTTATACACAATTTGTGTCTACCACTGAGGTTCAGAATTATGTGCCTATCAGTCTTCCAGCAGCCAAGCCTTACCTGTTACCCCATTCACAAGAAGGACTGAGGAAGCTACAATAGGAGAATTCATTCTTACAGCCTCCCAGAGCAGATAGTGCAGCCATGCCCAGCAAATGGGTGGTGCCCACCAGTGGATATAATGAATATCAAGCAGAAGTGGCAGCAACACCTCCGATTCAACAGACACAGTGGGTTAGCAGCCAGATGTTTCAGTCATCATTGAAAGATAATCTGAAGAGTCACAGGAATTCTTGGAAAAGAAGAGAGAGAAGACTTAGCAAGAGGCTGGGGTTCTGGGAAGGTGTACAAAAACATGAAAGAGACATATGTCATGTTAACTTGTTTAAGCCCATTGGATGCAGCATCAACTAAGCTGAGGAAGTTAATACACTAAATTAACAAAAGGAGAGAACATATGAGAGTTCACAGGCAAAGTGAGCTGTACTTTGAGAAACCTGTACTGAATAGTCATTTCATTAGTTAATTAACATGGATGAAATTAGAACAGGAGGAGCTTCCCTTGGGTCTAACACATAGACACATTCCTCTGGTAGACACCAAGATATATAGAGATATTCAGTGTCAAGCTATAATTTCTGAGATGATGTCACAGGTGGTAAAAATGACTCACCTTAATGAATAGACAACTTCTCCAAGCAGTCATCGCCACTTTGGGTTGGTTTATTATCTGAGGAGGCAGAAAATACCAAGGAAGCTCTCAGGGCAGTAGGCTGCCTCAATTGCTGTCACATAAACCTGTTCTTAAAGGCATTCATTAAGGAAAATGAGCTCTGCTGTTCTTTGCAGATGGAACTAACTAGAACAGATAGGCTATGTTGATTGATAAGCATTTTGTTAATTTTCACTGCTCTGTCCATGTAGGTTAGCAATATCCTGGACATTCTCTAGCCATCTCAAATCTAAAAAAATCTTTTATTTTTAACAAAAATAAAACCATCTCATTTGGTTTTATTTATACATTTTTTTCAATAGCCCAAAATTTCATCTCAATCAGTCCCCCAAGAATGAGCTAGACCAGTAATCTACAAACATGTTTTTGTGCATGTATGAAACTATGTATTCCTTAGTACACCTTTAGTTTGGCATTTTAATGATTTTCATAATATTAATATTAATGTCTGTAATTTCTCATGAATTATATATACACATACAATTTAAATATATCTTGATCAAAATTTAAAGTGGCTGATTTAGCTAATTCAGTTTATGGAGAATGTCTACTGTCATATAATTAATTCCAAAAATGAGTCAAACCATCAGTCAGCTCATATTGTAAGAAATAGAAATAGTACCTGTGAGGTTTTGGGTTTTTTTACAATTCAAATAAATAAGTTAATACAAATTCTATGATAATTATCTCATTTCAAAAATATAAACTTAAGAGATAGATGAATGGATAAGATAGATGATAGATGGTAGATGATAGATAATAGATAGATAGATAGATGATAGGGATTAGACAATTCTTCTATGAGTGTGTTTCTTGTATAAAGCCAGTTACCATTTCTTACAGAATCTCACTTTGCTTTACCTTCAGGGACTCTCAGGAAGCTCTGCATTTTTGAATAGCAATTTTTTTTGAACACTCAGTATTTTATACACCAGGTCAACATGTTAGGTAGCTAGTCAGACATGAGCAACAAGGAAACAAAGGAACAGAGGCCCAGCTTAGAGACCGCCCAAAGAAAGCCCTATTTGTAGTCAGAGAATTCCTCCTGCATCCCCAGAGACAAAGGACAGGAGGGCCATAATCTATAGCTTATTTAATATAGCCATACATACCTGCGCAGAAGGTACTATCCTAATCTGCCCACAATCTGATGCTCATTACACTGTCATTATAATACTATGTTTATGCCTGGAAGTTCATGAATCTAATTATAACAGACTGACTTCTGGGTAAGCACATGTGCAGTAAGCAAAGTGTTATATACTGGCCAGCTGTCAGTCAAGGTAATCTCACCTACAAATCATCTAGGACTTCCAATCACCGCCCAAATATAAACAGACCTTCCCACTTCTGCATTGTTACAGCTCTCCTTGCTGAAAAACCTCGGGATATACTCTGTCTTATCTTTCACCTTCCAAATTCCACAGGGCTGCTGCCTTCCTTAGCATGGCCCATCTCTTTCTAAAATGCACTTTCAATAAATCTTACATTTTCCTATATCATGCTGACTTGTAATACTTTGCTGCCTTGGCAGAGAAGAACCCAAGGACAAGACACAACACCACCGTCCTCGCCCACGCTGCTGGGGCGATGCCAAATTTCACATCACCCCAGAGATAAAAAACACACTATGAAAGCAAGATTCAGGATGTGTAAGAGGTTGACCGCCTTTTGTAAAATGAGAGAGGGGGTGAGAAAGGAGAAGCAGCAGAGTGCCAATGTCAGTTATTCTCTGGAAGAGAATCTTGGAAATTATTTTCTAAAGACTGCGTAGAAAGTCTCCATGTGTTTTCAGAAGTGTGTGTGTCCCAGTGTGAAGAACTCCAAGCTAAATGTACTGATCTGTGTCTAGTTTTTGTGGATCCTTGTAGTTTTACATTGAGTTTCAGTTAGAATGAATCACTGTATTAGCATAATATTGAGGACAGTTTCTCATTACTCAGACATCTGAGCCCCAATATTCTTCTTAACTTGCCTCACTCTTATATCTGCAAAACAACTTGTCTTTTTCTCCCAATGTCTTCCTGGATTCACTGAGTTAATAAATTTTATTAAGTGTTACCGACATCATTGATAAAACCTTTACCTGAAAGTTGACATAGATTATAGCGTGATTTTCCATTATGTGTGTGCTCATGTCAGAATCATGTTTTTTATTCCAATGATTATAATCGCTATCTTCAATTTAGAAGTCTCTGGGAAACTAAAAAATTGCCAATAGCTGGCCCTATCTCTAGAAATTTTATTTAATTGGTAGGGCATGAAGGTTAGTCATAAGCATTGCTTAAAAAAATAATAATAATAAAGTGATTTGATATGCAGCTGATATTCTGAAGTACCATTTTAGTCATGAGAAATTTTAGAAAATAAAAAATAAAAAGACCTAACACAACAAACAGTAAGAGTTCTCTGAGTTATTATATGCCTCAGACTTGTATTGCTCTGTTTGCCAAAGCGGTTCAAAAATCCAGATTAAGTAATCATTTTCAAGAATTGCTTGGAAATGGGATTAACCTCATATAGACATTGTTGAGATAACTAAAGATTACTGCTTTAATACTCCAAGCTTATTTAAAAATTCATTCTAAACCAGATTTGCTAAGGTTGCATGGGAAGGCCTAAAATTAATTTTACAGGATTCTCGAGAAACTTTGATGTACTTATCTGTCATGTAGTATTGAGTTTACTGGAAGCAAAATTTTCAAATAAGTAGATGGATAAGAAAAGGTGTCTAGAACTCTCTAAATATTCACAGTTCTAAGCAAGTATTGCAGGAAGCTTTATAGGTGCTTCTCAAAATCTTTCTGATAAAGAGCCTAAAGCAAAAGCCATGGTATAAGCTATAACATTTTAGTAAATTGATTTTTACTCAAGTGGCTTCTACTAGATGCAAATTTGTATGAATAAATTCTTAATATATATTCTTCAGCAAAAGTACCAATTATTCTCACTGGGCAAAGTTTAAGAAGATCAAATGAAGATATTTCAAAAAACAAACAAACAAACAAACAAACACCCTCTTCAGAAAAGAAAGCTGTTTAAAGGTAAAGAACTTGGGGAATAATAAAAGTTAATTGCCTGTTTTGCAGAATAATTATATGAAAGCATGAATAAAAAACACTTTCATGTACTGTCACCCTTCTTGTATTTGTGTTACAGTGCTACTGCTGTTTTTTTTTTTAATATTATTCCAAATTAGTTTGGTCTATGTCACTAGTGTTTATACCTACAGTCACCTGTTTATCATCCTGCCAAGAAGACTATATAACTTTTCCCTTAGTGACCACATGCTTATTTGGCACATGTCTCTCTCATACTACTTTTAGCATTTTATTACTTTGATATGTTTGGTTGTGTATTCGCTAGCTATTTCTATGTAGCAAATTATCAAAAAATTAGAAGCTTAAACCAACACACATTTACCAGTTTTCAGTGTCTGCATGTCAGGAGTCCAGGTATGGTTAGCTGCATTCTCCATCAAGGTCTCACCAGGCTGGAAGCAAGGTGTTAACTGTTGGCAAATTTTGACTTCACCTGGGACTTGAGATGCAAGTCTTGTCTCTTCTCAGTTAACTTCAGTTATCTTGGAGTTCTCTTCCATAATTGATGGGTAGTGGATTGAGTAGAGGAGTGAGAATCTTTCTAACCTAGAATAATTTGCATCTCCTATTACTCTTTTGATTTTGAGAAGGAGGCCAGAGGTCTTGGCATTGTAACTGATTTCTTATTTTGTTGTGTTCTCCTGTCTCTGAGACCATGAAGGCAGAATGTCTTAGAATCTAAATCTTTGGAAGGCAAGGGAAATAGAAAATTTGGCACAGGGTGAGGAGTGTTACAAGACTAATAGTAGGTATTGAAAATATAAACATAACAAAAGTCATGATCTCAGAAAAAACTATTGAAAGAAACTCTTCACAACTGGACCATCTCATAGACCACATGAGGAAAGATAATAGATTATCTATGCTAAATGGAGAGCATATGGACATTATGAGAAGAGAAAAATAACTTACATTTTGGCAGTTTGGGAAAAGAAAAGGGTAACATAATAGCATAAATTATGTTTCTTTTCCTGAAGTCCTCTAACTTCATTGGCTAGTAAATGCAGTAATTCTTAAACTGGTTTATTAAACCTAATGAAAAATTTATTTTAAAAATCAATTTTTTTGTGATATTGGGAGAATAAGAACAGTTAATAATACATTAGATAGATTTACCAAAGTACTTTCGCCACTTCAGAATCTTCAGAATACTTTAATATTATAACATTTCCTCAGAACTCTGTTATATAAAGCTATTTGAAATCATTAAAAAATTCTCAAATGGAAATTTGTGAACCATAAGTGAAATGTGCAGTTGGTTCAGAAAAAGATTAGGATGTATTAGAAAGATGATTATCACAATCTCCCTAATAATAATTCCTGAAGGCTACATTTTAGGGAAAATTCTATGAAATGTTTTTAATGAGAGAAAAGGCAGCAAGATATTCCAAATCCTACAGAAATTCTCTCTGATAAGTAAGATAAACAGGAGAAAATCAAGAAAGCCTTTTATGGCTCTCATTCCATTTGAAATTGGACTTCTTCAAAGTATATACTATGGTAACCACTAGTCTATTGTCCATGTCCATGAATCTCTGTTTGTCTCGTTCATTTGTTGCTTTTAGGTTTATATCCCACATATAAGTGATATCATGTAATTTTTAACTTTTTCTGTTTGGCTTATTTTGCTTAGCATGACAGAAGTTAGGAGGGGAAGCAGGGATGGGGAGGTAGATGAGGTAAAAGGGGTCAAATATGTGGTGGCAGAAAGAAATCTAACTATGGGAGGTGAACACACAATGTAAATATATATATATATATATACACACACACACACATACACACACACATACACACACACACACACATATGCCTTACTGTTAAAATGTATAGCTGAAACTTATCGGATTTCATTAACCAAAGTCAGCATAAAAATAATTAATTAATTATTTTTTTAAAAAAAGCTTAAAAATTAAAAATTAAAAAATAAAGTGTATACTGTGTCTAAGGTGTTTTGTAGAACAAATGAAAATCTGAGGGAAATCCCTTTATTGGTTTTTAGGACACAATTGTTAGAAATATAAAGCACATGAAGATTGTAAACCAACATATAAAATGACTAATACCACAAGAATTTTAAAAGCTACAATTCTAATAAAAAGCTAAATGACTTCAGAGAAGATATCAAATTGTAGTATTTCATATTAAATAGACTACATTAGTAGTGAGAATATCAAAACATAAATATGGATTGATCAAATGTCCCTGTATAAATTTTAATCTATAAAAATTAAACTGAGTCTATGTATATCACACAACTTAATACATTTTACTGTCTAGTGGTGTTTAGAAATTCAGATGTATATGTTTTATGCATTACTGCTCTAAATTGATTGATCCAGTCTTCAGTGACAATCATCTTATATTAAAAACAATGTCCTTTTCCATTCTATTATTTTCAATGTTTTCTTTTATCATAAATAATACTGAAAAAAATATTTTGTGCACAGTTCCTGGTGTATGTGTGTTGAATTTTTCATAGTCTTACGGGTGAAAATGATATTATTTTGTGTTTTAATTTGCATTGTTCTGAAAATTAATGATATTGAAATGTACATATGTGTGTTTGCTCTCATTTGAATTTCCTTTCATATAAAATGTCTCTTGTTATTCTGTATTTTTGTAGTTTTCTTATTGATTTGTTGGAGTCATTAATATGTTGTAAAAATAATGCATTTTTGTTTATACAAGTTGACAATTTCTTTTCCCAGTCTATATCTTTCATTCCTTTGTTTATGTTAACATTTCTCATACTGATGTTTTTAATGCTGATATAGTAATATTTATTAACTTGCATTCATTTTTTCCTTTGTTCTTTTTGTAAGAATTCTGTACCTACCATAAGGCCATAAATATAATTTCTTGTTTTCCATTAAAAGTATGAAATTTTCATTTGAGATGTATGCATTTAATTCATCTGGAAATTATTTTATTTAGGATAACACGAGAATCTTTTTTGGCTGTTTCTTTGTTTATTTGTCATATGGATAAACAGCTGTCTCATCACTGTGTTGAACTGGCTTTTTTTCCTCGTGACTTTAAGTGTCCTGTTTGTCATATTTCCAGTTTTCATAATGCATGGTCTATTCCTGTTTCTATTGTTTCATTTTTTAGTTGTCTACCTTTATTTTAAAACAGCAATGCATTAAATGCCAGAACTTTAAAATATATTTCAATATTTGCAAAATAAGATAATTTTGAAATATCCATATATAGGATTTTTTTCTTATTAATTTTTATATTAACTTCATTATTGATTTCATACTAAATTAAATAATGTGCAGGTATTTGAGGGTTAGTTTATGTCTTTAATCATTTAATTTTTTACCTTTCTGTTCCTTGATTTTAGTTGTGACAATGATAAACAGAGACTATCCATTCTATAGTTTTTTTAATTTGTAAATTTAGTTAGCTCATATTAAATGTGATAATTATATATTAGTATTTGTTTCTTGCATCTTACTTTTGTGTTTTCTATTTACAGTATTTAGGTATGCTTTTGTTTACACTGCCCTTTCTTACAAATATTATATATTTTACTCCTTTTTCTTTCTTTACTACTTGCTAAGTTTGTATTCTGTCTGAACTATTTTATTAAGTTAATACCAAAGTAAAATCAAAAGCCATCTCCAAACAATGCCAGGATCTTAGAATACCTTAATTTTGACTATGCCCTCCTGTCTTCTGTCTTATTTTGTATTTAGTTTTCCTTTGGTTTGTCCCATAGCAAGTTAGTAACTACCATGATTAGTTTTGAACACTCTGTAAGTATCCAGCTGTAACTATGTATATAACCTACACCCACTTGTTTTTTGTTTTAATTTGTGATCTTTTCCTAACTTCTATTTTTTTCTTCCCAAAGTACTTCTTTATTACGTTCATGAAAGCCCTTATGATGGTAAACTATTTGGGCTTATTTTCTGTTTGAAATTTTGAATATTTTTCTCATTTTTGAATCATAGTTTATCTAGTTTTAGAATTGCATATTGGCAGTTACATTTTCTTAACTCTTTGAAGATATTATTTAATTATCTTCCAAATTTTATTATTTCTTTTAAGGATGGCTGCCTATTGTTTTTTATATACACTTACAAATATTTTATGAATTCATCTTTTTATTTGGTTCTTTGGGATACCTTGATGATTTCCAGTGTTATTTCCATAATCTAGGTGTGGTGGTTTTATAACAGGTCTGCAATTTTTTTGACATTTAGAATATGGAACATACTTTCTGTCTTAATTTGGTCTACTAGAATGTCATAGAAATTATGCTATGTGACTTCTGAGATTAGATAATTAAAAAGTAAGCTGCTCCTATCTCTTTGGGTCATTTATTCTGGGATGTTGGTCCTCATGTAAGGAGGATTCACAAGCATCCATGGGAGAGCTCTGGTGAAGCAAAACTTGCCATCCTGTGAATAAGCCATACTGGAAATGGATTCAATCCCAGATAAGCATTCAATTGTCTGTAACTTTGACTGACTTTATGGTTGTAATCTTTTAAAAGACCATAAACCAGACCAACCCACAATTCCAGACTCACTAAATTGTGTGAAAATAAATATTGTTTCAAACTACTAAATTTGGGGATAATCTGGGATAGCAATAGATAACTAATACATTAAGTATGCATTAGGCCTGTATCTATCTTGCTGAAAATTATAATCTTGGGAATTAAAAATTATTTTCTTCAAATTTAGAAATTTCTTATAAATTATCACTTTAATCTCACTTCTCCTGCATTCTTTCTGAACTTTCTTTTTGTAACTTGTAAGAAATAAACCCTGAATCAATAGGAGCCCTGATTATTCAGATATCTTAATCTTTTTTAAAAAACAGTTTTCATCACTTTATCTCCTATGCTTCATTTAGTAAAATTCTTTCAGCAGATTCATCCAAGATGCTAAATTTATTTAAATTTATTTAATTATTTTAAACATTAGAAAATATTAGTGTTTTGTTTATAGAGATTCTATTTGGTTCTTTAAAAATTCCACTGGTTTAATTTTAATGTTTGTTCTTTGCTAAAGGTTTTAATTATTTATTTTCATTGCTCCAATCACTATAAGAGATTTTAGTTTGTATATTTCTGGAGATCAGAGTAATTTGTTTGTTTATCTGTTTATTCACTTAAAAAACTATTTATCCAGACACTGTCTATATGCTGAAACAATTGAGTAGCACCTGGACTCATAGAGTTTATAGTCTATTTAATCTTTAAAAATAATTGTATGCATTTTCTAACACACAAAAAGAGACCATGTAAGAAAATTCACTGCAAAATGCAAACACAATATAATGATTACTCTTACCATCATTTATACTTTAAGTAACTGAAAATATAAAATGTGTCCAAATTATCCCATAAGTTAAATTCTATGCCTTCCATAAAATCAAAATTGTGATGTAAACTTCAGAAAGCATCAATACATTTAATAGTATAAAATATGTATTGAAAAATAATATTAAGTGTCACTTAATGGGATTTTAAATTAATACAACTTTTTTGAGGGCATTTTAGCAGTGATTTTAAAAATATAAAAAATTCCATTTCTAGGGAATTAATTAGAATGATATTTACATACATAAGAAAAATTATTTTATAAAGCTTTTATTATGTCATTGATATTAGCAAAAATAAATGAAAATAACTAAATGCCTTTCAATAGAAAAAGTATTAAATACGTAAAATGTGGTATACACAAATAATGCAACACTATCAACTACTTTAAAATACTATATCTATGAAAAGCTCTCTAACATACAGTTGTAACCACAATTGTTTTTTGCTATTTTACATGTGAAGCACCCCTTTCCATGCCCCAAAATTCCTATTTCCCTTGACTTCCCAGGGATGGGAGAACACAACGAAATAAGAAATCAATTACAATTCCAAGACATCTGGCCTTCTTCCCAGGAGCAAATAAATAATAAGAGATGCAAATTATTGTGGGTTAGAAAGACTCTCATTCCTCTACTCAATCCACTACCTATAATTGTGAAACAACAGAACTCCAAGATAACCAAGAAAAAACAAGACCTGCATCTCAGTTCTCAGGTGAAGCCAAAAAACAATGAAGTCACGGCCTCTCTATCCCATCACCACCTATGTGCCCCTGGAGTGACTAAGAGTGGTTACATGATATATCTGGGCAGCTGTTACAAACGCAAATCTCTGCAAGCTCTAGCATGGTCCAAGAATCTAGAGAATAATTTCTAATGAGTTTAAGTGTAGCACAGAAGAAAAAGCACCTTAGACATCATCAGTGATCACTGGCACACCAAAGTAGCACAACAAATGAAAAAAAAAATGCTTTCTGTGCCCTCAGGCCTAGATTCAAAAAGTCCTTGTTAACAGTTATGAGAGATAGCCTAGCAGTGACCTGCAGAGATAATGGTCTCGGATCACAGGTAGTATCATATTGCACGCACATAGAATAAGAAAAGGTCAGTTCCTACTCCCTCCTCACATCTCAGAGTGAACACTTCCTACATCCCTGAGATGCCACTTCACGAGAAAAAATGCACCGTCTCTAAGTTTAACAAGATTTTGTTTTTGCAACCAGGCAGAACAGATGTTTTAAGTAAGACATAAATGGAAATGTTAACAAACAAAGCAATATTTCATGAAAATGTAAATTTGTGGAATGTGATTCATAGAGACTGTATTTTCATAAGTGGAAAGCAAAAAGTCAAAACGAGTGTGGATTACCTGCTCCCACATATATGTGTCTATGTATTCTGGAAACATCCATAAATATAAGAAAATGTTAATAGTGATTGATACTGAGTTATTTTAAAATGTGAAAATTCTAAGAACACTGACTAGGCATTTAAGGCATTCTTGATGTGGATCATTAGCAAACCATACTAGATATATATTCAATAACGAGTTTGACAACTTGTATCCAATCAACTGAGTGGAAAAACACAACTCATTCTCTCCTTCAAAATGTGACATTTCTCTTGATTTCTTCTCTGCAGGGTAGCTGCCATTGTTTCTATCTTCAGAAAATATTTTGAATTTAGGTCACAGATCTTGACCTGCTTGAGCTATCTTCAAACAGCTCCATAAATAAGAAATGAACAGCTTTTTGAAAATCTTTTTTTTTTCTAAGAACATCCTCTGTAGTTGGCAATTAACTTTTGAAAGTTTTCTAGTATTTAATTTTCCTTCCAAACACTCTGCCTTTTTGAAAGTTTGGGGTTAATTATGATGAAAGGGACATAGTGAGCACTTAAAACGTTGCTACGGTGAACAATTGAAAAGTGCTAATTGAAGATAATAAGACAGTGTGTCAAAGAGACATCCCTAGGACATTAATTTCTTTTCTACATACTGGTCCTTTCCTCACTAAATGGTTAATACAAGGTTACAGGTCCTTAGAGAAATGAAATCAAATTTTTTTATCTAATATCTATGTATTTCTAGTCTACCTTTCTCCTCCCTTATCTTACCCCCGCCTCCCCCCACTCCCCAACACCAACCCTTGGTACTTTCTTTCCTTTTAATTGTCCACGTTTGTTCTGTGCTGAGGCCTATTTGTTGTACTCATGGAAAATTATTTTTAAAAATATCTTACCCTTGGATAATACTTGGCAGTTTAGAAAAACTCCAAAATCTAAGATTACCTTCAATGCTCAAAACAAAGTCTGATGTCTCTGGGAAGACTTATGTTAAAGAAAGGCTTTTGCTATTCATCGATGAGGAAATGTGTACCCTTTCTCACTGTTAAATGAGCTCTTGGCACCAGGCTGAGTCAGAAACCCAGGTTCTGATGTAGTTTTACCTCATTCCATAACACTAAATTACTATTTTATGGTGCTTGGGCCTCACTTCTGAATCACAGGGACTGATTTGTTCACAGTGAGAGGTAGCCATGGTAGGCACCATTAGCTGAGCTTGGGGGAATAGGTCCTGACTATCAACATTACCCAAGTCTCACTCTGGAAGAATTCTAAGGACATTGGCCTTATTATCAATATACTTTGTAATCTCATGTACCTCTGAGAATGGTGGCAAGAGTCACTGTAAACAGGGTAAACTTCGTTCTCTCCAGCCCTTCCAACTGTCCAGCTCTCCTCAAGTAAGCACAGTGACCATTTATTCAAAGGATCAACATAAAATCATCCGGATACTCTAGGTCACTAAATATTTTTCACAGATTTAATGCCAGAGATATAGCATATGAAATATAATATGAGAAATTACACTGGAAACCATCAAGGGTTATAAACATGAACTGTGAGCTATTTAAATAATTTGTTCAGGTCAATAAATGGTAACCTGTCACCATAAAAAGTTAATATAGCTTTCAAAATTACCAATCTTTTGTCCAAGGTTTTAAGAGATGACTATATATTAAATAGTAATATTTAACCATTAACATTAGTGATTTAACTAAAATTGTTAAAAATAACTATTAAATAAATAAATAATTTATAAAATGTGTCTTGAACATGTACTATCTGTGACACTATAATATGTGTCAAAAATACAATGACTAGTGAAATAAACATGGTACCTATTCTCATGGGACTTATGTCCTAGTGGAGAAAGAACATTTAATCAAATAATATAATCAAATGATTATAAAGCAAAGGAGTAACTTAAAGCTCCATTTTCTCCATAATCAGTTAACTTGGGAAGTAATTATTCACAATTTAGCACAAAGAAACTCATGGTTGGTTTATGCAATCCATAAAATATGGCCTAGCATAGCAAAAATATGTATGCATTGCCCAACATTAGCATATTTGGATACCAAATTAAATGTCATATAGTGGAAATCATGCAGTATGCAGCCTTTTCAGATTGCCTTCTTTCACTTAGCAATATGTATTTAAGTTTCCTCTGTGTCTTTTCATGACTTGAGAGGTCATTTATTTTTAACTTTGAATAATACTCCATTGCCTAGATGTATCACAATTTATTTATCCATTCACCTAATAAAGGGCATCTCAGTCACTTCCAAGTTTTGCTAGTTAAAAATAAAGCTACTATAAACATCTGTGTACAGATTTCTGTGTAAACATAAGTTTTCTACTCCTTTTAGTAAAATCCAAAGACTATAATTACTAGATTGTATGATAAGAGAATGTCTGGTTTTATAAGTAACTGTGAAACTGTCTTCAAAGTGTGTGTACCATTTTGGATTCCCATCAACAATGAATGAAAGTGTCTGTAGCTTCACATCCTCTCCAGCATTTGTATTATTAGTGATCCAGATTTCGGTCCTTCAAATAAGTCTGTAGCAATATTTCATTGTCTTTTTATTTGTATTTCTCTGATGATATGTGATGTGGAGAATCATTTTGTATGCTTTTTTGCAGATCTTCTTTGGTGAGGTATCTGTTAAAGTCTTTGGCTCTTTTTTTTTTTTAATTGGGTCACATTTTTATTGTTGGGTTTTAGGAGTTCTTATATCTTTCCTAGTCTGTGACTTAACTTTTATTTCCCATGATATTGTCTTTCACAGAGCAAAAGTTTTTAATTTTAATAAAGTTCAGCTTATCAATGATTTCTTTCATGGATCATGCCTTTGATTTTATATTTAAAAAGTCATCACCATACTCAAGGCCATCTAGGTTTTCTCCTATGTTATCTTCAAAGAATTTTAGATTTTTGAGTTTTACATTTAGGTCTGTGATCCATTTTGAGTTAATTTTTTAAAGGGTATAATGTCTGTGTCAAGATTCATTATTTTGTATGTGTATTTTCAGCTATTCCAGCACTATTTGTTGAAGAGACTACCTTTGCTCCATTGTATTGTGTTTGCTCTTTTTTCAAAGATCACTTGACTATATTTGGGTTGATATTTTTCTGGACTTCCTATTCTTTTCCAATGAGCTATTTACTATTTTGCCAAAATCCCACTGGCTTGATAATTGTAGCTTTACAGTAAATCTTGAAATTAGTTTGTGCCCATCTTTCAACATTGTTCTTCTCCTTCAATATTGTGTTAACTTTTCTGGGTCTTTTGCCTCTTTGTGTAAACTTTCTGAAAAGTTTACCAATATCCACAGAATTACTTTCGGGGATTTTGATTGGGATTGCATTGAATCCATATGAATATCTTTTTAATCATGAATTATAAAAATCAATAATTACTATTAGCACTTATCATCATTGTGAAAGTTTAAACATGGTTAATCCCAATTAAAGAACAATAAGTTTTCATGGGACAATGTGGAACACTGTATTTCTTTCCTAGATATAGTAATTTACAGTTCTTAAATTCTTTAACCCTTTGAGAGTCTTGTTACTGTCAAGCCAAAGAACAATAATCCAAACCTTTGAATACAAATTCCCTCCCTCTTTTTCGCTGAACCTCTGTTTTCTAACAACAAGCCTCCCATAATTTACTGCTAGTTATCGACTACGTAATAGTGCCATTGAGTTTACTCACATTTACTCCAATCCCCATAAAAGATCTATGAGGCAGACACTATGACTCTTATATTGGGTACCTGCAGTTGATTTGTACCAGCAATTTGTCCACTGGTTAAATGCTCAACTGTCAATGACATGTTCAGGATGCCCATTTGAGTTTCTTCATTTCTCTACCTATGAATTTATACTATGCCACACTATATGCCTGCCAGATAAAGTATAAAAAGAGTGAAGAGTACGCTTTGACACAGAGAAATTAAACTAACCCTCAGATCAGCCATTCCTATAAAATCCTCAGGATAATCTGAGGAGTATGTATCATGCAGAATTGTTGTTTTTGAAGTAGAACTTCTTATGCATCAGTAGCAGTGTGATGTAAGAAAGAGGAAAATAGATCTGATAACCTTTCATTGTTGTATTCTTCATTTAGAAAGCAATTTTCTATTAGGATGTCATTTGCAAAGGCTTTTTGTAAGTTTTAGCTGTTATTTCCATTCTCTTTGAAATAAACATACTTTTGCTTGGAATATTAATAATCCCATCAACTAATCTCTGGCAAATATTTACCGAGTTAGGTTAAGTGCTCCTAAACAAACACTGGCCTCATCTATGTTCAGAGGTTTAAGAATAATATAATATCATAATTAAATCTTCCATAGACACTAATGATTTATAATTATGAAAAAAATAATTATAGTGAGTTACTGCAAATTTGAAAACTCATGGAGGACAGTCTGAGGTTTGCCTGAAAAGCATCCTCTGCACTACTGTTTTTGCTAATTGGGCTTATGGAAAATTCAAAGCAATGATGAGACATGCCAGGATTCATTTGCCAAGTAACAATTATGAATCCCGGCAGGAAGCAGGAAAGCAGGCATTGCCCATAATAATAAACAGACCTGAAGATGAGAGAGAATTACTATGAGGAGTTAAAAAAATAATAATTAAAAAATAATAGCCCACAAATTATGTTTATAATGAAATAATGAATTTAAAAAAATCTCATAGTTACTGTAAAACTGTTAAATTCAGGGAGAGAAATGATAACACAAAATGGTTTACTTACAAAGTCATTTGTTACCCCAGGACTTGTTCAAAAGAGAATGGTAGCAATGAGTCTAGAGCAGCTGTTTAATGGGATACAAAATGAGTGACTAATGTAAGACAGACTTTATAGTACTTTAACTATCACAGATTCAGAGAAATTGGATATGAAAAAGGAGCAAAGGAGAGATAGAGAGAAAGCAAGAGGAAGAGAGGGAGAGAAAGGGAAGGGTGAGGAAGGGATGGAGGAAGAGAGAGAGAGGGAAGTGGAGAGACAGAGGGAGGGAGGGAAGGAGAGAAGACAGAGAGAGAGAGAGAGAGAGAGAGAGAGAGAGAGAGAGAGAGAGAGAGAGAATAAGAGAGAGAAAGAAAGTACTTCCATGCGTACTATAAACCTGTCAGAGACATTTTGACTTATCTGGTGTTAGAGTGATAAATGGAACCAGGATGTTAAGAACAACCATAATTTGAAGCAAAGCCTTTGGTATTGATTTTTTTCATCAATAGAGATTTTGAGGGGCTGTTTTCTCTTTTATCCATTACTATTTCTTGTTTTTGTTTTTGTCTTTTTCTGTATCCTACCTCTAGCACTTCAGATGATTCATTAAGCTGTGATCTTGCCTGCATTATTCACTACTCTATCTTCAGTGCCTATAAGAATCCTTGACACATATTAGTTGCTTAAAGCAAAATTATTAAATCTAAAACTATGTCTTTGCATATCTGAAAGCCTTTGCTTTGTCATCACCCTTGATTGCTTTTCTAGCTTAGTATAGAATCAAAATTAGTATAGATTTAAAATTATATGTCCTCAGAATTTTCATTTTTTTACCCCAGCATTGTTTACTCCTTCTTTTTGCTTGCTGATCACACACGCGTGCACGCACGCACACACACATACACACACACACACCCTTATACTCTCTTTGTAGAAGTCCTATACTCAAATATTCATCATTAATCATTTTTGTCTCAAATTTACTCTTATTTTCTTTAACCTGATTTATCTTTTAAAAAAAAAATTATTTAGACTAGCACTTTACGCTGGAACACCAAATCCATTCATTGCAGACCTAAACCTCTCCAAAAAGATTAAGCAGTTTCTTGAAAGGGGAAACCTTTGGTTTTGCCTTATAATAGTAAACTGACTGTTGGTCTCTTTGCAAAATGTGTCTGGGATGATGAAGATGGAGTGGGTTGCTCTATATACTCCACACACAGATTTTCAATTATAGGTTTCCCCATAAGCTGAAATGGCATAAAGCAAAGAAGCAATTACCACTAATTTACATGGAAACAGTTTTGAGCATTCCCAGACCCAAAAATAACCTACTAAACAAATAACACATAAAACTTAAATAAAAAATATAATAAAAGCCAAAAGCAATATGACAAATATACACCATGCTTTGTGCACCCATCGATTCATTCAAGCAATAGACTTTCCACTTTATTCATTACTGGATACCAACTGAAAGAGACACTTTGCTGCTAGTAGAACAATAGTAACTTCAGAAGCTTTCAAGATTCTTTCTCTCTACTTGTAAATAGAACAAATGGTGGATGCAGGCAAGTTCAATGAATGCACAATATCTTTATTTTGCTTAATGTGATCAAAACACTTAAGTCTAGTTTTATGCTAAGCATAACACCCATACAAGCTCTCTTAGGCTTTCCTGATACCTAGGACAGAGCTTGCTTATTTAAAATAAATCAAGATAAAGCACAGATGTTCACAGACCTAGTTCAAGCCTCTGGCGGCTTGATACTGAGATGCTGAGTGTGGTTCCCAGAGAAAGAACTTGGTGGGGCCTCTCGCAGCTCTGCTCAGGGTGCATGCTGTCTCTACAATGATTTATGAAAAATAAATGTTGAATGTTCTTTTTAACTTTTGTTTTTGTAAAAATGAAAATCCACTTCTAATTTCTTTTGGTTACTGAAAATAAGTACTAATGTAGATCTTTTATAAAAGCAAAGGGGTATAACACAAACTTTCATAAAGTGAATGATACCTGTACTTCCTATTTTCTACTGCCTTTCTCCCTTTCTCCCTTCCTAACATCCAACTCTCTCATTCTGAGACCTCTTAACGTACTGCAGGCAAATTGGCATATGTATCCACTTTTGTCCCCTGCTGCAGGTTTTCTAGGCCCAGCTTGTACCTTTATTTCTTGATTCACTCAACAAAATGTATTGAGTACCTCTTTGTTGCAGAAACCATTCTAGATTCTGAGATAGAGCCATTAACCAGGCTTTAGTAAATATAACTTTATCAAAGCTATATCTTCTAGGAATTTGTTGTAATCTTGTATTTGATGATGACTTTCTCTCTAGTTCTTTTAGTTATTTATGTACATTTAACTCATTTAAATAGTGTCTTAAGAAGTGTCATATTCTCAGTCTACTATCTTGAAACACTATCTAAACCTAGCATGTTGGTTCTGAATTTTATTCTATAAATTGAAAAGATATAAAAATAATTTCTGGTTTAATTCTAAATTTGGTGCAATCTTACTTATGACCAATGATTCTGAGATACAGTATAGTCCAATGTAAGGACCATAAGCTTTGTAGTAAAAAAAGCTTGAGTTAGATTTCTTGTTCTACCACCAATTAGCTAGAAGAAATTGAGTATTTAGCTTTAGAGATTCAATTAGTTTATGTGAAAACTTAGATTAAATTATACTCAGTAAAGAAAATGTGATAGAGTTTAATGATGTAATAATGGATGTAAATCATATGAAGTACCTAGGATATAGCATATGCTCAATAACTAAAGTAGGTATAAATAGGAATTGATGTTGTGAGAAGAGGTAGCTGTTTAAATGACTGTGGAAAAGAATTAGTTTTACTGATCTAAACTACAGTCAAAGCCATAATTTTAATCTTGACCTCATTGTCACAATATCTATGAGCTAATATTTAGATTAAATGGTTTGTAAATGTACTAGTATAATGTGATAAAAATAATTATGTGTATACATATGTATATGTACAAATATGCATGTATATATAATCTGAAAGATATAAACAGATGGCATAATTGAGTTTTGACATCTAATAGTTAAATCCTCTAGGATGTTCTTAAACAAAGTCAAATCATTACTTCACTAGGTTGGCTTAAAGAACTGCTAGTAATGTTATTTCATGTATACAGAAAAAAAGTATAATAAAATACTAAAGACTTTAAAAAAATTATTATTTGGCTTCTTATCAAAACTTACAAAGAAACTCCAGAACTGAATTTCTTTTCCTCATAATAGATCCTCTGAGAGAAGAATTTGTAGTGATACATGAGACATTCAAAGAAAATAATGCCATTAGATTTTTATTAATATTTTATTGTATATTTATTTAAGCAAATTTCCAACTCTTTTTGAAATGTTACCCACAAATCTTCAGAGTGAAACAGAGTAACACATTATGCTTTGTGTTTCTCATCACGTGTTGACAGTCCTTTAATTATGTTCTGAAATGTGGATATGTCAAGACTGCATTTTATTTGAGCCATGACCTTAATTTTCAGATTCACAGGGTTTGATTATCCATTGAGAAAAATAGTAAAATACCTAGCTATGGTTGATGTATAGCATGTCTTTCCACAATCCCTCAAGTTTCATTCTTAGAAATTGTCTTCTTTCATGGAGATTTGGATAATTCAAAGCAGCTTTCTCATTTTGGCGATCAAGGCATCTAATACATAGCCTGGTTTTCTTTTCTTTATGTCCACCCTTTGGAAATTGCCATGGCAATGAGAATGTTGCTCTCTCTATTTAGGAAAGATGACATTTAGCAAGGCTTTGCTATATTACTTCATAAATATGTACCCTACAGTCACTTAAACTGTTGAGAATTCTCCAATATATGGATTCCATCATCTGTTTATTACATCTTTAATCAAAATGACTAATCATAATCTTTTTCGACTAAGGGCATGTTTGTATTTGTTCTCTGTTCCTGTCTTGTCTGTTACCATTTATTCCTCCATCTTTCTAAACACTTGCAGATAAATGAATAAAATGAAAGAAATTCTCATTTCAGATTATTAAGATAATATATCTATAGATATTATCAGAGGTCTTGGGACTATGCTAAGACAAGCCCCATGGTAAAGCTGGCTTCTGTCTTCCACTTATCTGTATATAGAGCTCTATGTATGTCATACTGACAGTGCTATAGTGCCGCTGGCTTTGGTGAGACAATTCAGAGGTATCAGAGCTTCTGTTCCCAAAAAGAAAGTTGACAGAGACCCCCATCTGCACAGGGAAGATCTGTAGCCCCTTCTTCCACTATTATTGTTTTAACAAATCAACTGAACAACCTGTGGCTGTTTTAAAGATCAGTTTTCCCTAATGCCTGTGGGTATGTCTAAAGAAATGGCTTATGGTTCTGTTTTACCCAATACAAATGATAAACAAAAGAGCAGTTCATTTTTCTATCATGTCTGACTAGATCTTTCTTCTGAAACAATTCTGGCCCACGATGCTATAATAAATTGAAACAGGTTTTCTCCAAGGATAACTGAAAATTATTCCTTGGAATTATTGCTTTTTGGGAGAGGAAGAAATGACAAGCTGTCATATCAATGGAGTTCACCTTTCTCTACTACTATGAAGAAAAATAAGATTGGTTCCGAGAAAATAGAGAAAAGAGAAAAAGAAATGAAAAAAGGAAGTAGAAGATGGAATCAGGATCTATTAATCAAAAATTTTGTCATGACTTATAAATGATTGTCAATGTTTCCTATTTTTATCTGTTTTCAACTATGATTATTATCACCATTCCCCCCACACACACACATTTTCATATAAACACAAACTCATATTCATGCAAACATATATATAGTATAAAACCAAAACAAAGAGGAGAGGAGAGGAAAGGAGAGGAAAGGAGAGGAGAAGACAATCAGGGAAGAAGAGATTATAAATGAAAGTATCACTGTGAGATGTGAATTAAAAAAAAAAAAACTGACAGAATACCTCCTGCTGGTTCCACATCACATCATTAATCCCTGTATTTAATGTCTTCTGGTGTCAATATCCTCAGCCTCTGTCTTGTTCTTTTCATCCTGGATAGTGTAGTGTCTGATGATCTGCCTCTTCTTTTATTTTCTACCTATAAAAAGTACCAAAGAACTTCATAGCTAGAAGAGACTCTCCTAATTTTCTCTGCCACAGCCTATTGTTTTATATTTTTCTTCATTCTAAGGACCTCAGGGCATACTCTATATCACAATATGGCAAAACTTCATGTATTTCAAGTAAGAAGTGCTTCACAAATAATCATCATTAATACAAATTATAAACTAAAGCTAAAAATATGCTTGATTTTTTAGTTATTAAAAATTGTACTCTATTGAACTACTTTCATATTGAGGATTCAGTATGTCTATTTCCCTTTAAAAATATTCAATAGATTTATGTCAGTAGAATTTAATAACTTAGCATCTTTAATCCAAACTAGCTTGCAATTTTGTGGACCATTCTCCAGGGATCTATAACCACCTGGCATATGGTTTTTACCTTCATGTGGGATGCAGCCATTAGCTTTTAATATAAGAAAATTAAGTGCACTCAGCCATGGAGCAATACATTTTTTATTAGAAAGTGCTCTGAAAAGTCAGCTCTGTGTTTCTATTTTTCTCAAGAGATGCCAATGCAATTGTGGACAATGGCTCCGATTACAAAAGGGACAGGCTGCTTCTGTAAGGACCAAAAATTAATGTAGCAAATATAAGTGATAATGGTCTGATCATGGTTCCATGTATGCATAATGCTGCACTAGGCACTGAGCCCTTTGACAATAATCTGCAAATTGAATTAAAAATAAAATGTCACCTCTATCTCTATCAATCCATCTTAATTCAACTAATATTTATTGATGGCAAGCTTGGAATTCATCAGTAAAGAAGACTCAGATTTTTAATGAAAAATATTTCAATAGGATGAGACAGACAAATAAAAGAAACATTTCAAATAAATAAATTGTATAACATGTAATGAATTGATAAGTATGAGGGACAAAAATGTGGAGTAGATTTAAAGGGATCAGGAGTGAAGGACAATGTCATTTTAAATCATGTGATCAAGACAGTCTTCGTTGAAGTGGTGACATTTGAGTAAAGAATTGAAGGAGGTGAGGGGGTTGAGTTTGCTGATACCTGAGGGAAGACAGGCCCTCAGGTGGGAGTAGGCCTTACAAAGGGCCCAAAGTGGGAGCCTCACATTCAGAGAATAGCAACAAGGCAGATATAATTGAAGAGAAATAACAAGGGGGAGATCTGTAGTTAATGAGACCAGAACAATAATGGAATAGTTGACTGTGGTGGGATAGATCACTTAAAGCTTTGCAATGTAAACCTTTCTCTGAGTGAAATGCAGAATCTTTTAAGAGTTTGAGCAGAGGCATAATACAACATGCACAATAATGTATACAGCTCACCCCTCTAACCCCAAAGATAAGAAGTGCCTGTGAGAGGTACCAGTGGACACAGTTACCTAGGTGACAGACAGTAGGTGTTTGAATAGCGTTAGAGCAAAGGGGAAAGTAAAAAAAGGCCAACTCTTGGAAAATTTTATAAAGAGAGAAAACAAGATTTTCTAATGGATATATTGATCATTAAGTAGAAAATCTGATCTAATAGTATCAAAACCTACAATATAAACTAAGCACTTTGAAATTCTATTCACTCTCTGATTTGGCCTCAAAAATAAACCCATGAGACTGAAAGCAAGGTATTATTTATCTTTATTTTACAAATGAAAAGAAAGGAGGCTTGTGGAAAGATGAAGGAAAATCTTATTTGTTGAATAAATTCTGCAAGTACAGCTTCCCACCAGATAGTAGACTTTCAAATATGTTACATCATTTGATCTTCAAACAAGCCATGACAGTAAGGACCAACTCAATTTTGCAAATAGTGGAAATATAGCTCAGAATGATCTGTGATGCATCCAAGTTTCCACAATTAGAATCATGATTTAACATAGCTCTCAGCTCAGTATTATTTGTCTTTCATAATCCCCAGTTTCCTCTACTATCTGGAAGTATCCAAGTTAACCTTATGAAATATTTTTAGTTACTTAATCCTCAAAATATCCTATGGAAAATTAATGTGGTTAGTATCCATTTTCTAGAGAATGAGACAGAAAGAAAGAGGCTGAGGATGTATTAGATAGAGTCCTTCAGAGAAACAGAATCAATAGTATATACAAGGAGATTATGAGAAATTGGTTCATGTGGTTATGAAGACTAAGTCCAATGAACTGTTGTCTGCAAGTTGAAAACCCAAGAAAGCCAGAAGTATAATTCAGTCCAATTCCCAAAGCCTAAGAATCAGGGGAGACAGTGATATAAATCTCAATCTAAGGGCAGGTAAAGATGAGATGAGATGTCCCAGCTCCTGTAGTGAGGCAGCAAAAAGAAAGAATTCCTCTTGCCTCCCCTTTTTGTTCTACACAGGCCCTCATTAGATGTGATGATGCTCACTTTATTTTGTGCACTGATTCAAGTGCTAATCTCATCTGAAAACATCCTCATAGAAACACCCAGAAATAACGTTTAACCAGATATCTGGGCATCTAGTCACGTTGACACATAAAATTCACTATCACAGATGTATAGCAATATGTCCAAAGGTACATGCTAGTGACTGGCGAAGATGAACTTTAAGTCTATGATTATTTGACTCTAGAATCCACAACCGCCACAACTAAGCAGCACAGTAAAAATATATATATAATTGTATGCTGCCCCAGCCTCCTAGGGGAGTTGTGAAAATTAAATGAAGCCATGTACATGAAATTGGATTGTTAACTACAAGTATCTCTACATGCACTGTTATTGTTATCACTACCTGTTGGCTACCTAATTTAAATTTTAAAATCCAAAAATCAAGTCAATACCAGGCAGTTTCCAAGGGTTGAGGCAGTCATCAGTCTGGATATCACTGATTGAACTTATTGTTTGTATCTCTTTCAGAAAGCCTAACCTGAAAAGCACAGAGCAACCAGGTCTCACAGCTAGTTGCAGCCCAGCAGGCTGAAATAAAACAGACTCCTTGATAGTTTTCCTTCCTTTGGCTTCAGTTACCTGTGGTCAATCATGATCCAAAGATATGAAGCGAAAAATTGCACAAATAAACAACTTAGAAGTTTTAAATTTGTGCCATTCTGAGTAGTGAGATGCAATCTGCTGTCTAGCTTGAGAGGTGACCTGTCCCTTTTTCCAGCATCTCTGCACTTTATACACTCTCTCCTCATTAGTCACTTAGTAGCTAACTCAGGCTATCAGGTTGACTGATATATTATAGAACTTATGTTCAAATAACCCTTATTTTATTTCATAATGGTCCCAAAGCATAGAACAGTGATGCTGGCAATTCAGATATGCCAAAGAGAAGCCATAAAGTGCTTCCTTTAAACGGAAAAATGAATGTTCTCAACTTAATAAGAAATGAAAAAAAATCATATGCTGAGGTTGCTAAAATCTATTTGACTCTAGAAGAACAAATCTTCTATCCATGAAATTGTGAAGAAAAAAAAAAACATTTGTGCTTGTTTGCTGAGAGAGAGAAATAGAGAGAGATGGCCCATACTTACCTAACTTTTATTACAGTATATTGTAAAATTTGTTTGATTTTATTATTAGTTATGATTGTTAATCTCTTACTTTGCCTAATTTATAAACTAAACTTTTGTAAGTTTCTATATATAAAAAAAAAACACCTAGTATATGTCAGGTTCTGTACTATCTTCAGTATCAGGCATCCACTTGGGGTCTTAGAACACATCCTCTGAGTTTAAGAGGGACTTTGTGCACAGGTGCTGATAATTCTACATCTGCCACCCCCTCCCAGGCGCTGAATGACTGGCTCTAGATCAGGGAGTACACCCAGAGGACACAAGTCCATCCTCTGCCTGCTGCTCCTGTCACTTAGAATAACACTTTGGTGTCTTTCATCTACTTTCCTTTGGGCTCCTGTCATCCAGGTGTGATCCAGAAAGTGTGCTTCAAGGCCTCGCTGCTACAGGTTGTTCAGTGAAAAGGTGTCTACTGTATCTCTGTCCCTGTCCCCTAGAGTGTTCATTGTTTAAAGTTTCAGTAGAATTAAATCCAATACGCACTTATGCGGTGCCTGCAATATGCCTGAAACTCTTTGAGGTGCTGACAGGAGAAGCTAAGATGAAAAAGCTCTAAGCTCTCAAAATATGGTAAAAAAGATAGGCAAGAAAAAGCATAAGTTTAAAAAAATAATAAGATTCTCCAAAGGACCGAAAATACATTGAGTTTGAACTCCAGCCAGAAGGAGAGATTAACTGTTACTAGGAAGTCTAAGAAGTATTTTTATGTAGAAACTGGCTTTTTCAATAGACGTAGAAATATGAGTTTGTCACTTGGAACAAAAAAAAAGAAATGTGTATTCCAGACTAGACTGTACAAATTTATAAGGACAAGGATGGTAAGTATTCTGAGAAGGGTAAATAATGTGTTGCTATTGAAGGATAAGATGCAAGTGAGTGAATATTTAGGGACAAGAAAGATTGTAAAAGAGAAATATAGCTAAAAGTTAAGTTGAGTCCTTACTGTAAGAAGACATTAAATTCTAGGCAGAGGATATAGAATTTTGTTTTACATTTATATACAACTTCAGGAAACTTTGAGCCTGATAGTTCTATCATAAGAAGTGAGTTTTGGAAAAAGGGCTATTAGAGCAATGTGTAGGATGGGATTATCTGAAGCAGGGAAATTGGTTAGGAACAAAGATAATAGGGAAATAAAATAAACAGTAACATAGAAGAATGTAAAGAAATAGAGACAAGATGCATAGTAGAGGTAAAATTAAGAATATTAGATAAAGTTGAGGTATAAACGACATAAAACCTGAATGACTCAGAGAATGTTGGTGTTGTTAACCAACTCAGCCAGCCCAGGAGGACTTAGGGAAGCTGGGTAAATATGTCAAAATTTAAAGGCCTGTAAGAGATGCTTATGAAGACATCTACTAGCAGGTATAAGTTATGATCCAGAATTCAGAAGGGAAGTAAAGCCTAAACATACAAATCTTAAATTCATTTCTGAAAATACTATGAGATTGCATAAAATAAAGGAGTGACCATATATTAAAAAGAAAAAGGAATTGAGAAGATTATTATAAATGCTCTCACTTTAGGGATAAATGAAAGTGGAAAAGATAACATGAAGATTGAGGAGTAGAATAAAAGACTGGCAAAACTCAAAAATCATCAGGAGACATTTTTGAAAGGAGAAAAACAACACTTTCTAATATTTCAGAGAATTCTAAGATAGTAACTTTATCCATGGAAACCAATAAAAAAAAAAAACATGAATTGTCTCATGTAGTAAAGAGTTTAAAATAGATCATCAGAGGCTTATCCAGTCTTCAGAAGGCTGGGTGTAGTCTGGGTGATTTTTGAAGTGGATGTCCAGTGCTCCTGAAAGCACTGATAAATGCCTCAGCTGCCTGTGCTATGGATGTGAGTGATTCTCAAGAGGCTGCTCACCCAAAATACAAGACCAACATTCCATGTCTCAGCTTCCACACCCATCAGGAGTGTTTCAGCTTCTCTTTGTCAAAGTCCTCCAAAGTTCACATATTTGTCATTCTTTGGCAAAACGGAGTAAGAACCAAGGAAGTCTGGAGGAGTGGTTCACAGATGTTTAGGCTTTGGGTTTTAGAGGTTGATTTAGAAGGGTGGGGAAGAAGCTTAGTAGTGACTAATAAGCAGTGTAAGTTCTTAGAAGAAGCCAGTGGATTTGATGACTGAAAGTAACAGGTAATTCTTGGGAGTAGATTTTTGAGAAAGTAAAGGTGAACAAAATGGTCCAAACTGCAAAGAAAAGAGGTATGGATGAGAAAAAAAGGTGAATATGACTTCAGCAAATGACTTATTTAAGAATTAAGAGTGTGTGTGTGTGTGTGTGTGTGTGTGTGTGTGTGTGTGTGTGTGTGAACAGAAGCAAAGATAACACCATTCTGAGAAGAGAACAGAGTTAGAGGGGCTTTGTTAAAGTTGTTTGTTTTATTGTTTTATTGGGAACATAGACAATTTAAACATATTTGCTGCAGGGAAAGGAAACTGAAGAATAAACAGATGGAGAAATGTTAATATGTAGAAGAGGGAAAAAATAACCTTAGCAAAGTGCAAAAATAAAATAGTTGTCCTGAGAAATACAGAAAATTGGTAAACATGAAGGATAAAGCGAGAAAATCCACATAAGGGCAATTTTTTGCTGCTCCTGAATAAACCCAATTTTGCTGGAGAAATATCTGGCTATGTTTAAGGTCAACAATATGATATAATAATTAGCGATAGTATCTACTCATTGTAAACTTTTTTTTAGTGAAAGAATAACACAAAACAAGAAAAACATCAATAATTGTTTAAAATCCTGGCAAATGGCTGATGCAGGTGGAAATATACACTAGTGAAAATTATTAGAAAAGCAATTTGACTCAAATCATCAGCCCCTGAAAATGTTTGAAAGTATTTACTCAATATATCCACTTTAAAAAAGTGCCCCTAAAATTATCAGAGATGTCCACACAGGTACCATACCCACTTCTGTTATTCAACACAGTATTGCTTCTAATAACAAGAAAAATAAAACACTGAAAAGCATATTTACTAAATTGTGGTATGTCAATAAAATGGCACATTATATTTATACTTAAAATAATCATTTAAAATTTTTTGTGGAAGTAAATGCTTGTTATACCATGTTAAATAATTGTTTATTATACTAAGTTACGTATAAAATAGCATCATTTCACTCTGTTGAAATGTGGGTCTTTATTTTTGAGAAAGAATGTGTGTCAGAAAAAACTAAATCTGCTAGTTTATCTATTCATAGGTAGGAGAAAGTTTCAAGTTTTTTCTCACATTTATATAGTTTAAAGATCTTTAATGAATATATATTATTTCAAATTTTAAAAAGTGATGTACTATTTAAAAACAAATAGAAGAAAAATTAGTCATCTTGAAAAGTAACTAGTCAAGGACTTTTATAGATTTTGATTATTCCTCATTAATAGCAATTATTTGTCCTTTATAAAAATACCCTTTGATATTACTAGGGTAAATATCATTACCTTATCAGGAATGAAATACAGGTCAATTATCTCCAGATAAATAGACTGAGACATAAATTGCTGAAATGAATTGTCATAGACATGACAGAGGCCATAGAGTGACAGAACTGGCATCAGAACCAGTTTTAACGGTACCTTTTTTAACCTCACCTTACCAATCTATTACATATAAATGTCTTAGAAAATGACTTTGCAGGGGCAATCCAGTAGAAAGGGGCCAAGGAAGATAACATTGAAACTATGGAGTTAGACAAACCACATCTTGAACTTATGCCTCCAAGATGGGGTGCTGGGCATAATCCCTCAAAATGTTCAAGTCCAAATCATTTTCCTGTCTTCAAATGAAGCATGTTTATCAGATATTGGGGACTAGCTTACAAGTTTTTATGAACACATAAAAAAATCCAATTAAACAAATAAACCCAACCATTTGCTTTGTAGATATTTTCACTGATGATACCCAGAGATTTACCCCAATTATCATTTTAATGTGAGATGAATCATAAAACTGTATCTGTGTAGGTAAAATAACGATTGTGTATTTATTTAGATGGGTCAATGATGGTAGGTCTCTCATCTGATTTTGTCAGTAGTAGTCCTTCCCCACCAAAAGCAAATTTTTTCTTTAGGTTTCTTTTGCTGGAGTCACCCAGAAAAATAATTTAGCTTATATTACATTTTATACAAATGTATAAGTGAATCATAATTTTATTCTTGCAAAGGAAACGAAGATTTCCTCTCCAAGAATGTGATAAACTCTGTATGTACTCTGAACTTTAATGGGTTTGTTTGTTTGGTCACTGTTATTCATTTGAAGACCTCTTTGGCCTCTAAGTTGATTTATCTCAGGATACAGTTATTAACTTATATTGAAGAAATTCTCCCAAGTTATCTTTTAAATATATTTCAACATGGTATTTGGTAGTGTCAGCCAAGGCAGATCAGAGGAATGCCATGTCTTAAAAGTAAGACTGGCAGAATGGGCATTTACATCCCTCTGTAAGTCTTATTTGATCACCTGTTTTTTTCTTCACCTTCAGTCTCCTGGTATATTTCACTTTTGTACTAGCATTTGCACAGCCAATAACTGCCTTGGACAATGGTCTTGGTATTGTCATAAGGATAATATATTTTCACAGAAATGAGTTCTTCTTGAAACAATTTACCCAGTGGATTAGACTCTCCTGTGTCACAGCTCACCAGGTTTCCTGTTTTAACTGTCCGTTTGCCTAAGATTTATTTAGCTCTATTCAAAGCACTTTTCACCAGGTATATTCCATTTTGCAGGCTTCCTGAGGTTCTGCAGAGAGAGTAGAGTGAATTGTAAATGTTATGTCACACTTGTTGATTCTTTTTAAGCGCACAGGCTTTGAAAGAAACTAACTGAATTTCTAGTGTTCATTATTTTATTAACTTCCCTCGGAAATATAAAATGTACATATTAGAACAAAAAAAGAAAGGACAATGCAACAAAACTCTACACAGAAGTAAGTGTTACCTCTGTTGTTATTTTCCTTTGATGTACTGTTTATTCTCCATTTGCTTTACATGCTCATCATTCCCAATCCATTCTTCACCTTCTCCTCCCTGTTTTTTGCACTGGAGGTGATCCCCCACCTTTACCCAACCGCCTGGTATTCCTTGTCAAATCTCCAGCTGGGTTTGCCAAATGTGTGTGTGTGGCACTGGAAAGTTTTCAGATGATGGAGAATAAAAGGTTGGGTAGGCTTTGCCCTGGATCCTTCCTGACTCAGCGTCAAGTTGATGACAGTGTTTCCTCCAGGATATAGCTTCTAAAGGCAGATCATTCTCTTGGCCTTCAGCCCAGGAGTGGTGATGGCTTATGCTATTGCTGGTTTGTAAGAGCCTTGCTTCATTCTTTCTTGTTTAGTCCTTCAGAAAAAGCTTTTTGTGCAACCTGAATTTGAGTCAGCTTCCTGAGGGGACCTTGACTGCTGCATGGAATATGGGTCTTGAGGTTTTGAATGACTAGAAGGTAATCCTTATTTCAAGATGAGCTGTTAGATTGTAATTTTTTCATTACTTTTTGATGAAATATTCTTATCAATTTATCCAAAGGGCTGCTGCTTATTGTACATTTCAGGTGTGCATACCTAAGCAAAAGGAGAGTAATAAACTCTGTTTATACAAAAAAAAAAAAAAAGAATTGTTTTCCTTTGTATTTTTTCTTTGTATTTACTGATTTCATAAATGAGCAAGATTCCAGAGTTTTACACACTGTTTACATAGCTCACAGGATAAAGCAGTTTTTAGTGTAGCTCCCACTCTCAGATTACATGTTTTCTAACTCTTTACCCTTACTCTCTTTAATTCAACTAGCATGGATATCGACTGACTGCCAACAGAAGATGAATTGTTTGGATTTAAAATTTTCCCTTATTTACAAACATTACACAAATAAACTTGAGAAGCCACTGATTATTCATTAGCAATTTTCTACTACAGGACAAAAATGCTTTGGTGAACCACTTTGTAAGGGGTCAGATTGTGTTGATGAGAAATAACTAAACTATTCACTGATCTGTTTCCTACCAAAATGTTTATTTTGCCATTATATAGATGTAGGCCAAGTAAAACACCACAGTCTTAAATTTTCTAGGTCATAAAAGTCATTTTAATGCAGGCCCATTCTGGAGTCCTGAGAAAAGACCAAGACAGAAGTTTCTCACAAATCATAGACACAGAGGATGGTATTTCATTGAGAGATGTGAGTAGTAGTATAGAAGTTTACATTCAGAAATTACCCAGAAACTCAAGTTTATCTTTCAAATGTAGAGGTTGCTACACTGAGTTAAGTGAAGAACACTTAAGGGATAGAGGACAATCAGAACCACCGAATTACAGAAAACTAAGGAACTTGATTTATATCATAACCTACTATGTAAATGGCATCCCAGAGTTGTCCAGGGCACAGCCTAACAACTCTAGGGAAAAGAAGAGAAGAAAATAAGAAAATAAGAAAATAAGAGAAAATAAGCTCAAAGGAGGTGATTAATGTATATTTATTTATGTATATTTAATTGCATTCAATTAAATTAAATCAGGTAATAAAACCAATTATCCAGCTACAGATTTTTAACTATAATTCTGAATTATTCAATACAATCCATCAAATCATTTTCTTTACCATGTAAATGTGCCAGTTCTTACGTGGAAACCATTTTGTATGGCAGAGGTCAGCAAACTTTCTTTGAAGGGCCAGATAATAAATATTTAGGCTTGTGGGTCATATGGTCTCCATTTTAACCACTTAAATCTGCTGTTGTAGCAGGAAAACAGCCATAGACAATACATAGACAAATATGAATGAGTTCCAAAAAGTATTTATTTATACAACTAGGCAGTTGGCCTGTAAGCAGAAGTTTGCCCATCGCAGACATAGGGACCTCTATATTTGGGTATGCAAAATAAAAAATAATATTTTATTTTTCTCTTTTAACCTAGTTGTTTTATTAAATACATATATACACATAATAAGTTTACCTGAGATATACTAAATCTGATTCTCTGGAAACAGAGCCAAGAATCTTTGACTTCATATTAATCTATACATGTAAACTTGAAACTCTATGAAACTAGGCTAATAACAAACATGGGGAGTGCTAAGTGAACAATTTTCAGACCTCATAGTGCGTTGAGAAACATCCAAATTTTACACAGCCAGACTGTAGAAATCTCATTCAACATTCAGGGCAATCAGTAGAGACTGCATAAGAGACACTTATGGAGTAAGACTAGACTTAGCCCTTGTAGTCTCACTCTAAAAAAAGCTTAAAACCAGGCATTGAAAGAATCAAGTCTGCAAAAAGAAACTTTGACACTTTTTAAATGAAGATAACAAATTTGATACCCTCAAACATATCAGAAATCTACTAAGAAATTACTTAGTATGTGAAGTAGCAGTGGGTGTGGCCCAAGCCCAGTAGAAAATCAGCCAATGGAAATATAAACAGAAACAGCAAAGATGATGAATTAAGCAGAAAATTATAAGTATGTTTTAGATTTAAAGAAATTATAATGAAAACAAGACTGAAAGATATAAAAAATAAATGTAGATTTGATTTAAAAGGTTTATCAACAAAAAAAGTAGATAAAAGTAAACCACTTAAGCAAAGAAATACACACAGATATGGATCAATAGAGATGATCTTAAATTATAAGAATTATTTTATAATAATACAGTTGACAACATAATTAAAATGAAAATTTCTCTAGAAAAATATTACTTTACAAAAATTAAATAGAAAACCTAAACAAATCAATATCAATTAAACAAGTTGAATTATTAATCAACAATTCTTGACCACCTCCACCATACCTTAAAAGAAACAATACATAAAAACTAAAAGAAGAAAACAACCTCCTAATTGTTTGCTCATACAAATTTTACAAAGCCTACAAGAAACAGAAAACTCATATATTACTCAAACGATTTAAGAAGATACCAAAGAAAGCTTCCCAATTCATTATATGAAGATCATGAATGAAAGAAATAAAATTATAGTTCCATCTTCTATTAATACTTCAATGCTGTTATTAAACATCTAGAGTATCTTGGGTAAATTACTTAACTCCTGTGATTATTTATTTTCCCACCTGTACAAGCGCTTCTAAGACCAACTGAGGACAGACAAATCCAAATTTGAACAACAGAAATGACCAGGTCTAAGTTAACTTACTGAAGGAACCAGCCCCCCGAGTTTCCAACACTCCTCCTGCATTTTCTAACAAGGACACATCCTTGATTAAGAAACTTCTACATTTTAGAGTCACACCAAAGTTCCTTCCTTGCACCCCTAAAAATTTCCTACTGAATTCTTGGCCATGGCACTTGCAGTCTGGCTTTGTCAACTTAAGCATACTTCTCCATGGCATACAGAAGACTAGATTTCAATGTATATTCTGCTACTTCTTTGCTTATTAGTTTGTTTCGCTCCCGTCCTAACAAACACTATTTTTTGTCTGAGTGTTTGAAAATAAGGCGGCATTAATTTATTGTCCCTTGCACAATATCTATGCTTAACATGCAAATTGAGAGCCATTAAGAAAATATTAATTAAATTTATTATAAATTTTATTAGCTATTATTATTAATTATCTTACTATGACAGAATCCTACTCTCTGTATTTTGCCACACCAAAATAATTATTTTAATTTTCTTTTTAAAAAAATTCTTATTGCCTTTTACTTCCTTCCATTTGACATTTCCATTCACTTTATGTGTTATAAAATATTATTTTAATTTTGGATTTGAAATTTCAGAATGCTGTAAGCTGATGTATAGCTTAAAACAGAATTGGATACAAGGACTGAATATTCCCCAACTTGAGCAAGAAGAAATTTCTGTTATTACTTTGTCCTTCACTGACAGAGCAGGTCCTGAGATATATGTTTGCACTATGTTTTCTGTCTGCCTTGGATTGTTATAATGAGTTGAGCTGTCAGTAGTGAGTATGTACCAAAAGGACTATCAATATGTAGAACACAGCAAGATAAGATGAACCTGAGTCTATAAAGTTGACTACAAGGACATTATATTTCTGGATTATACCATATCACAAGTATTATTAAGCAATATTCATTTTTCAAAGCTTTCTTCACTCATTTTCATGAACCCTTTCTAGTGCAAGTATAAAAAAGATGTTTTGTGTTCCTGACTTCAATCAAAATTATAAAGCAGGGCAAAGGGAAATAGACATGTATTCATTACTCTTCATATATTTTCCCATTTTCCTAGCTTTCCTTTTAGAACTCTGTCCTTCACATCCTTCCACTGTCCAAGTTTTCAGCTGGTGATCCATTCAGCATCCACAGAAGTAGCTCATTTTAATGGAATCATCATTTTAGCTACCACATCAAAATTTCTTAGTGCTTCATTCTCTCTGAAGTTTAAATAGTAAATGCCTACTCATGAAAAGCATTTTCGAGCCTATTTAGAAAGAGTTGTCACACATAGATTGACTTTACTGTGTGAATCTGATAAACTCACTAGAAGACATTAAAGCTGATCGTGAAAGCTAACACCACATTTTTAACTGGAGTGCTTTGGATTTTTTTTTTTTAAGGAAAGTGGCTATATGTATTGAGAGAAACGCTTTGGGAAGATTATACATGTGCTGGCAAAGTACTTTTGTTAGGGCCACATTCACCTGAATTACATATTGTCAGGGCAGTGGGAAATGACAGAATTCCGCACTATATTCCTTTTCTTCACTATGAAAAGTAAGAGCTAACCTTTTCTCTGAATAAACGATTCTTAGACCTTAAGAGTTATTCTTTTCGGATTGCACATGACAACTCCATGTGATTGATGAACTTTAAAACTATACAAAGAACATATGTCTACACTTATTTCACTAAATGCTCTGATTTTCTAACTATTTATAGACATTTGGAGAATGCCTCTTGGGTATCGAAAAGATGCAACCACAAAGATTTTACTCCTACTTTGCAATGTCAAGTGAAAAAGAGTAATCTATAAAAATCCATGTACCTGACAATATTTTTTATTGCTCACAAATCATTGTTTCTTGGCTTATAATTGCAGAAATGTTAAGCCTTTGTCATTTTTGCCATTTTAAGTTAAACTACTTATAACAATTCAAGTCTAAACCTTAGGAAGGAGTTGTTAAACCATTCCCCTCAACACTGATACCTTTTTCAGGCTTTACTACCCTTCAGAGAACATTTTCCAATTTGATTTTAAACCAAATAACAATTTCACCCTGTCTCTGAAGGGCTGATATATCTGTAAAATCTGGAATTGAAGAAAAGAAGAAGAAAGAAAATACTAAGTAAAGCAAACTTCTGCCACTTTGTTTGACCATAGACCCAAATTATGAAACCTCCAAATAGGACCCAGTCTCATGATTCTCTTGTCTTCTTTCCCACTGAATAGTTAAACTTGTTGGGAGATTCTAAAGAGAATATTTTGAAGGTACAGATTTAACAAATTTTCAGAACAAGGAGCAGGAAGCCTTTATTTAGTGTAAGAGAATTTTGTTTTGTTTTGTTTGTTTTTCCTGCTTGCAATATAGAGGCCAAAATGTAAAGCATTTGAAAAAGTCTGAATAATTCATAATTTAATAACAAGTATTTTTGAGGACCTAAACTGTCCAGAGCAGCACTCAGCCTTAGGGAATACAATGGGAGACTTAGGGGTAACAGAGAGACTAATCCCTTCCTCTCATAGAGCTTACATTCTAAAATGGAGGAAAAACATAAACAAGATATGAAATAAAATAATCCTAGAAAATGATGAGTGCTGCAAAAAAAGAAATAAAAGGTAAAATAAAATACAAACTGCATAGATGGGGAGTATGTGTGTGTGTGTGAGTGTGTGTGTGTGTGTGTGTGTGTGTGTGTGAGTGTGTGTGTATGTGAACTTTAAATAGTGACATCATGAAGGGTCTCTGAGGAGATAACATTTGAAATGCAGTGATGACCTATCTTTAGGCAGGTCATTTAAATAACATTTAACTGTACTGTTTAAATTAACCTTAGTGGGAAATTACTCAAATAGGTTAAAGACACACAAATAAACAAGTTATTTGATATACACTACGGTTAATGGTCAACTTAAATTATTCCTAATGAATTTTTGCACAATTTTGACATTGTTACATTCAATTAAGCATCTCAATCAAAGAGTTCCTCATCCATAGATTCAACCAAACACAGATTTAAAATATTCTAAATAAATAGTGTTACTCTGTTGGTGATGTGTACTGTGTAGTCAGGCCTATGATGGTTCCCTCTGTACTGAACATGTATTATTCCCTAAATGATATAGTATAACAATTATTTACATTGCATTTACACTGTATTAGATGTTACAAGAAATCTAGAAAAGATTCAAAGTATATAGGAGGATATGCATAAGTTATACGAAACTACTAAGTCTTTTATATAAAGGACTTGAGCATCTGACAATCGGGTATCTTCTGGGGTTACTGGAACCAGTCTTTGATGGAAACCAAAGGACAGCTGCACAGATGTATTTAATTTATTCAAGAAGTCACGGAGTATCTTGCTCTCAATAATTATTTACTTAATTAATTCCTTATACCTGCATTGTATTATTAGAGATCCGTTGATGTCATTGTCCAGTCAAGAAGAAGCTGGCAACAATAATCAAAACAATTTTCTGAATTAGCTGCAAATTTTTTTGTTCAAAATAATTTTCAAAATTATTTTTGCAAAATGATTTACTTTCATGACTAGTAGTTAGATGTATGTATGTGTTTATTATTTTGAAAGATTTTTGGCTAATTTGAATAGTATAAACATTAGAAATGTTTATATCCTTACATGGTGTCCTGTTCATCTCTTTGTTTGGTAGCAAACTACTTTGATGTTTTATTGCCTTCATGTAACAATTTTCTTTTAATCTCTCATAGATCTGAGGTTTGACTTGGCTCAGCTGGGGAATTTTCATGTGGAGTTGTCCACGTGGTTACAGTCAAATGCTCTACTGGGCTGAATGTCCAAGATGGCTCAGTCACATGATTGACAGTATCTGAACTCCCAGCTCACTGTGGCTGTTAGCTGGGAGTTCAGTTAGGAATATTGAGCAGAGCACCCTACGCATGGTTTCTGCATGTGGCTTTGGCAGCTCACGGCAGAGAGGCTGGTTTTCAAGAGAGATCACCCCAAGAAGAACAATTCAAAGGGATCTAGTTAGAAACATCAAAGGTTCTTCTGACTTGGCCTTGGAAATACCCAAACAACACAATTCATTTTCTTAATTACGAATTTAAGGGACAACACAGATTCAATAAGAGAAAAGCACAGTACGGCAAGAATACTAGAAAGAATGATTTATTGGATGGCTATCTTTGGAAACCAGTTCCTATACATTGTCCTCTACTCATGTTTAAAAATGCTAGAAGATTCTATAGGAATTTATAGATGGAAAATACTTGTGAGGGCTGCAGTGACTTTTGGCCTATTGGCTCATTTACAATAGGTTCTGTGGGTAGTACAAAACATGCCACCAGATAAAATGATAACATAGGTATCTGGTGGTAGTGAGATTTGTGGTTAGAGAGTATAGGACAGAAAGACTTCCGCAGTATACAGCCTTCGTGGGCTATTGATTTTCTACTGACCTATTGTAAAGTAAGACTGATAACATTTTTTAAAATTAAAAAAAAAAGAATTTTTAAAAAAGGATATTCTACATGAGTATGTTTAAACTGCAGGAAATGGCTTTGGAAAATAAATTCTAGACCATTGGTAAGACCATGGACAGATATTACATATTATAATAATGTTTCAAAGATGTCAATTATTAAAATTACTTTGGAATTTGATTTGAAAATGTATGTGAAATTAGCACATAATAGATGTTCAAAGGGCAATCTTATTTTTAATTTCCCAAATATTTTGGCTTGTTTATCAAGTTAATATATAATCTAACTCATTTGAAAAACAAAACATAATTTACATTACAATCTAAGATATAGAAATCTATAATTACATTTGTGAGTTGGATGTATATGTCTTAACACACATACAATCCTCACAGTTTATGTTTTATGTAAAACATATTTTTCCTTCTTAATCACCATCACCTACATCTCATCTTGAATGAAATCAAATATCTTCAGAACTAAAATTCCCCAACCCTAACATTAAAAAAACATTGCTTTGCTTAAGCCAGAAATTAGTTGTAAATGTTTGGTAAAGGAACCCTTTCAGAAGCTATATTTTAAGTATCGCTCATCAATACTTCAATGATTTTTTATATTCTTTATCACACATTGGATCTCTGACTTTAATCTTGTCTAGTAATATAATGATTTCATTTTGTCCAATAGTAATATTAACAAAATTTTCTCTCATTTGAAATAAATCTGCTTGAGTTATGGTACCTCTGAAATCTTCAGTAATGCCTTTTTTTCTTTCTGTATTCCTAGCAAAGGCACGTTTGTGGAAAATTATGCTGATTATATTCTTTTGCATCTGTGTTGCCATGTTTCTAAGGGTTGATTTTACCAAGATCATGTGCCACTATAGAGAATAACTCCTGGTTGGGATTTCTGTTTAAAATGTTACAGTCTCCATCTAAAAATCCAGGTAGCTCATAACACATATGACATTAAATCTGTTCATTTAAATTAACTTTAAAGAAAATGTTCTCCTATCATCTAGACTCCAATTTTCCCAGAATTAACTGTGAACCAGAAAGATGGCAATTAAAGCTATATTGTATCTTTAACCACTGAAAACAAATCTGAATTAACTTATAGATAATGGCTCACCCTAGCTAAACTAATAATTCCAGTTGAACATGAGTCTTACACTGGGAAATTATATCTTAAATTGCCCTAAAATAAACTAGACAGAAGGAATACATTTGGGCTAAATTTGCCCGTATTACCTTAAAACAAGAAAGAAAAATTGAGGTTCATTTTACATACTCTTTTTGACTTTTCCAAGCTAATGTTTTCTTTTATATTCCATCAATCAGACTTGCTGAAAGGATCTGCTGTTTGTGTCAGTAGAGATATACAAACTACTCTGTTTACCAGTCTCCTGAACTGAGCTCAGGAGTAGCAGGGTAGAGAGAACGCTTGGAGGGAAGTGTACTTATCCAAGAAATCATAGGAAAAAAGCAAACTGTAACACTGGCTGATGGATCAGTATACCAAGCATTATGTTAAGGCCACATAAGAAAATGGTACTAGTAGAATAGAGGTTACACATTGGTTAGCGTAGTATGACAAAGATAGATTTATTTGTGTAAACTAACAGGAATCAAAAGAACATGATACCATGATCAGGATAAGAAAAAAAAATATATATATATATATATATATGTGTGTGTGTGTGTGTGTGTGTGTGTGTGTGTGTGTGTGTGTGTGTATTTATATATATATATGTATGTATACTTCAATGATTTTTTATATTCTTTATCACACATTGGATTTCTGACTTTAATCTTGTCTAGTAATATAATGATTTCATTTTGTCCAATAGTAATGTTAGCAAAATTTTCTCTCATTTGAAATAAATCTGCTTGAGTTATGGTACCTCTGAAATCTTCAGTAATACCTTTTTTTTCTTTCTGTATTCCTAGCAAAGGCATATATATATATATATATATATATATATATATATATATATAATAATCAAAGAGTATGCACATAATTAAAATTCAAGATAACTAAGAATCAGAAAGTCAGAAATACAGATAAACAAACTAGAAAAAATCTTATGAGCCGAGACAGTGATATATGGAGAGCAAGTATATCACCATTTAAAAAAAAAATGAGCCCCATATTCCTTGTATTTCATAGCTCCAAGCAGTGATTCTAGCACTTAGTAGGTATTTGATAAATATGTGTTGTTTTGAATTAAACTCTGATGAATTGACGATTGGAAAGCTTGCTGTCCCAGAGAATCATCATTACTGCACTGTCAAGGATCAGAGATTCTCATTCTGCTTAGAGTTTGTGAAGAGTGAAAGAAAGATTTTGACAAAGGTATTAACTTCAGATGCATCTGTGAAATTTAATGAATAATAGCAACTGGGTTTTATAGGAGACCTAGTTTCATCTCAAGTGAGACACTCATCTGAGACATCTCATAGGAGAGATAACATTGGGTACTTAGAGGCATACGACTTTCTAAAAGTTTCATGTCTGGCTTCCTCAAAGATAGTCTGTATCTATACACATTTGAACAGTCATCTGCGCATCCACCCACTATAGCCAAGTAGCACAATTCACCAAGAGAAAAAGATGCTCCTTCTATGTCTCTAATCTTGGCTAGATTTTTCTCTTTGAACACATCTGCCCTTTTTTCTTTACTATCTGCTGAGAAGAAGGCAGATAAAACACACATGATAGAGTCCTAAGAATACCTCCTGAGTTTTACGCAGGTGTTGGAGGACCTCCCCAACACAACCACACTTGATCCTTTATCCTATACCAAAAAATAACACATCTATTTTCTTAATTTGTTTGCAGGAAAAATAGATTTAATCGAGACTGTCATAGATAGGTAAGAGAAATCAAATCATACTGCACAGAATAAATTAAAACAAATTATCATTTAGGCATCACTGTTATTCTTCCAAAGGCCCTCTCTGGTTATCAGTCATCTCATTTGTTCTCCCTCTTTCTCATTTCAGGTGCTAATCTCCTCTAATATTCTGAACAATTCAGCTTAATCCCTTGTGTATCCCACTGTGTAAAGAAAGATAAGAAAGTAGCTACATTTTAATTTACAAATTAGTTCACAGACTACTTTGCATTATCTAAGAAATTTCTTAGAGGTCTTACCTCTCATCCAAGATAGCTAATTAAATTACTTATTTAAGAAAATACTTCTCTTTTTGTGGGCAACTTTGTTGACATACCTTTCCAGAAGATAAACTGATATACTAGTTATAGCTATTCTTAGACATTACTGCTTTAGAAGCTATGAAAAGAGGTGAGAAGATAAAATGGGACCAGGGAGGGAGCCTCATAAGACAGAATAGTGTGTGAGGTCATAGATATATCACTAATATCACTGATATGCCATTTCTTTAAATACAAAATGAAAATAATAATGATCATGATCTACTGAAGTTATTATTTTGATTTTTTTTAGGATAAGCTAATTGACAAATGTACAGTCATTTGCACAATTCTTTGTGAAATTCCAAAATTATGTTCTTCATCCTATTCCCATTCCAGGTGAGAATAAAAAGATAAATACAAAGAATAAAAAACAAGAAAAGGAAGGGAAGATCTATTTAGAGTAAAATAATGTTGCATGAAAAAAAATTTAAATATTAATATTTCAAATTAAAAGAACTTTTTATGTTTATACTACTGTCATTTTCTTGGCTCAGAAGTTATTGCAATTTATTTAGTAAAAGCAACTATTGAAATTCTCTCTTTTCTGGCAATTAGTGAAAAAAATTGACATTATAACATTTTATTCTCTATTCTGCACAGAAGTTAATGGACTTAGGACAGTTGTACATTTATTGCTATAGTTTTGAATCCTGGCTACCAGTAGGATTGAGAAGAGACCAGAGTGTAAGAACTTGTTTTCTCTCTGAAACATCAGTTTCCACTAATCTGAAACCTCTCAATTTGGATATAGAAGTACAATCAAACAACTCATACTAGCTTAATATTTAAACATGACTTCACCAACATGACTCTCCAAGTTCACTTATTCCAACTGCTTTCTTCCTTTAGCTAATATGACTTTTTTTTTTATAGTCCTTGGAGGTGTTTTTTTTTTCATAAATTATCTGTGTCAAATTTCTATTCAAGGACATATTTATTCAGCAATGATTGTAATAGGTCATTAATTTCTCAACTATACAATGGAGCAACTGGACTAGGTCACTTCTATCTTGGTCTACATTCCATGCAATATTTCACCGACAATTTAAAATTAAATAACGAAAGAAGAGAAGCAAGCCTACTCAAAGTCATAATAACAATAATAATAATGTTTATTTATATGCATTATAGATATCGGCATAATGTAAACTTGTAACAAAGTCCTTTATATTGACAGAAATGGTATTAACTTTCCCCTCAGTTTTATATCTTTAGATAGGTTTCTTCCTGGCTACAGGTTTATGACCTCCCTTTTCTTAGAACATTTACTCTAAAAAACTTGCCATAGTAAATTTTTTCTCTTGCCCTTTTAGAATAAATCTTCTCCCAGCTTTTGTCTCTTTTGCAATTCAGGAATATCTTTCTCAAGGACCTGTGAGCCATCTCTTTGAAATGCAACCATCAATAAAAATGGTGCTCCTATCTTCTAGTCTTTATGAGACTGTAGAAGCCTAACTTAGATAAACACCAATTAGCAAACACAGAAGGCGTGGAAAAACATCACCCCTCCTCAGGTCCTCCAGTACTTTTCCACTAGCTTACCTCAGCACTTAACTCAGCACCATTTGTTTTAATAGAGTTGAGTTTGTAGTAGAGGAAAATTCTTCCTTCACCCTCTTATGGTCACAGTTGGGTCTGAAAATTAAATTGACAAAGAGATTGATAGGAGAAAAGTATAAAATTATTTAATACAAGTTTTATATGACACAGGAGACTTTATAAGAAAATAAAGACCCAAAGAAAGAGTTAGACCTATGTATTTTTATGCTAAATTTGATGAGAGTAAAAAGTTGTAGAGGAATATGACAAGTTAAGGAGTATGAGGTAAAAGTAGTAAAATGGGGAAACAGTAAGGCCTATTTGTTGGGATTCCTCTTGGAGTTCCCTTGTCTTTAGAAAGATAGAAGGGCAATTCTCTCATGAGGATTTTATGTACTTTCATGGAAGAAGGGTGAGGAGAGGAAGAGAGAAGAGTGAACTTCCTGCTTCTGCAATTTTTCTCAAACTCCTTTAGCCTAAAATAATATGTTAAGATGCCATTTAAGGGAATAGCATGTCCTGAACCCCATTAAGTTCTCTTTCCCCTACTGCAATAGACTTGGTTAAAATTTCTTCGCTTATTTAACTTGTTCAGTGCAATATTTATTTAACAAAAATGCATTATCTCAGTCTTTCTAACAATTAAAAATAGAAAATGATTGAATAGAGTTATATTTGAAAGAACACAAGATTAAATCATAGGCATAGTGTCACAGAACTATTCTTACTTCTTTGTTCTACCCAGTAGGAGACACCTGAGGACATAGGATTCACACTTCATCTCTACATACCAACGACCAGTTTATGCCCATTATATTATGACTAGGGTTGGGTTGGGAAACTCTGTTTTATCTTCCAAGTTGCTATTAAATTATGATTTTAAATGACCTAACCAAGTAAAGCAAGGTGAGGAAGAGTATGCTGAACTAAATTAGAAGCCCAGCATTCAGTGTTCAGCTATTTGAACCCATCCTATTGTGAGAATGTGAAAAAAATCACCTAAACTTTCTACTTCTCAAACTGTAAAGTAAGGTAGTTGTGAAAGTTAGATAGGAATATCCATGAACATTTATAGAATGCTTATTGTTTATATATATGTATATGATGCTTATTTATATATAAATATATATAAATATACATAATATATATAAATATAAATATATATAAGCATTATGAATGTATAATGCTTTTATATATATATATATATATTGCTTATTGTTTATATATATATTTAGGTGAGGAAATCCTTGGTTCACCTCACAGATTGCAAGGACCTTGTCAGCTTACAATCCCTTATTTTTTTATTTTTTATTTTTAATGCCTACAGCACCTGGTCTTCCTAGGTGGTCCCCCATCCAAGGACTAACCAGGCCCGACCCTGCTTAGCTTCCAAGATCAGACAGGATTGGGATTGTTCAGGGTGGCATGGTCATAGACTACCATGTATTTTTTTAAAGCAGTTTACATATATTAACTCATTCAATGTTCTAATAAAGTCACCAATAGAAAAATTATTTCTATCTTACAACTGAGCAAACTCAAAGCAGAGAGTCATTAAGTCTTTGCACATACTGACACTACTAGGAAGTGATAGAGCCAAGATAAGAAAGAAGTCTGACACAGAAACCCATGTTCTTATCAGACTGCACAGCATCTCTATAGGTGACAAGTATCCAGGCCCAGAATCTAGGATGTGACATTTAGTGCACACTCAAAAAATTTTATCATTGCTATTGTTCACCCTTTGATTAAATGCACATATTATATCATTCTGGTTAGAAGATTTCAATAAAATATAAACACGAATTATTTAGAGTGACAATTATAAGATAGGAGGCTACTTGTATCGTCCATATATGTAAACATAATATTCCGTATATCCTCTATATGTCATGTCAGCCTCCTGGTAGGAATTATCTGTCTAGGCAGGAAGCCCAGATTTAGAACAAGCTGGTATAGGAGTGGCAGGCTTCCAGGTGTATAATCACAATACCTTACAGCATTCATTCCTGAAGGAAGAGTAACAAACTGTGAGCCTCAAGAGTGAGAGGGACAGGGAGAGGGCTGGATTGAGGTTGATAGTGGGAAAGAAAACCAACACGTTGACCACATAGGGTTACTTTCCTCCCTTCCTTCCGTGTATCAGTTAAATAATCTGTGACATTAGAATAAACATACTTTTTCCCTAAAAATTTTAATGCAACATAAATAAAATAGTTCAACTATATAAAAAGCTCATGACAAAAAATTTTGGGATATAGAACTTGACTGTCAAGTATTTCAAAAGAAAATCATAGGGACCTTTGATAAATAACTTGCAACAAAAGAGTATAATATTCTCCTTCAGTCATGGAGAATGGAGGTTACTCTTAATAATGGCAGCATCAAAATCTCATTTAACATGCATTTAAGTGGATGAAGGTAATGGTTATTTTAAATCTGCTAGAGAAAAAGAAAAAAAGCTAAGAAAATTTCAACAGTGTCTACAAGAGACTGGATCATTAAAGGGCTATTTGAATGCTTCACAACCAAAAAAAGTTGCTTTTTATATTCCTACATTTTACTCTTTGTGAAGACCATATACTGACAAACAAACAAACAAACAAACAAACAAAGCTCATGACAAAACTTCTATTCTTAAAGCAACCTTTTTTCTCCTTGTCAGAATTTTTGTTGGAAAATTTCTTTTATCATTAAAGGACTAACACTGAAACCTTATAAAGTTAGTTTATTGTCTTAAATCTTCTACAAATAAAATCCAATATTGTTTTCCTGAGGAGAGGGCAGTTACTACTTATCAATCAAATTATCACTGTGTCCCTTTGTACTCACTGATACAGAAACTTTATTGGTTTGGCCTATTAATACTGAGAACTAGAAAAAAGGTAATACTCTGAGGTATGCAAATATTTCAAAAAATTTTTTTAAATACCCACTGCAATCTTTGGTTAAAGATCAATAGAATCTGGTAATTATTTTTATTGATATGTGTGTTCACATAGCAAGTGTTATTTGCAAAAGTTATTTGCTTAACCTCTCTGAGTTATATCTCCTATGACTTGGAATTTATCTCAGCACAACTTTAATTTAAAAAATCTAAATTTGCCTTTCTGTAGCACCTGAAAATTATGTAGTTGATCAAAAGAGAAGCAACAATTTTTTCAAATTTTCATGAATATCTGATGAATAGTCTCCAAATATTTGGTATTATTTCTGGTATTATTTCCCTTGCATTAAATGTAGATGAAAACTGTTACCATCTAACCAGTGAAATATGGCAAAGGTAATTAGATGTCTCTCCTGTGATTACATTATATAGAATTTTATCTTGCCAGCAATCTCTCTAAAGACTCTCAAACTCAACCTAGACCATTCTCCTTCATGGCTTGATAAGGTAAGCAACCATCATGAAGAAACCCAGCTGGCAAGGAAATGTGAATGGCCTCTAAGAGATGAGGATAGCTGGTTTCCAACCAACAGCCAGCAAGAAATCAAGGCCTTTAATTCCATCACCTTAAGAAAATTCTACTAACAACCAGATTGAGCTTGAGAGATTTTTCTCTGAGTCTCCCTATGAGAATACAGCCCAATCACTTCCTTGATTATACCCTTGTAAGACAGAGAAGAGGATCCAGTTAAGCTGTGTGTAGACTCCTAATTTATAGAAACTTTTATGTGATAAATGTATTGTTTTATGCTACTATATTGTGATAATTTGTTATGCAGCAATAGTAAATTAACACACTTCATTTTTTGCTATTAATTAAATAAAAATCAAGAATCAAAATACCAAATCCAAAAATTTATACTTGCATATGATAAAAATAATACACAGAACAAAGAATACATGATGAAAATGTCTTTCTCAAAAGATCACTAGTCCTATTTACAAAATGTAACCGTTATTAAACTCTTATGTAACTTACCAAAAATCATCTGAACAGTTTCAAGCAATTTTTGAAAAATTTTATTTCTCCATTTTTCCTGAAAATATATACTTTAAAAAGCTATTTAATTTGAGTGAAAGAAATAGCATAATAAATTGTTTAATTTTTCATTATTTTAAATCTATCAATGAGATTAAGATATTTTTATTTGTTCAACTGAAATTTGACTGTCTCTTCTTCTGTTAATAATCTGTTTATATCCTGCCTGTTTTTACTTTGCAATTTATCATTTCCTTATCAATTGATGGAAATAATTAATATGTTATGACCAGTAATATATGTCTCTCAGAAATATTTATTTTTCTTCTAATTTTCTTTCATATTTTTTACTTAGTTTTGACTATCAGTTCCTCTGGAGAAAGATTTTAACTTACTTCAATCAAATCTGTTAAGCTTTCCCTTTATGGTAATTCTGAAACAAATGTTTTCTACAACAATATTTACTGAGTATGTGTATTACTTTATGATTTTTTCTTTTTATTTACTTCTTTTAAAATGTTGAAAATGACTCATTAAAATATTTTTATAGTTTTGTAGTTAAAAATATGTTCCTATTCTTTTGTTGAGTTTTACACACAAGTACATTAAATTGATAAATTCTTATGTTAATTATTTTTTTCCTCTTGAAATACTTATAAAAACACAAAACTTTGGAATAGTAAATGTACAATAGATCCCTACTGACTATGGTTGATTGGGATAATGGGTCTATGTTGTTTTTTAGTTATATAAATTATATACTATCATTATCATATATAGCAAATATTTATATACATATATGTACATATATATACATATATACATATATATACATATATACATATATATATATAGATGATATGCTTTGTCCATTATTCCATGTGTAATCTCTGACTTACCATCTTGTCTTTCTTTCTCTTTCTTTCTTTCTTTCTTTCTTGCTTTCTTGCTTTCTTGCTTTCTTGCTTTCTTGCTTTTCTTTCTTTCTTCCTTCCTTTCTTTCTTTCTTCCTTTCTTTTTTTTTTTATTTTGAGATAAATCTTTTATGATTTTCTGATCTCCTTCTAGAGTTTATGAAATTACTAGATGATCTAACAAAGATAAATAGTAGGTAAATAATAATTTATCAATCAATGATGTTTCCTCTCTACCCCACACCACAATTAATGAAGCTTTTATGATAGTAATAAGTTATAAAAATTAAGCTGTATACCTCAAAAAAGAAGCTTGGGCTTTTTCAGAGTCCATAACGTTCCTGGAAAGTTAAAAACAGTCAGTGAGATTTAAGGTGTGTAACACTATGGAGATCAATTTCGACACAGATTTGAAGATGCAGTAGGGTTTAGCTTCAACCAATAATCCACTCATATGTATACATCATAGTAAAAATTTTGTACTTGTGTCCAAGAACATGGATATGACTTTATTTATTGCAGAATTATTCATAAGCTTAAAAATTAGGAAGAAAATGTGTACTAACAGATAAATAAATAAATTTGGTACATTTGTACTTTAAATAGAGCAATAAAATGAATGCATTAGAGCTGTAAGTATTGTGTTAGCCAGGACACTAGCTATGTATAACAACTCAAATACTATAGAAATTTATTTACTCACAAGTACTTCTCATTGGCTGTCAGCTTCTCTCCAAGTGCTACTTTATAGGGGCTATGCTTTTTGCATCTTATAGTTCCATTATCATCTAGTAAGTTGTCAACATCTTCATCTTGCAAACAAAAATGAAAAAATGTCAAGGAGTACACTTGTTAGTTAAAATCTTGGAGCAAGAAATATCCCATCACTTTCATTCATATTTCATTATATAGAACTCAGTCATATGGCTGCACTTATCTATAAAGAGGTCTGGAAAATAGATTCTAGCTATGTGATCTCTCCCCCCAATAAACAGATTTTAAAAAATTAACAACAAGATGGTTTTGTCACATGTATTGTCATGCATTAGTCTTAATATTGGGTAAAAGAAGAGCAAGTTAAAAAAAAAAACAAGAATGATAAGAAACAACTTTTATAAAATTCAGATGCATGCAGTGCAATCCAAACAATATTGAAAAAAATGCTTATGTAATAAAAATATTGTAAAAACCCATGGAAATGATAAATTCCAAATTCAGAAGAGTAGTTATGTTGGGGAAAGGGAATATGTTGGGGAGGGCACATAAGAAACACTAACTTTATTTATAATGATTTATTTCTTAAACTATTCATCTGAGCTTTTACAGAATATTTCAAAATATATTTTTAAGAGAACCTCGTAAACTGTGATTCTATATGAGTGAAGACAAAAGTCATAAAAAGCAATCAGTTATCTAGATTATGTTACTCAGAGGGTTGTGTGGATAGGTAAAAGTTGAAACTGAGGTTGTACGATGCTAACATATCTCGGAGCACTAACAAGTACTTGCACTTATATGAAAAAGAGGATAGATATGTTGATATGATGAACAAAGGTCAACAGAACTGGGAATAAAATGAAGAATGTGAAGACATTTAAAAATTTACTTGCACATTTCTAAGAAATGCTTTCCCTTTAAGCTAGAATATTAGGAATCTTATAACCTGTACCCTAAGATGTACGGACATGTGTCTCTTGGCTCTGATTAATTGAAGAAAAGCTCATATCAGCTAGAAAAACAAGTGGGGTTGCTTACTGTGAATCCCACTAAGGAGAATCAGGAAATATCACCTTAGTTAGAATTTATTTTGTTTACTTCTTCATCTCTTCTGTGGTTGATAACTAAATTTTCATGGTATGAATGCCTTAAAGTGTCTCCTAGAATAATATTGCACTGTTTTATTCTACATTTTTTTCTGAAGTGCTGATAACTTCACATTAGTATTCTTAAATTATGTCCTCAGCATGTTATCTAAGTACCTTTAAAATTATTTTAATTAGCAAATTTATTTTTATTTAGTTCATTAGTATATTTGGAGATATGAAGCACTTATCTGCACTCAATTATTGCCAAATAGTTAAGCACAAATTTTGCTTCTTGGACAATTGAGCTATTTAAGAAGTTCCATGATTGTTTGTCATAATTGGAAGAGGAAACAAATATTGGTTACTAAGCAGTGAGAGCAGTGGATAATGCTTGTCAAAAAATTTAGAGGAGAGAGGTCATTAAGAAAAATTTCTTAAGGGGCTTATAACTTATATTGCATTTCAGTGTAAAGGGAAGAGACAGAAAAAATTGTACATACCATTTCAAAATGATATTAACTTAGATTATAAATTCCTTGATAAAAACACAAATATCTATGTAATGTGAGAAAACTGGCAGGCACAGAAATCTATTCAATACCTTCTTTACCTATTGAATCACTGTATAGCTATATCCCTTTCTCCATACAAGAAGATTATATTTAAAATTTATCTATAACAATTATTATTTACTTCAACAAAGTTAATATGATTCTACATAAAGGTACAGCTACCATATATTCTCAACATAGTTTTTACAGGAAGTAAACAAATGTGACTTGTTTAAAATATTGTTAAACTGTATGTGTTGTTATTAAGACTGAAGATAACGTTACACATTATTAAGAATATTTGTTGCCTGGCTGCCCTGATTTATATCAAGTATGATAAATGAAATATAAGAATGTAACTATATGAAGATATTAGAACAAATAACTATTTGTGTAATTAATAAAAATACTAAATATTCCTTTGATATTTTACAATATTTTTTCCCCCACTACTAGTAAGTTCCACAAAGCCATAAATTTTTCTGGGTAGTGTCTTACATGAGGACAGTGCCTGCCATGGTAGTTTGATGTAATAGTTAAAAGAATAATACAATTCTTGTTTATGTCTATTTTTACCTTTATAATTATCACATTAAATATACTCATTTATATATATTTGAATTTATATTGTAAAAATTTTTATCAAGTTGGAAATACTAAATATACTATGTATCTCTGCAGATTTTATATTTATATATCAATAATAAACCAGATTGAGAAGGAATCTAAATCAGGATAGGACTGATTATTTATTCATATGTACATTCCACTAATTTAACAATTAATGTTTACCAATCAGTATCTCCCTAAGCTGGTATTAAGAAAAAAAATTTTAATTTGGTAAAATTTGTCTTAAAACTATTCTCTTTTCTAAAATTGGAAAATAAAAAACAAATTAGGTTTTGAAACAGATTTTCAGTTCCTATTTATTAATTTGCCAATGAAGTTGAGCATTAGCTATTTTAAAGCCATGTCCCTATAATATAATCTTTTACAATATCTAAATAAAATTACAAATTGAAACATTTTATCACCCAGAATATTTATGAATGTCTTTTTCTATTTGTTTTATTAAATTAAAGACTAAATTTCCAAATGCCAAAGTGATATACTTTTCTGAAACAGTTTATTGTTTACTTTCTAGCTCGATAACAAAGAGTATATAAAAATATAGCTGCATGTTAGTCGTCTCAGCTGTATGAGTGGTTCAATAAGTGAGGTTATCCAGGATGACCTTTTTTACTTTCAGGAGTTTGTCTAGATTAAAGTTAGCATTTTTTTTTTTTCTGTAAAGGGCAAGATAGCAAATATTTCAACTTTGTGGGCCATATGGTTGTGTTGCAAGTACTGAACTCTGCCATTTTAACATGAAAGCTGTCATAGAAAATAGGAAAATGAATGAGTGTGGCTTTATTCCAAAACTTTGTTTACAAAAATAAGCTACAGGTTAGCTCATTTGAGAGAAGAAATAGCTAATATTTTTAAATGGTTTCTACCATTTCCATCATCCTTAAAATTGAATATAATATTGTTTAAAAGTGCCTTAAGTGTCTCAAAATTAGAACATTTATATAGATAAGTGTTGTCAAAGAACCTCGTTTTCAGGCTCTTTTGATTCTGAGCTGCTTCTTTTTTTAATTAGCAAATAAATTTTTAATCCTTATAAGCTGAGAGCAAATTGGGCCAGAAAATTCTGAGATATAAATTTAATTTCATGATTTGGAGCACCCCAACCTGAGTTCAGAGCCTCAGTCCTGATAATAGTCCTGATTTATAATCAGCTGTGAAAGGAAATTAGTTCATTTAAAAAAAAAAAAAGGAATAAAAAGAAAACAATATAACTCCTTACCTGGATTTCTTATGTCCCATGTGAAAGTGTGTGTGTGTGTGTGTGTGTGTGTGTGTGTGTTTGGTGTGTATTTGTGTGTGTGTCCATTCTTCTGAATCTTTCTCCATGATACAAAGTCAGATGACCTTCTCTGGTGTAGATAGGTCTCTTTAGAGAAGACTATTGGTGTGATAACTATAGCTAAAGAGAACATATGTAAAGTCCAAAGCAGCCTGTCTTGCACAGTGTATCTAGAGTATCTTTTTAATTTTTCTCAAAGCAATGGTTTGGCCAGAATGGTTAATTTCCTTTGAATCTTAATATACATAATGATCTGCAATTAAGAAAGTATTAAAAATACTTCAAAATTAGACTCATCCTACCTCTTTCCTTGAATATCTCACACCTAAGAAATTTCTAGAGCTTCCTAAATTATTTCTCCATGTCTTCCCTTAATCTACACACCTTTAATCCACTCTAACAAACACTGAGTAAGTCTGCAACAATTATTTGATGATGAAACCAGAAAGAAAAGCAGAAAATGACGAAAAACAAGCAAACAAAAAACCTCAGGTATGACTAAACTGTAATTGATGGTGGGCAGGAAATCCATTCAAATATAGACCTAATGCACCTTTGACAAAGTGCAAACCAGAGGTAAATAATAATATGATTAACAATATAAGCATAATGATAAATGTTTTTAAAGTTGATTTGTGAAGGAAAAAAGTATAAAAGGGACATTTAAGAGGATTAATATCTTTATCTTTCATAGAAAGAAATTATAATTTCTAAAATTGTAATTAGAAAAAGACCTAATTTTCTTAGAAACCGATTAGAGATCTATTTGTTGCAAATATCAGAAAATCAACCTAGATTAAGTTGAAGCAAAAATGTAAGTTAAAAAAAGGATACTGAGCCACTTCAAGGGACGCAAAAGAATCAAAGGGCATTAGCATGTGCATCTTGCCTGCTAGCACCTTTTTTTTTTCTCTGCAATTAACTTTCTCCAGCTCACACAGAGGAAAGTCTAAGATCTCTAGAATATTAACAACTATTACTTCACCCTAGGTCTTGGTTTCTTTTTTTTTTTTTTCAGTTCTAAAATTTGGAGGCAATTTTTCTGATTGACACACTCAGGTCAGGTGTTCAATTTTGAACCAAACAATTATGACCTGAAACAACTGAATAAAAGACTGTGATTTGCTCAGATTAAGTCCCATGTGCATCATTAAATCTATCAACCGTGGCCTGGAAGCCCTGGCAGGGGTAAAGTTAATTGGGGTAGGTGGTCCCCATCAAAAGAAAGCTATTGGATACATAATAATAGATTTACGTTATGACTCTGGGCTTCTTGCCTGCTCTTATTTCTCTTTCCATCTCTGCTCTGCTCCTCTATTTTGTAATTATTATTAATTACACTCCCCAACACACATCTATACTCACACATACATATGGGTGAAATGACCAACATTTATTCAGGAGGAATGCATGAGCAGCTGTTGTTCTTAGCTTTCTGAATGTTAAAAGGATAATTCATCCCTGTAGCCCTTGGTTATCACACCCCCAAAGCAGCTCTCAGTGTCATGTAAATTAGACTTCTAAGGTTTTATTTTGACAATTTAAGAGGCATCTCATGTGTCTATTCTCTAGTTGAACTATAGGTGGTCCAAAAGCCTCAAGTTCCCTAAGAGGATAATTAAAAACCATCAAACAGTAGATTTCTCTAAGGCTAAGAACACATCAAATTTAAAAAGATTTTAGAAGAGTAGTTTAAAATTCAAGGAATAAGAGTGTTTTGTTTAGATGTATGACATTCTCTTACATGGGTGGCCCACAGTGAAGCTTGCCTCCTAAAATTCACATACTTCTTCAATATGGACTGATATTGAGACTTGTTTTAAGTGTCAAATATAGCAGAAATAATGTCGTGCAGTTCCAGGATTGAACTGAATAAATACTTGGAAGCGTCTATTTTGGTGTTTGGTGTTGAGTCATTGAGTCTCCATGTGTAATTTATGGCTACCCTCTTAGAAAGATCAAATGAAGAGGTCATATGGAGAGGACACATGAAGAGGCAGAGTTCCTGAAATTATACACACGTAGGAAGGGGATGGGAGGAAGTAGAGAGAAGGAAATAGGGAGAAGAAAAGAAGGAGAGAGAGAAGGAGAGACCTAGCCGTCCTAATGTTCTAATTAAGCCCAGACTCCGGGAGACCTGACAACTGGAGGGCAGCTACATGAACTGACGCTGACAAAAACATTAGAAGAACTGTCTAGCTGGGCCTGACCTAGATTGAAGAATTGTGAGTAAAGTGAATGATGTCATTTTAAACCACTGATTTGGAGGTGGTTTGATATGCACCTATACATAATTAAATTAAAATTTGGCAATAGGGAGTTGCCAAAACAAAACCTAAAACTGTGGTGTGACTTTGGGAGCAGCCAATGAGAAGACCAAAAGAATCCAAAGAAAGTATTATTGGAGGCTGAGAAAGTAATAAGAAAACCTCATATGAGGTTGAAGAAAGAGGATTGAAATTCTTACTGAAAAGATAATTAGAGAAACTGTCACCAATAGTAATTAGAAAATGTTCCTAATAAGCTTAAGAATTTTTGCTAGGGAGGTTTCCAGGAAGGATGCTGCAAGTGCATATTGGCTTCTATTTGCTGTGTACCAGTTATTGATAGTGGTGAACTAAAGAAGAAACTGTTTCATTTTCAAACAGGAAACATTTCCAGTCTAAAAGCGTTGAGTCGGAAAACATTTTATTCACAGCATCTGCATCTAGAAAAAGGTTCTCAAAATAGAAATGGTCTCAGGCAAAAATCAATTTCAGGATAAAAATCAAATGTGGACTTAGGAGTACAACCAAGTGGAAGATGTGGCTATAACACCCTTTGTAAAGACATCAAAAGAATGTAAGGCACAGCTTCTCAGACCCTCTTGGACAGAAAAGGAAGCTTCTAATGATCTTAAAGGCATGCCTTATAGACCTCCTCCCCTAGAAAACAGAACTTCTGGAAATACTAAGTATATTTATTGTTCCATGGCTTCAAGTGGAGTTGGGCCTATTTTGGAGAGATTGAAGGAGATGGCTTTTATCTAATAAAGTAATGATTGTAATTTAAATTATAAAAGGTCCTCGAAGTTTTAAAAGGAATTATAAATTTAGTCTAAAAGAGACAGAGATAATATAAAATGCAAAAATGCAAAAAAAAAAAAAATCTGGATTCCAAAACTTCTAATGTGAGAAAGTAGACTGAATAAAACTGCCCAGTTGCAGACATTGACTATTTCTTATGGAAAGTTAATCCTTAAAAGATGAAGTTTCATATTATAAAATCAAGCAATAATAAGGACCATCCTAGGTAAAGTGAAACAGAAATGGGTCCCAACCAACGTACATGCCCCCACCCGAGAGTGGAGGGTGGGAATGGTACTATGTGCTTGGCTGGCTTTCAGAATTACTAATTCAGTAATTCAGAATTATTGTGAATTACTGAGTGCTATGTCTCCAGTTTCCCTTCACCTGACTTTGACACAAACATTTGTGTGACAGTGTCTATTGTATATATTGTTCCCTTGTCTTACCACCAAATATTTTGTGGATGTGGGAAAGATAACCTGTCCACTTAGTTCAAATGTTTTTTGAAGTAGATAAAATTTGAATCAAGGAGCCTCATTCTCATTTGACATAATTTAGATGTTGAGATCCTGGACTTCAGGCGTGAGTTTGAAGCACTGGTGGGACCAGATATTTTTGGGGGTTTGAGAAAGACGTGAATCATTAAGAAACAGAGAGAATACTTCTAGATTCCAATGGATCATGCCTCCCAGTATTTATTTATGACTATCAATAATCATGTGGATCAAAGTGAAAAATTCAATAACTTATATAAGACATCAACGTGTCTAGATGTATCTGTGTGATTAGAAACATCTGGACAATTGACCAAATAATTGGATTTTCACTCATAATTCAATAATTGTATAAATAACATACTCTATGTTACACATTCAGATTATTAGAATATTAAATATGTAAACAGAAATGCTGCCAATAGTATATGAGACTATTGAGGTCAAATTAGGACCACTTTGCTGAGAGATTGAAGGCAGTTTCAGATACTGAGCTTCATTTACAACCTTCCTTGATTTAGTCATTATCATATCATGTACTTTGATCTAAAATAATTTCTCTCAAACCACATCCCATTATGTTGCACAGACAATTCTATGGTACCCTGTTCCAATCAATACACTCCTACTTTCCAACAGAAAAGTTACTGTATCATAAAAATTACCATTTTGCACCTTATTTTCTGGTGTGTGTGTGTGTGTGCATGTGTGTGTACATGGCCGCACACGTGTGCAAGTGTATGTGAACTACATAGAATTACAATAAAAAGAAAATTATAAGTGATCATTGTTTGAACCAGAACATCTAAGTGCTTTAAAATTAAGACTTTAATGAGTTTAAAATATATTGCTGCAAAAAAGTTTATTAATAATAGGTACACAACAAAAAAAATTAATGGTGGTTAAGATAAATTATTTAGCATGAAAAGCAAGGGAAGCAGCAATTAAAAATTATTTTTAGTTCAAATCAATACTGATGTCAAAGCATCCTTGCCCCAAATTGTGAGGATTCTTATTTTTCCTTTGCAACATGTGTCAGGACTGTCACAGGGTATATAATGTGGTATGACAGTCAGACTTCTTATAACATTGAACTTAAAACTCTTGGTTAACTTGAACCATGCCCAAGTTGTTTTGGAAGATCTAATTTGACTAACCTTTAATAACCTACTAGATTGCTTGCAGATACATGCTTTCTTAACGTTATTTAAAAGTTTTTAGAGTTGTGGTCACACTCCAGTAAAAACATTAAAAAATAAAATAAAATAAAAGGACTTAAGATTACAATTGTGTTTACAGTCTTTCAAGAGGTTCCATGTAGCCATCAGTGGATCCGAATTTACACTTGGAGAATCATTGCAATAGGCATTTTTCCTCACTTGTAAGAATAATTATGAATTAAACACTGAGTTTTCTAATCATGTTTGTTCATCAGAAAATCAGACTAGAAATAAAAACATTAAATGAGATTGTAATGTGATTGACTGATATACTATTTTACATTCTTCATTCTTCCCTCCTTCCATACATTTGCCAAGCCATCACCTTGACAGAGTATATTTCTGCATCACTTGATTCTGGACTCAGCTACTTAAACTTGTGTTGGCCCACAGGACAAGGAAGAAATGACCATACTAAATTTTAAGATAGGCCTAAAGAAGTCTTTTGTGTTTCTTGTGTCCTTATTTACTTCTGACATCACCATGAAAAAAACAAAATCAGTTATTTAATCTGTCATGCTCTCTAGTAATATTCAGTTATGTGCACAAATATTGTACAAGAATTATCATACATTATTTTACATTAATCATGATTCTTATTGTTGCTATGATATTATATTCAACAAACTCATGTACAAATGCCAGGTCCCTCAGTAAATGAGAGGCAATATACTATTCCTCGTTTAAATCAATACCGATAGTTAATGCAAACTTTTTAATGAAGTGTAAATAAGATATTTTAGAGAAACCCAAAGCAGGAGATAGAACCATTTTCATTTATAAAGCATTAAAGACTGGCACACTCATTGTTTGTGTTTGATAATATTTAATGTATTCTTATGGATTTTACATGAACCTTTTTCAGGTATCCTGTACTTTAAAAAACGTTAAGTCTTTTGATTCCATATAGTCAACTATGAGACAAACTCTGTCATTTCTAATAATACATGCATCGAGAAAACTTTGGCGATAAAAATATTTATGTTGTAGCATGAGAAATGAGTATAAAAGAACCTCAATTCAGTCATAACTGTACTCTCAGCAGAAGTGTGGCAGTAAATCCAGAGATGAAAAATTAATCTGTGGAGATAGCAGGTTGGCAGACAGATATTACTGCCATATTGTTAGTCTTAGAGCAATGTGTTGCATTTTTTTTCTTCATGAAATTTATTCACATATATTTGCTTCAGTTTCCAAGTATAGAAAAAAGTCTATTTCTTTCCCCACTGCATGATATTAGGTGGTGCTGTTTCATATTGGATGTGGATATCAATCAATTAGTAAACACTTCTCTTGATTAAGAGTAGATTATATATAGATGACATGAGTACTGTGATGCTAATGGAGCAGGCACCCAGGCTGAACCCAAGGAGTGAGCTTAATAAACTTCGTGCGTTGAGAGGTCAATTTGCATGAACTAATTTACAGGACAGAGGGAAGCAGTTAGATTCAGTGGCGGTTGTAATTTTGAGGAATAAGCAGGAAGTAGAAGAAGAAAGTGTGATGCAAATTTCCAGGCCCTCCTCAAGGACTAAGCATGTGAAGCCTGGATGCAAAGATGTGGAACTCTCACTTGAGTCTGAGACACAAGGACAACAACCAGAGTAGCATCGGTCCCCAAAAAGCAAAGGGAGCCCAATCTACTCAGTGTGGGTAATGTTAAGAGATAGCACTCTTGGACTGGTATGTCCTTGGCAGGCAGGTATCCCAGCGGTAGAGGGTTATTGCAGAACAATTGCAGCAGGGGACAGAGTGCTGACAGAGGGTGGGAGTGAGAAAACTGACTGTGAACTTTTATCAAAAATATCTCAGAATACTCAGAAGACACCATTTGAGAATTTGAGTTATGTACCAAGTTCTCTGCTGCTATCCAAGTGGGGCACTGTGAGATTTGTTGCCTGTGTGAACTCATTTGTACTCATAGCTGGTGAGGTCTGGGGAAGCAGATCTCTGCCTTCAAAAGGCTCTCCATATAATGGGAATGACAGAATAATATACATGAAAAGATAACATAATAAAAATGCTTCATGGAAGCTATGGATAATTGCTCTGGGATCAGAGAAGAAAGATAATTATGAACAAAGCTTTGAGGATAGGTTTCAGTTTATATACTGCATACAATGAACATCAGAATATCAGAGCCTTATGAAGCCCCTTCATCCTTTTCTTTTCCTCTCTGTTTCAGTAACCTGTCTGTGTGTTCCCAGGGCTTCCTGTATTATCAATGAACTGAACTTTGAGTGGTACTTGTGTATTTTCTTATGTGAGAATTCTGGCATGCATAGGATTGTTTCTTTATTTTTACTATTTGTTTTTTTCTATTACATAGCACATATGGTAGTTATCATGCACTTGATGACTAAAAATGACAAATGTATCCTTAAAATGACTACCTATAGCTCATAAATGGATTTCAGGTAATAGTCCACCAGTCTTTCTATTTCAAAATTCCATTTTGAATTACATAGCCTGAAATACAAGACCTCTTGATCCCAGTAGTTCACCACCTTATATCTACAGTGCAATAAAACTACCTAGATACATTTCTGAGGGCAAGTGTGAGGTGATAGAAGCCCTAATCTTTTTAACTTGTAAACCCAAAAGGTCTCACGAAAAAGATTAGCTGGAGCTCCATAAATTTTCTTTCATTGTTAAGATGCCCAATGATTCTTCTGTTTCAATGTCCTTAATGCCTGGGATTGACATGGATGTTTTAATGTGAGCTCCTCAAGAATACTACTCAGACAAAAGAAGAAACTATAATGTAGGCAAAAATCTCTCTACAAAGTTAATCATTTTCTTCTGTTATTTGAGGGCTCCTGCCAAGTGTGTACTCTCAAAATAACTTAAGTGTCTCTTAGTCATAAATCTAATCTTGTGGGCCTACTAACCTCATTTTCCTCATTAGCAGCAGCCATTACCCACACAGACTTTCCAGAGTCCATTAGAATTTGCCTTCATTTATGACAAAGAGAATGAAGTAAAAATAGATGCTATCAACTAGTCTGGTTTGAATTTGAAAACTTAGAGAAAGTTTGGATGAGAAAGTAGAGTGATTTATTACATCTCTTTTAATTTCCCTCTATTAGTTAGATACATAGGCTGTAGTTAAAGGAGATTATTCATCTCCCCAAAAGATATTTTAGTATTCTAGAAGTTTAAAAAATTTTTTAGGTATTTGTTTATGGAAACCCTAGATTTTATCTGGTTTCATGTTTTTCCATTGAAGATGTGAAAGAAATGGCCATAAAAATGGCCATCTTTTGTTTTATGAACTATCACTCTAGCTTACATAATTTTCATTAACTAGGTAAATATTTCCTCCATGTGTGCACAACGGTGATAATTTTCTCACACATCCGCTAGTCTCTTCATGGCCCATTATCTTTTTATATAAACCTTTTTCAGTCTTTCTGATGGGATTCTGAATTGCAAAGACACTTAACAATTCAATCATGAGAATAAGTATGGTGTATTTAATGGTCACACATGACCATGACCTCTCCTCCCTTTTATCTCTCTCTTTATTTTTTCAAATGTGACACACTAAGAAGAAATAACTCTTACGTGTGTGAAAATACCACATGGGTGCCCATTCAGCAGTAGGAGTAGAGTCTCCTTTGGACTGGCTATTATATTCCAAACAATGGTGCTCATTGTTCTTTAACAGTTGAAACCAGGTGTTTTCCAGGTAGAAATAAACAAATGTACTCTATCCTTGACAAGCTCTTAGATTTATAAATTGTGTTCATTTCTTTAATTTGTCAGTATTAATGTCAGAAAGCATCTATTCACTTTCTAGAAATAGCGCCCGTGAGCTTATCAAAGATAAAATACTAAAAATGTCAAACCTTGTTTGAATATCGATATTGGGAGGGAAATTTGAAGAGGGGAGAGGATAGAAATGATTAAGTAGACTAAAGACAGAAACCTTCTAAAGTAAGTGAAAACAGATGGAACTTGTGGTTTAGCATTGTTCATTTTAAGTGTCACTGCTGGTCAATGATTTGTTTCTATATCACATAATATTTATTATTGCAACCAGTTAGAGATTTAGGTAATTTAAAGATTCCCAAAAGTGGGAGAAAAAATAGTGCATGCAAAAAAACTAGTGAAATCTGGGTAAGGTCTATATTTGACTTTATATAATTGTACCAATGTCGATTTCCTGGTTTTGACAATATATTACGTTTAGGTACAATGTTATCATTGGGGAAAGCTGGGTGAATTGTAACTAGAAATTCTCTGATCTATTTGTGCAACTTCTTGTGAGTCTTAACTTATCTCAAAATAACACGTATTAAAAAAATAGACTACTTAGCCTATCAATTAAAAAAAAAAACGATCTCAGAGAAAGGTAAAGGTTACCAGTCATTTAGTCTTTAAAAACAATGAGTAACAGAAATCAGTGAAGAATAGCAGAAGTGAAATTTTTCTTTTGCTTTTAAAAAATCTTTCAAATGTTTTAGATTCAACAAAACAGCATTTGCATTTCATTAGCTATTGCCATCCCAGTAAGTGATACCAGATTTGGCAACTACTAATAAGGAGTTGGTCTTCTTAATCTAAAACATATCTTAATTTTTTTTATCTTAGCATCATTTTTATTTTTAAATTGTAACTCAGGGGTGGTTTTAATGGCTTTTTCAGAATTCAGCATTCCTACATATGGCAGCAGAGCAGGTCTTCACTTTTCCCAAGGTCTTTCTTAAGAGCACTTGCTTTGCACTTCTAAAGGGTTGACTAAGGTGACAGGCTTGAAGATTAAAATACTTTCGAATAAAGTTTGACAACTGCCAATCTTCACCATACCAAAGGTTTGTCATAAGATCTTAGCTTAGTGTGTTTCAGAAAGTTGAATTTTCCTTATTTCTGAAACCACCAAAATGTGATACAGACCAGAAATTTTTCACATTTGCCCTGAATTGTAAGTTCTTCACACCCAAACAACACACAATCTTATACATACCACACACACTCACACACACACACACACACACACACACACACACACACACACACACACACACATTTTACATTTCCTTTATTGTTCAAAGAAATTTTTAGATTGAAGATATATAAGAAGAAACAATTATCTGTTTCTTAAATTGAGATTTTTCTCACATCCTTGCTCATTTTTTTATAATCTACAATGTCTTGTTCAGACAATCAAAGGGAAAGCTGTCATCCCCCTGCATCTCTTATGAGGATTTTGTAGTTTCTTCAGGTTTCTAGTTAGCTTTTTTGCTTATTTTTATTTTACTGCAAAGTCTTCTCCTTTGCACTCACAAATGCTTCTTGAACAGGTGATAAGCATTCTCTGCAGCTTCTGAGGTGAGCAGGCCACAGCCCTGCCTTATACTACAAAAAAAAAATCAGATTTTCTATTATGTTGTGAAGGAGTTGATAGCTAACATCATAATATAGTACCCGTTTTGCTCTCTGCTACTTATAATCCATGTCTCCATGTAAAAATAATATCAATATTATCTTACATTTGTTTATTCTATACCTTTTTTGGGGGGGAGTGGCGAGGTGGGGGAGTGATTTCTTTTATTTAAATTTAATTTCCACCAGAATTCTACTAGGAATTGAAATAACCAGTTGAAAGACGATATAGCTGAGCTCTAGAGAGAATACAATTTGCTTTTTTTTTTTTTTTTTTAATACAACAAGACACTGCTGGAATCCAAAAAAAAATGATTCAGATATGTTCCAGTCTGTGCTTCTTCCATTAGGCCACGGGCATTGGGAGCAGGTTTATGATGGATGTCTGTGCATTAGAACAATGGGACCGCTCTTCGGGAACTCATGCCACAGACCAAACATTCCTAATTAAGACATTGTCATTTTACCTAGGGGAAAAGCTTTGGCCAGGTTCCAGCATGCCCATAAATAAGAGAGACCACTGGAAACATGAGCAAGAATGGTTTCAAGAGAAAGTATCCTTCCATGATTAAGAGCATAATTCAACTTACTACCCAAACTGATTTATGGGCCCACTGTACCGGGCTAGTTTGTAATTCAGCCCTTTGCACAGGGTACCTTCTGCTGGCCAAATGTGAAACTGCATTGGTAAAGCTAGGGATTCAGCTCATTAACTCAAAAAATTTCCCCTTTTTCTCCAAAAATTTATCATTTATTGCAATGAAAAAGGACTTACTCAATTTTAGTCATATGTATACCCCTTTGTTTCTCAATGTCAGTCTCTGACACACAATTATATGCTCAGTTCCCTGAAATACCTGATTCCATTTTTTAAATTTTTGATGAAAAATGTTTATTGTGCTACCTTAAAAAAAGATAATTTGTTTTTTACTAGGAAATCCAAATTAAATGCTTTGATTTCATCACAAATATTGCATTCCATAGCTTCTTTAAATTGGCCGCTTTCCCTTTATGTCTCTCTTGGGTTCTGGATCAGCACCAACACACGTTATAATTTATTTCACTATTTAATTAGATAATTCTTTCACAACCACTTTAATATAAAATATTTGGTGACCTGCTATAGAATTTCTTTTTTTCTTAAAGAATATCCACATCATATTTTTCAATATGCAGACTATGTTGAGCTGACCGGTCAGCTCTGTATTCCAGGCATTAAAAAAAACATCTGGGTCTTTTTCTTTTATGAGCAACATGCCTTGGATGCCCCAGCATTAAAGAGGATTCTGAGAGAAATCTGCAGCTGAAGAAAAAGGGGTGCTGACTTACTTCAAATTACAAGTCTTGACCTTGTGCTTTTGAAATCTCCATAGTAATCCAAGTTCATGGTTCTAAGTCAGAGAAGTTTGATGGTCTTTGCTTCATTCCATATGGTGGCAGAACTTCTTGTGTCATCGTGTTAGTGCAACTGGAAATTCCCTCCAGAAGGAAGGCAGTGCCTTCTCTGTAGCCCCTGTCAATTAACCACGGATGCCTAGTTATTCCTTCCCTGGTAATCCCTTTCTGGACTGTGGGAGTGTTCCTAAGGCAACAGTCACTGACAGTGACTGCTTTGGTCAAGTGAGCTGCCAGGTTACCAGGTTGAGGATAGGCTCTGCCAGCAAAAGCAATACACTTTTGGCAACAAAGATTTCTGTCCCTAAGCATCCTTTTTACTCATCTTCTGATAGGTTGACATAATCCTCCAAACCTTTAGGAAGGTTGCAGCTGTTCCACATAGGCACGTTTCCCTCTGGACCTTAGGCAGGCTGAAAAACAGTACTTACGCATCTACAAAGGATCCCTGGCTCTGAGTGCCAAGCCCCTCCGTCTCAATGCTTCCCTTTTCTTTCTCTGCAGGGGATTGAGTGAAATAGGAAAGCTTTCATTTTTATTAGCACCTCTCTATTTGATTTTTTTAAAATATGGCTCTTTTTATGATGCATGGTACTTATTCACTTTAGTTTGCATCCTATAAAATGATCCAATATATTAAGTTACTCTATTTTCTTTGCTGTTTGAGCAATAACATTTTTTTTTTTAGATTTCATGTGCCAGTTTCTAGGCATTTATGAGAGAGAAGAAAAATATTAATGATAATGAATAGGGATATAAATCATGGTGGATACAATATCTCAGCACTTGTTTTCCTTAAGCTTAACTCACACATTTTCCCGAAACTAAAGGCTTGAAGCTCTGGAACCCCAAGTTGACTTTGCTCCCACTGAGTTGGAAGAGGTTAAGAATTAAAGGTGTAAGTGATGGAGAGCCTGAAGGTGTTACCAGAGTCTCAGTCTCCACTGAAGAATTTAAATCTATTTATACCTGTTTTTAAACATCCAGGCTGCCACTCTCTGCCCTGGATAATCTGCCCACAGACTTTTGAAGGTTTCCACAGCAATTCAGAATGAAATAGCTCCCTCTATTTTCCATAAGTCGAGGGCAGGAACATTGTGGAATAATGACTTTGTTTAGGAGATAAGGAACACAACTTGACTTTAGCCTAAAAATTCATAGTTAATGTCCTTCTGCTCTCTTGGTTTCCTAGAAAAATGACATAGAGAAAAAAAACTGTGTATTTATTGGAAGATGATTAAATAAATACAGGGTTTAAATGGGAGATGCCCTTTCAGAGCACGTAAAGAAATGCAAACACGTCTCAGGATTTCTGAAGGTAAATTATTCTACTACAATATTTCTCCCTATAAAGATGATCATTGGTCCATGTTTTTTGATTATTGTCAAAATAATCATTGATCCAGCATCTTTGGGTTCATGAGAGGGTATATTTCACTGGAGAGAAACTTTTCTAAAAAGCTGTGAGAAAAGTAGCTTTTCAAAAATTTGGATGAACGCAAATCAATCCCAGAAGAACACTTTAATCTGCCGAAAAGAGAGGTAATCTCCCAGGTGGCATTTTCTGAGTTTTCACAGCTCTGAAATTCCTAAAAGGCTGAAGGGATCTTTGTTTTATTGCAGACAGATGGACTGGGAATGGCCAACAAAATCCATTAAAATCGTTACCTAGCAGAGTCTGAATGCCTCAAGCAGTGTAAATGCAAAGACAACAAAGGGAGCTAGAATAAACCTTGCTCACCAAAACTTTTGCCCTAAGAACTTGAGAGCTAAACTCAGAGAGTAAGAAGATATCAGCTAAGAAGACTTTAATAAAAAAAGAAAAATATGTACAATAGCCACCCTCTTAGAACACAGTTAGGGAAAATGTATCTTAAAGCACAGATTAACAATAGCTGTTTCCACTCTGGTGTGAATGCTGATAATGGCCAAGGCTTTGCCTGTGTGGGGGCAGCGAGTATGAGGGAACTCTCCATGGCTTTTGCACAAATTTTCCATGAATCCTAAACTGCTATAAGAAAAGAAAAAAGAAAAGGAAAAAAGGAAAAAGCGTATGAAAGAAAGAGAGAGCAAGTGTTGGAGAGAGAGAGACAGAGAAGTGAAACTGTTTCTAACCAGCACATGAAGAGGTAAATGAGTTTATGAAAATGGTGGATATACATATATGTGTGTGTGTGTATATATATATATATATATATATATATATATATATATATATTGTTTTCAAAATTTACTACAAAATTCCAATGTCATCATTTCTAATGGGCAAATTCAGGGTCTAGTCTGTTGTAAAGGTATCATAAAATCCTGAATTAGGGATGAAATATAAATATTTAACTTAATAGTTAGAAATCAAAATAATACTTAATACTTAAGAAATGTTATTTATATGTGCATGTTCACTAAGTGATAACAGAATATATTGTTTGTCTATATATTTGGCAACAACACTGACCTATTAATCTGGCCCCCAAGATTGAGCTGCTGGTAACCCAGAACATTTGGAGGCAGGATTATCTTGGATACTCTAAGCATCCTTTATTTGTAGTAAAGATACAATAGGCTAAAAGTAATTCAGAGATTAGGAATAACTAGACTTCTTTTTATTTGTGTAAGGGCTATTTATTTGGTTAATATTCCTGATAGTATGGGGTTTGTATATAGAGACCTCTATAAATTATAATCCAAAATTAGACAGAATTTAGAGTAAAATGAGGATACTTAAAATAAAAATGAAAAATTTTGTTTTATTATATTTATATTTCTTATACTATTTGTTGTATTTATATATACTACATATATAGTTCTCTTCAAATATGTTTTCAAGAATAAGTTTATTTCAAAGGAGGTAAAACAGATCTCTGAGTACATAAAAACAAAAATTTTAAAATCTCTATATTAATTTATAAACACTAAAAAATAGCAAATCGAAACGTTATTTTATAAAATACATGCAATTTAATCTTAGCTCTATGTTTTTATGAAAGATTTTCCTAACATTGTTTTATTTTTATTTTTTGTCACAAATTTGCTAGTTTTTTCCCTTGAAAGTTTCATCCCACAATGAATAAATTTGTCATTTTAAAACAGTCAATTAATTATTTTCCATAGTCCATAATATTCAGTATTTTTGAGTTAAGAAAATTGATGCAGTAGAGGCCAAATTTCCCCGAGCTGGGCGGCAGACCAAGCCCTGCACTGAGAGAAGAACAGGGTCCTTTGGGGGAGAGTGAAGAAAGAATTCAACACACACCAAAGTTAGTCAAAGGAAAGTTTATTAGAAAAAGGGGTAACACTCCACAGAGTGCAGTCTTCTCTCAGAGGCAGAGAGTGAGAGGGACCAAGAGACAGGTAGAAAGGTAGTGAGTAGGGGGCAGAACGTTCAGGGAATACAGTTTACATATCATTCTTTAGTTCCTATTTCTTTTGATAAGCACATACATTGAGGAAGCAGAAGGGGAAGAGTATGTAGCATGAAAAGGTAAGACTATATAGAGTGAAAGGCCTGCTTTTCCCAGTTCCCAGCCTTTAATTCATAGGTTCCTCATGGTTTTAGCCCTAGGGAATGAATAGTTTCATTTTTGTGTAGGGCAGCCACTTAAAGACTCTTGTTTTTTTTTTTGTTTTTTTTTTTTCCGTTTTCCCTTTACAGGTCTGAAGAATGGGTTTTTAGCAATCCCAGTAGAAATCGCCCTTTGTTCTCCAGGCCTGACTGCAGGGCTCATTAGCATACTGCAGTCTCAAAAAGTTGCTTGGTTAGCATATTTCATTATCTTGCCTCTTCTCTACATTAAAATGATCTTTCAGTTTCTCAAGTAGCTAGTAAACTCAGATAAAATTCTGGTGAATGAAAAATATTCTAAATTTTACCAGTTTATATTAACATGGGTGAATATATCAGTTAAAATATTCTTATAGCTACTGTCCCTTTACATCAATTTATATTAACATCTATAAATATTTCATTCAAATACATTTACAGGTACTTGTCTATTTCTAGAATTTTTTTTATTTTAGTTGTTTTCTTATTTATAATTTAAAAATATATTTTGTTAAATTCAGAAATTTCAAAGCTATAGTCCTTTTCAATGAAATACTTTACCCAATTAGTAAAAGAAGCTCAAACTAAAAATTTTGTCTCTAAGCTGAGATAATTTAGAGTCTTTATAGAACTTCAATACTAACATTTACATACCATAAATACTCTTAATTTATTTAGCTATTCACTTGCTTTGTATGGGTCAATAATTTCCTATTTGTATGCTTTTTCCATAATTGCAATTTACTAAAAGCTTGAAAATCTGAAGATTTTGTACTTCATTAGTTAATTATTTTAATTAAATTTTTCCAATTTATTTTTAACAACACACTACTATAAATAAGAAAACTCATTTCAAAAGATATGCGGTACCATTGAGGAACACTTGGGTGGATTTTTAAAAGTAGTTTTTCAAAAACTCAGGCATTTCTATATTCTGGTTTATGATGTGCAGCAAAGAAAGTATGGATTACTATGCCTAAGTAAATTTTGTATTCAGTTCCCTTCATCACACACACAAAGTCATTCATTTTCTATCTACCAATTGCCTAGTTCTCTAGCAATCTAGCTAGATATTTATTTACGATCTACCTATATAAGTTTGGATGATTACAATTTTTCTCCAGATGGTAGAATGTTGCGGCTTGCTTGGACTCAATGAAAAAGTATGTCTGTAGCACAATCAAGTCTGAATTTACATCTGTTATAAAAAATAAGTTTATTAATTAAGTAAAATTGATGTTTTTACCACAATGTGTCCTCTACCAAATTTATACTTGTACTTGTAATAAAAAAGCAAATAAATGTTAAATTCTTCACCTGAATTTACACTGGAACTAATGCTATCGTCAGTTGCTTTGCCTTCAAACAATAGGACTAGTCACAAGTTTGGCTTTTATTTAATCAACTGAATGAAAAAAATCTACCCATTATTAACATTAATATCACTGATATTCTCTTTGATGCATCTTATGCTAATGATATTAAATTGGCATAAGTTATTTTTTTCATAATTCTTTTACTAGCAGAACCAACACTCTAATAGCTAAAATTGAACAAGAAAACTGAAGACATTAAAAATGAGAGAAGTTAACTGAGATGAACAGCATTTGATAAAACATCATGTTTAACAGAATGATTTTTAAATGTACCTTCTGTAGTAACACAATATAAATCTAACCACATTTTAAATGTAGCTGTCACAGTCTTATTCTTTGTGCAGTCAGTGACTCCACTACATACTACACTGTGGAAGGCACTTGTTTAATTAACAAGTGTCATTCATTTTGTCCCTGCAGGCAAAGTTGAGGGTACATTTATATGTGCACACATATATGTAACTGGAGTGGATGAACAGACAAAGGAGAATAAGCACAAGGTCAAAGGTGGAAGGGCTATCATGATGGGGCCTCTCTGGCCCTGGATAGTCTTCCAGAAGAAAGGGATTTGAGTCACATTTTAAAATAAAAAATCAGAGAGAAATGATAAACTGGACTGGTAACTGGGACAACAGACACAAACTGGGACTGTCCTATGAGTACTGGGAAGTAGCTTCAGCTTATTGACATGGAATCCAGACTATATAGGCTCTGGTAGTCTGGTTTTCCCTGCTGGAGAGAACATCCTTCTCAACTTCATAATTCTTTCTAGCTACCTAGATTGAATGTTCATACACAAAGATGTATGAACACACATGTGGTATTTTTATCATAAAGAAATAGACAAAAACTCTATGTAAGTATAAGAGTAAGAGAGAAGCTGAGAAAACCAATAATACGTTAAGGAAGCTGGCCAAGGAAGCAAAGGATGGTGTACAATAAAAATAATTTTGTCTCTGGCCATGCCATCTTGAAGTGCCGTATCTAGTTTGATCTCAGAAGCTAAGCAGGGTCAGGTCTGGTTAGTACTTGGATCAGAGGCCACTTAGGAAGACCAGATGCTATAGGTATTAAAATAATAATAATAATAATAACCTGAAAGAAATAGCTATTTCTCCAGCAAAAATGAGTTTATTTGGGAAGAACAAAGAATAATGTCTGAACATGTGGTTTAATGGCAAACCACTACACACAAATTTGGAGAGACAGAAGAGAGGAATACCTTTTTATGGACTTGTTAGGGGCTGCTGAAAATGAAGTTTCACTGAAGGAAACTGAAAGGTGGAAGTACAGTGAACATTTCATTGGCTGAGTTCTTGCAGTCACCATCAGCTGAACCGTTATTGGGCAAAGAGTAATGTTTTCTTCTTCCTGCTGAGGTAGTAAAGAATTATCATCTCCTGCTGGGGATGCAAGGTACATCTTTTCTTGTTGGGATCAATAGTGTGTGTTGAGCAACACGTGTGTGTGAGTTCTCTCTTCTAGCTTTCTAACTTATATTAAAAATATGGTTTTACATTTGTATACTCTGAATCCTTTTTATTATACCAGAACAGCATGCATTAAAAAAAAAAAAAGCAGTTTTCAGCTTTGCTACTAGAAAATCTGTGTTATCATGTATATGTCTACTGAAAAATTTAGACTTTTATAATCCGATTAATGCAATCGGTGGCCTAAATCTTTTAAAAGGCCTGCTCGGTGAATAATAACAGAAATCATCACATTCAAATATTTCTGGTACACTCATAAAAATGTGTTATAGTTTTCTAACCAATAAGTCAACAATTGGTCTCCCCCGCTTGCTCATGGATTTTTTTGGCTGTTGTAATAGTACTAAACACACACACAGACACACACACACACACACACACACACACACACACACACACAGCACATGTACACAGAATACATAAAAATATTTGTTATAAGTCAATATTGCATAATAGACCCTGAAAGCACTGTCCAAAAAAAAAAAGTCCTGCTTCAGGTAAAAATTTTGGAGATTTAAATTCTTTGACTGGATAAATATCTAAGTAAGATAACATAGAAATGGTTTAAATGACACATCATAACTGAACCGAACATATATTTATATTATTTATATTTATAGGTTTGTTTGTTTGTTTGTTTTTACAATCCAAGGGCATAGGATTCTGTCTGTATTTCGATTTCCTAATGCAAAAATAAAATCATTATATCTTTGGGGAACAGGGCATGAAAGCAGTATCAAATGTACCTATTCACATCTGCCCTCAAAGCTTAGCTGAAGAGAACTGATTTCTCTCAAAGTAAGTAAAGGTTCCCACAGCACTCTGCTACCTATTTCTCAGCAGTGGTACTTTCATCCCTCCCAAATGCACACATGGACGTATGCAATTAAGCAGATCTCTTCAGTTTTAATAAGTTCCTTTTCCTCTTAATAGTATTTGATCATCCTCCCAAGCACATATATCAATTTTCCCCTAAACAAGGGGGGTTTTCTCTTACGCCTTCCTCTTTGTGCCCTGCATAAACATTCCTATAAAAAAAAAAAGTGAGCTGTTAATTATGAGTGATTGCTTTTCCCATCCCAGGGTGAGTCAAGGAATAATTTCAACTAAGTAGTTTCAACTATTTCATAGTCAGGGATCATCAAGTGATTGCTCTTCAGATTAATCTCCCTGGGCCAAGTGCTTGCTGGTTGTAGCCTGAACATGGCACTGCATTCTATCTATCCTATTCAGCCTGAATAAAGAGACCTTATTTGCTAAACCATTTTAATTTCTTCTGCACAATTTAATTATGCTTCAGTGCAAAACCACCTGTGACCTTGAGTTTAGTAATGAAATCCACTCACCAGTCACTACTGCGGAGAGCAGTCTGTTTGGTAAAGATGGTGGGAAATAAGAATCTTAAACATTGCTTGTAACTGGAAGAACCATACGTTTCTGGACTTGTTCTTTTTCAGTTTGATCACAGGCATTTGACAATTTTTCTGGAGGAGATTTTGTGTAAGAAGTACCTTCTGGAATATTTGAATAGAATTCAAAATGACTCATAGCTGTCTTAGTGAGAAAATGAGGGGAAAATGTCCTTTTTTCCTGTACTCTGTGAACTGGAGAGTATTTTAAAAACTAAAATCTTTTATTTCTCTCCCTGAGAACTAAGATGAAAGTTTATAACTTGTAATTAAATAATACTTTTGTATAAATCTGGGTCATTTGATATTCAGTTATTAACTGCAGGTTTTATATAGTTTATAATGAGTTTTTTAGAACCTAGTTTCATATTGGGCAAATTCTATTTGATTAAGATGTTGTATATTGATTTTAAAAAGTCATTGAGAATTTTTTAAATTGTACATTTACATATTTTAACAGAATTTCTTTGGATTTGCCATAACTCTAAGTGTTACATCTTCTTTGTATGTCTTGCCCCCAGCCTTTGCTGTTCTGGGCCTTGTGACTTTTCCTCCAAGCAATGTCCACACATCCGCACAAACCGCTGAATACCTCATGGTCTTACCTATAAAATGCATGCTAGTCCATTTTGCTGATTTTTAAGATTCACATTTATTTCAACACATTCTAACATCTCTGAAAACTGGCTGTCTTACAATTAGTAGCATCCCATAATTTCAGTTGGCCACCTGGCATTTAGGGTACAATTGTCACTGGCTGTGTTTGTGTAAATTTGGTCATAGCTACTTGTATGGTCCTTTGTTTTACATCCAAATGAGTATAATAAAGCTTTATTAAAATTGAAATATAATAAACATATATTAGTTTCAGGCATACAACATAATGATTGCATGTATGTATATATATGAATATATTGTGTATATATGTATATATTGTGAAATGATCACCACAGTAAGTCCAGTTAACATCCATAACCACATATAGTTATCATTTTTTCTTTTGGTTATCAGAAATTTTAAGATCTACTCTTTCAACAACTTTTAAATACACAATATAATATTGTTAACTGTAGTCACTGGGCTATATGTTACATCCCCAGGACTGGTCAGTTTGTATCAGGCCTTTCCAATTATGGCAGTTCCTTCTTTTCCCATTTCTTGATCATGCATAGAATTGTCTGCCCCACCCGTAAAGTCTTGGTATTATATTTAATTTGGCACTCTGTGTCTTACTGTCTTGAATGATTCTTATTTCAAGAATCTTGGAATGTAAGAGAAGAGAGGAACATAGAGTCAATTTAGTGTAACTGTTTCATTTACAGACAAAGAAATTGAGATTGATGGAATTTAAGTGTTAGTGACAGTTCTGAGACTGTGTGACCAGATATAATAAGCCAGATATAATTCTCAAATCGACATGATTCCTGACTTTATACCAGGTTATGGCCCACGGATATGATGGCACTGTTAGGTAGCTAGCCAGACATGAGCAACAGGGAAACAAAGGACTAGAATCCCAGCCTAGAGACAGCCCGAAGAACACTCCTTTGATAATTAGAGAATTCCTCTTGCATCCCCATAGACAAAAGGAGGGTCACAGTCTTAGTTGGCCTAATCAGGCTACAGATGCCTGTGCAGAAGGTTCTATCCTAATTTGCTTACAGTTTAAGCTTCATTATAATACTATGTTTATGCCTGGAAGTTCATAAATCTAATTATAACAGACTGAATTCTCGGTAATCACATGCTCACTAGGCAAAGAGGTATATAGCAGCCAAGTGTCAATCAAAACGAACTCACTTTTCAGTCACCTAAGAACACTTTTGTAACCACCCATCACGGCCTCAAATATAATGCAGGCCTACCCCTCCCCCGGGGGTACAGCTCTCCATTGTCCAGAGCTGTAACCCATACCTTCCCAGGGATACATAACCTTATTTCCACATGGTTAGCCAGTTTTAGGCTTGACCTGTCTTCAACCTTACAATGTGCTTTTAATAAATGAGTATTTCTCATATTCACTGAATTGAAATTCATTTCTTTGGCAGTGAACAGGACCTAGAGGTGTGTGTTACCGGAACTCCAATAGCTCCAACGGTAACAGCATATTCCCATTTTCTTGAGGAGTGTTCTTTCAAATACCCAAGCCTCATTCTGTCCTTGAAGGAGGTATTCTGGGCCAGCTATTGTGCTTTCCGATGTGTCTAGCTGTATACTAAATCCACACTGAAGGTCCACACTCATTTAATTTCACTCCAAAGGCCCCACCTTTTAATATAGGATTGGGGATTCAATATGAACTCTGGAAGAACACATTCTGTTCATAGCACATAGTGATTTTACCAAGCCAAGCTTTAAAGGAATTAATCTGGCAGAAATGACAATGAATTGAAGTGGTAAGAGACACTAGAAGTAAGAATATCAGAATATGAAATAAGAATCTAAGATTGTCTCTACCAAAAAGTGATCTCAATTAGCATGACAGGAGGGAACTAATGAGAAAACATGGCCTAATGCCCTTACTAAACAACAGTTGAAATAATGTCACTATCGCTTGGCATTTATTTGTCAGGTATTAAGCTAAACATTTAATATATTTCATCACAATTAAATCTTACACCTTACCAGACAATAACAGTAATAATGACGGTAATAATAACGATAAAAATAAAAAAATCATATAATGCTTAATATGTGCCAGATATCATTCTAAGCATTTAAGATAAATCCTGAAAACAACTTAATGAAAGAGGAAACATTAGTAGTTCCACTTTATAGTTTAAAAAACTGTGGTATAGAACAGTTAAATAGGAAGTTTTATCTCTGCTTCACTGGTGAATAATCAGGGTTTAAATAGATAAAATGATTCATCTAAAATCAATCATTTCTCAAGTGATAGCTCAATATGTAAATCCCATTCTAATTTAAAGCCTGTTCTTTTTCTTCTCCATAATGAAAAGTAGATATTAAACAAAGTTAAGCAGGTGCTCATCATTAGTATATTTTTAATATAATTTCAGATATATTTTTATATATAATTGGATACATTATTTAAAATAAAAGTTCTGGCTTCTGTAACAAAGACTCAAATATATAAGTGGTTTCGACAAAACAGCAATTCATTTGTTTTTCGTGCGACAAGCCTGGCATAATCCACTCAAGGCTGATGGAAGTCCTGCATGCCAGAGATCTAGCTGGCTTTCATTCTGTTGGTCTGAACATAGACCATCTCTAGGTCCAACATGGCTACTGTTTCTATACATAACCCTTGTATGTCAACTAGTAGGAAAGTGGAAAGATTAGGTATTCATTCTTGCTTCAGATACGTTTCAGAAATTACATATGTCCTGTCATTTATACCCCATAAACAGAATTTAAGTAACATCCTTATAGCAAGGGAGACCAGAAACTGTCTTATGAGTATTCCCTTTTCAAGGAAAAGAGTCTAGAGACATTTGGGCAAAACTAGGAGCTTTTGCTACATTTTCTGTCATTAATTCAATGTTTAGCTTATCTATCCTCACTGTTTCTAATTTAATTTTTAGGCCTATAATAATCTTGTTTCATCTTTGATTTGCTTTCCTAACTATGTGATCTCACTTTTCATCTATGTTTTAGATTCCTAGGTCTGCTGTAACAAATTACTACAAACTTGGCTTAAAATAACAGAAATTAATTTTTTTCACAGTTCCAGAGGCCAGAAGTCTAAAATCAAGTTGTTGGAAAGGCTGGTTCTTTCTGGAGTCTCGGAGAGAGAATCCATTCCATGCCCCTCTCCTAGCTTCTGCATTGTTCACATAAATTTTCATGTTGTTTTTCTTCCTTTTATTGTCTATGGAACTACTCTTTCAACTTTTTTTTTTGATGACATATATTTTTATGGTTACCATGTGATTCTTTTTCTAACTGCAGGACTGTGCCCCTCAGCATGAGGCTTGGCTCCCCCAGAAGACCAGAAGAAAAAAAATGTAGAAAATCAGCTCAGTTTGTTTTCTCTCACTTGGTGGCAACTGTAAGGATTCTTAGCAATTGCCATAATGGCTTGTGGGTCAAGGAAATATGTCTCAATTCCATTCCAAAGTCCAAAATCTATCTCCATTTCTTTCATCATTGTCATCATTTCTCTCTCTCTCTCTCTCTCCATATATATATATATGTATATGTATATATGTGTGTGTGTGTGTATGTATATATATGTATATATATAATATATATACACACACATATGTGTGTATGTGTGTGTGTGTGTGTGTGTGTGTGTGTGTGAGTGTGTGAGCGTTAGACTATACGGCTGTGCTCCTTTCTTTGATTGCTGAATGTGATTTGTTTAACATTAAAAAAAATTAATGTTTCTGTTAGTTTCATCAGGTATCATGAAAAAAATTTGATTTGATGTCACCACATGGTCTACTGACCTTTCTCTTTCTCCTATTTCATGTTTGATGCTGATGATCCAGAGAGGAAAAAAAAAATAACTGGAATCAAATGGATGATCTCCCTAACAAACTTGAAAATTAGCAAAATGCCTTCCTGGAGTTCAGTTCACCTCCTTTGATGTATGTGTTTCCCCAGAAAACATCCACTGGTAGCATTTTCTGAAACACAATCACAGTGTAAAAGAAACTGGTGAGTTCAGAGTTCCCGGAATCAGTTCATGTTTATAATGAGCTTTCCCCAGATATTAATTTAATATTTTTTTCTGCCAAATATGTCAAAAAATAATATCCTAGTATGCTTAAAACATAATCTCTTCTTAACAATAAGTATGATAGAGCAGAGCAGTGGGCAAGAACTTGGGGTATAGGATTTGGTAGACTGGGTCAAGTCCAGGGTACACGAGTAAATAATCAGGTGTCCTTGGTAAAGTTAGCTCTCCTAGCTGTCTATGTCCTCAGAGGTAAACTGACACTGTGATATTATCTATCTCTTAGAGTTATTATAAGTTTAACATTTGGTACATAAAATTAAATGTTTCATATAGAACCAGACACATAATAAGAACTCTATAAAAACCAGCTATTATTTTTATTATTTTTATTAAGCTACTTAAATTATTCACTCCCACATCCTTAAAACATAGGTGCTTGGTACCTTTTGATTATGGAGAAGTTTCCACCATGTTACCTTAATAAGAAACATTCATATACAGATGGTAGTTCTAAAGGGTTAGGAATAGCTTTAAAAACTATTTAAGCCTAATGTGTTAGGCATCCAATCATACTTTGCTTCTACAATAAATACTCCCAAAACTTAGACATTACTCAGGCTTCCTGAAAGAGGAGTTAATTTGCAAATAAGGTTTAATAACAAATTCTTCAGCGCTACTGAATCATTTTTCTTTTGTATTATAAATAATCCTTTAATTATTCTACTTTGGATATTTGCATATATTAATTATACAAAGACTAGAACTCAGGATATAAGTATTATTTAATAAGCAAGATTATTGGTAGAAAAAATGTGCTAAAAATTAATTATGAAAGTTTCTGAATTTGGCATAATCAGTTGGGAAATAAACAAAAGAGTCTATCTAGGTAATGTGTTTCAATATTTGTTGCAAAAATGAATTCTGGGCAGAAAGTTAAGGTCAGCAGCTTTAGTTACAAGAAGCTGTTTAGAGGAATAAAACCACAGTATAGTTAGATTAAAAGGTGAAATAATGATTCTACAGCACTTCCTACTTTGAAGGGATTTTACTGAACATTGTTTCCCTCAGGGTATGTGCTTCTAGAGCCTTCTGTAACCCAACTGCAAGTACTACTGCATCTGCTCCTTGCACTGCCTACAAGTTCTGTCAGCCCACCAGGGTTTCCTGGCTAACCCAGACTTTCCAGTCAAAGGAGAGGGCAACTTAGAAACCCTTCACCTTGAGTTAAGGACTCCAGCTCTGCTACCTAGGCGTTGTTGTTGTAACAAAAATACAAAGTGAACACAGGCAAGAGAAAAACATGAATACAAAAGAATCATTCGAATGTAAGCATCAGTTTCCAGATTTCACATTATTTAATTACTTCTGATTATAATTACTGGTATATACCAGAAACATTGCAACTGTTGGATTTTCTTTAATAACATGATTTTGTTAAAGCCAATTGAGTATAATTGATCAATTTATTAGGAAATGTAATTAATCTTACTTGCAGTAATGGAATCCCCATTAAATAAAAAAACAATAGTCCTGACTAGAGGGAAGAGAGAAGCTGCTTTTAGTAACAACTGCTGGGTCAAACAGCACACTCTTAGCTTGAGTAGTCTGTGCTTTGTTTAGCATGAGGATCAGTTGATGAAGGGATGAGAATAAGTAGAGATCACTGTATCCATATTATAAGAAAAAGCCTGAGAGAAATTGAATGTATTAAAATAATAAATGTGCACTGTGTTCTGAGATGTTTAACCTAAAAAGACACTTTCATTAATGAAATTCCTAAAGGCAATGTTGTTTTGGTGGAATGGGTCTGAAACTCTTTAGTTCTAGTACCTTTTTTAACCATTGGAAACACTGCCACATGACTTTTAAACATAGCAGGACAGTCTCTACTTTGATCTTCACTTCTTTGTATACTGTTAAAGTTTATAACAATAAGAAAAGATTTTAAATCAGCTTGATGTTAATTTCTTGAATTATATTTTGTTTATCTCTTCTCATTGCAGCAATGAGTATAAGTACTTTGTAGTTTAGGTTACTTTACAAATATTTATGAGGAAATTATTTAGGACAGATAATGGCCCAGGCTACACAGGCAAAACTGAAGTGAGTAGCCCAACACCCCTAGCTTGTAGTCTGAGTGTAAGAAGGTAAACCAAGTAAGTAAATATTATAACATGGCAGATTATGAGATATGCAGAGGCAGGTAGTTCTATCTGAGCAAGAAAATCAGCAACAATATTTACATACCAAATTTGTTCTTAGAAGACTTAAATTTTACCTGCATTCAAACAAATTTCTTTTTTTTAAATCTTTATTGCCTTGGCTCCCTCTCCCCAGCCCCTGCCCACTGCCCCAAGTTTCTTTGGGGTTGGTGCTGAGTACTGAAAAATCCCATATAATCTTCTGGAACTAACATCCTGTACAGACACAAGAGTGAGAGAAGTCAAGTTTTAAAAATGCATATATTGTTCTGTCAGCACCGAAACAAGACTGAAGGGTTATCAAGGACATTTAAATTTTTCTCTCAGATGATCGAGAAAGTGCAACCAGCTGCACTCAAATTGCATTGAAAATAGATACTATACAAATTCTCATCTAAATGAAAGTTTAAATTACGAAAAGTAGTCTGACTGGTTATCTTTGACTAAAGTGGTTTACAATTTGCATATAAACTTCATTTCTTTTTCTAATTATGCTGAATAAAATGCATTCATTTTCTCTGTGATTATAGGCCAGCCCTGCCAAACACCTGTGACTGTCACAAATCCTAATTTGATATTTATTTACTTCAAAGCAATCTTATTATCTAAATGATTTGAGGCATCAAAGGCCTTAATTATTGATAGACAATTTGATAAGGTTAGCTTCCGTGTCCTTGGGTGGGAGTTTCTGATTTGTTTTTCCCTTTTGAAGTATTACTTGGCTGTAAGAGAACATATGATTCTGCTATTAAGGGTATTGGAAATCTATTTAATTGGATCTAGATTTAGACAGTATGAAAGAGCCAAGATTGACAGCTGCAATCTTTAGGCTTCCAGGTAATTTTTTAAAATCCTTATTTATACTTAGTCTTTAAAATAAACAATATATCTTTTCTATATTTCTCAACCCTTTGGATTAAAGAAACAACTTCTCATTTATCTGAAATTTTAGCATTAGCCAGGATTTGTTGGACAAGAGCTATAAATACTATTATCTCATGGGCAAAATAGGAGTACTGATAGGGAAGTTCTTGGGTGAGGGAGTTGATGCTGGCTAAGTATTGTTTTGAGGCAAATCATTTTTAAAGCCTGGAATTTGCAGAAGGAGAAGGTTAGTGGAAGGGTTAAATGTGATAACCCACCTTTGCAAAATTTTAGAGCTTATCTTTAGGTCCCTCAGAATCAACATCACTTAGCTAGCTTATCTTTTTCCAAGCAACATTTCCTTGGAATTAGTGGTCATTGAAGCTTTGAGTGGAATTTCACAACATTGATCAGAGTTTCTCAAAGTGTAGTTTCAAGATCTCTGATGGTCTTGAACTCTTTCAGGTGTTCCATGATGTCAAAACTATTTTAGTCTTAATACTAAAAGTTCATTTGCCTTTTTCACTATCATTCTTTTAAAAATGTATAGTGGAGCATTCCAGAGGCTATATATACATACGATATTGCAATAGAGTAATCACAGAAGTCAATATGAGAAGTAGGTGTCTCTATTAAGCCGCATGTTAGAAATTCATAAATTGTAAAGATAAGACCACTCTTCTCATAAATTAATGTTCTCACAGATATTGTAAATGTTTTATAAAAATATAGTATTTACATTATCACATAATAGGTTTATTACTTCTTAAAAGAAATTAATAAATACTTTAAAATTTTTCTTTTTTAATATGACAAAAAATAATAGAAATAATCTATGTAAAAAAGATCTTGGAATGGTTAATATCTTAATACTTTGTAGATTGTAAACAGTCCTAAGACTAAGATGTTTGAGAGCCTCTGATTTATGTAAATAAAAAAACCCTACAAATCCTTCCTAATACTGACTTTTTCACTCTCATTCTTTCACCAAATTCTTAGTTAAGTCCTTCTTTTTGCTCTCCTTTGTACATCTCCAGTAAGAAACGATGAAGATCTAGCTTTCAGAAGGCACACAGTCTGGTATTAGAAACCTACATGAGAAGAGATAGTTAAAATAAATTTGATATGCTCAGTTGCTATAGTAACACAGATAATTAACATGACAAGCTCTGGTTGGGGGAGTCCACAGGGCTTGATGAACAATGACTGGCTTGTTGTATTTAACCAACATTAAACCTCTGTTCCTTACTTTTCTCCATCATCCATCCTCTCCTCCTCACTTTCCAAGCCACTTAGAGTTAGATGCCCTTACAAAGGCAATGTATACCTCATATGTTGGGTGACTCCACCCAACAGCCTTGGGGAAGCAATTTTAGCAATTCTTTCTAAAAAGCCAACTTTTAATGAAGGAAAGGCATAGACAGGCAAGGGTGGGGTGGGGCTTACAATTCTGCTATAGATAAGCAGCACTCCGTTCCTGCATCTGAATCAGTCTAAATGACCATGTGTTTAGTTCACACTGGAAAAGGAAGAGAGAGGGAAAAAGATTTCAGTACTTTTAGGATTTGCAATGGTTATCAGGCAGATAGGCTGTGGGTTCTACCTACAGCCATCACCAGATCAATGAAATGCTTTATTTATGCTGTTTCTGAGATATCACTTGTCAGAGGTGATCTCTTGTTGTGTGCCTCAGAACAGAGGTAACGTGAACACAATGTGACACACAATTAACCACACATGCCAATCAGGAGAAACCCAACGAATTCTACTTTGTCAACAGCCCTGCTCACTGTGTGTGTGGGAGACAGAGCCTTTTCATTACTGGCACTTCCGGCAGGCCTCCCGCTTCCAGGCATCACTCAGATCAATTCTGCAGACCTGAACTAATATTCCAGCACAGAAATCTAAAAGGTGAACCACAGGTTTGCATTTATCTTCTCCATTTGTTACATTGCTCAGGCCACAATTCAGTGCTGATAGCGGTTTATAAAATAACTCCTTTTCCCTCTCTCTTTTCTCTTAAACTCAGATTTCTCACTCTTTCAACTGAGTGTAATAGTGACATTGATTAGAAAATGGTGGTGTTTTTTTGAGGGCTGGTTGAGATCTCAGCCCGATGATGCTCATTCTTTTTCCTCTGACCAAGATTGCAAGTTGATTGAGTTAGGTAGACTCAGTTTGTTGAAATGAGATATTCTTTAACATTTTTTTTTTTTTTGATAGCTCCTTAAACCCTTAGCTTCAAGGAACTGAAAGGAAATTCCAGCTGTTATCTCTGGTCTCTCTGTTGTTCAAAATAATTACTTTGTTAAATAAGTGAATTAATCTTATCACATGTTTTACAAAAACACAAGTAAGAAAATAAAGAAAATAGACTTTTAATCTCCAGGAACAAGAATTATTACATTTAAGGAAAAAATGTATTAGATATTGTAAGGACGTACATTATTTAACTTTTTCATTTCATTTGTTTTCTTTATAGGAATACCTATTTACTTTTCTAAGCTGGTGAATTTTTCTTTTGTCTCTAATTTTACGATTTACTTCCTGAAATAAGACTGAAGGGGTTGGTCTTCCTTTACATTTATATAAGGAAATTGTAATGCAAAGTAATGAGAAGTAACATGCATTACTAAAAGGTTACAAATTTTATAATGATAATGGGAAAGCATTTCTCTAGCTAAAGGTTAAGAACACAAAAGACACCACAGCATCTAGCAGCTGGGAAGTGCTTTTGAGGGAGATCTATCCTGGTCTCCAATCTTATGCAGAAGGTGGTCTGCTGTGGTAAAACCAAGAACAACAAAGTCAGGGCTATCTGGTTTTGAATGCTGACTCTGCCACTTACTTGGCGTGTGGACTCATGCAAGTTATTTACACTTTGTACCTCAAATTTGTCTTTATAAAATGGAGATAATAAGTTTAGCTACCTTGTAGGGTTGTTGTGATTACTGTATGAAGAACGCATTTAAAACATGAAACAATGGGATAATTATTCTAAGTGATGTATGTTTTCATGTTTATTCCTTTATCCTTTCTGAAATAACTCTTTCATACAAATTCTGCTAGTAATAGTTTATTAACTAACTCTAATTTTATTGTTCAACATTTTTCAAACTATTTTCTCTTTATTTTGGGTTGAAGTGCTTTTCTTTGTAACTCTTATCCATTGGTCTCAGTTTTGCCTTTTTGAAATATCCAGTACAAACGTACCATTTCTTCTACACGGTAGGCTTTCAGCAACTTGACATTCATGATCAGGTTGCACTTAAACTTCACTTGCTGAATAAATCACAGACATTTTTGACTTTGAGCTCAGAATCTGGAATCAGGCTGCCTAAGTTCACATTGGAGATCAATCACCTTTACATGGGTAGTTGTGAGGATTTTTTCTGTATTTAAACTTATGTATGCCTTCACTTCATCATCTATAAAATGGGAAAATATTAACTACTTTATATATTTATCTCAAAAATTCAATGTGCTAATCCACACACACACACACACACACACACACACACACACACACAAATGTATACAACACCCAGCCAGGAGTTGGAGCATAACTCTCCACCTCTTAAGTACAGGCTGTACTTAGTGACTTCCTTTCAAAGATTACAGTATAGGAAGGGGAAGAATAAATTAATTTACCATGGAGAAAAACCTAACACTGCCTCAGCCATATTATCAAGATTAACACCAGCAGTGATAAGGTATGTTGATAGAATGTGTCTTTGATGCGATGTGATGAGAATGGCATTTTATTTCTGTGGTCTTACTCTGAAAAACCCATAATCACAGTGTAATTGTGAGAAAAACATTAGGCAAATCTTCATTGAGGGAAGTTTTACAAAATTCCTGACCAGTACTCTTGAAAACTATCAAAGTCATGTAAATTGAGGCACATTTGAAAAATGTAAAGAAACATGATAAATAAATATAGTATGGTATACTGGTTAGGATCTTGGAACAACAACAACAAATATTATTAATTTAAAAATAAAAAAATACAAATGAAGTATAAACTTTAATAATTGTGTTCCAGTTTGGGTTCATTATTTGTGAAAAATATATCAATATATAATCTATACGATAGAGGAAACCAGATATAAAAAAATTCTTTGTGCTATCTTTGCAACTTTTCTATAAATTTAGCAGTATTCTAAAGTTAAAAGGCAGGAAAAACACATGCAAGTGTTCCTGAACATAGCCAAAACTCAATATGTGTTTACTATCATTATATTTTTATTAGACCAGTTCTTATGTGACATGGATTCTAGTTGAGATATAGAAAGATTTGAGAAGCATGTGTATTAGACAATGGGGAAAGAATGTGTTTGTGAGAAGGTGGCTTATACACATACCAAAAACCAGAATTCCAGGTCTTTGCATTGATATATATCCAAAAGATAATTTGGTTCAGAATTCCCCAAGCAAAATCACTATTTAATAAACCTTTTTTTTCTGGGAAGTCAGTTGACTGTCCTCTAAATTAATCAAAATCTGAAATTCTAAATTAAAAGTAAGATGATTACTGTGGTGATCACATTGTAATGGATATAAATATCAAATCACTATATTATACACCTGAAACTAATATAATCTTGTATACCAACTACATATAAATAAAAAAACAAAATTAACAAAGAAATATAAAAGGTAAAAGAAAGTAAGATGATGAAACTTTACGTTAATATAGTAGTGTGAATTTTAGCTCAATTCTATGTCTAAAATAAAGGAGTAGAATTGACCTTAGAGGTATTGTTTGAAATGACTAGCATTTGTTTGGCTACTAGCAGCCTGCTATTGATTACCAGTTAGCTTCACACACACACACACACACACACACACACACACACACACACACACACACACACTCCACAAGAGGTCTTCTGGGCTCCCCTGTTTAAAATATCCTGTGACAATATGATACTTATGCCACCTGATGCTATTGCTCGTACATCTTCTGTAGCTCTACAATACAATTGTACCTCCTAGGTCTTCACAATCCACAGAATGTACAAAAATTCCTACATATTTTTTTCCACCACGTGTATACTGAGCCTTAGCCTGGAATGATGAGATTTATATCCCTGTACTTTCACTTTGGAACTATTCTGTTTTCCCCTAATAAAGGCAAACACCACAGAGGCAAATTTCTCTATTGAAATTTGGTAATGTTTACTACATTACAAAACAAGTAGAACCATAATGTCTTGCCCATTTTATATAACTGGATTCTTTTTGTTTTGACAGTTTTCTCACAGATGCTGATGGTGTTTTCTATCTTAGATTGTGAGAATACAGAATTCTTCATCAACTCCACTGTACAGTGAGACTTGTGATTTCTCATCAGGCTGATTGTTCACTTTAAGATGTATTCTAGTATTTCAAATAAGGTACATGAACCAGAATAGAGCCATTCAGGGGTAGTGATCTAGATTATAGGGTGAGTAATTATCTTAATTTATCTTAATTGCTCATTTAGATGAATGTATCATCAATTATAAAGATATAATTTAAAAATGTATTTTTTTCAATAGGATGCCTCCAGTTTATGACTTAGACTTCACAATAACCACTGACAAGTCCAACCACACCTTGTTTGTGCATTCAAACCATCTACCATGGATGATAAAACACCTGACACTATCCCCAAGGGTTCTAAATCTATGAAGAGGTACTTAATGTTATAAACACTTTTATTTATTTTTTACTAAAGACTATGCAAGGTTATGAAGGCTCCTGTAAATAAGTAAAATGGTGAATAATTGTATGATGAGGAAAGGTATAGTTCCATTAACCTTCCCATAGTCATGACTAGAAATAGAAAATGCTAAACATTTCCAGAGCATTTTTATCTGCATCTGACTCAAGATGTTAATTTTTTTCACTATCAAGTTTTAATAAATGAACAATAGTATAGGCCTTAATAAAGTAGAAACTCTCTTGATACTCCCCATTCTTCTCTATCTTCCCTACAGTACTTCTTATTTATTCATTCTTATTTATTTATTCACTTCTTATTTATTTTCTCTATGTTGGGGATACAAAAGTGGGCATGACATGGTTGCTAATATTGAAGAGTACATATTTTCAAGGAGAATAAATTTTGAATACATTGGTAAAAGGCAAAATCATTTTATTGATTTTTCAAAAAGTTCTTTGCAGGAGGTGGCATTAAGCTGTGATTAAAAGTACTAAGAGTTAGCCAGGCTGTGGGAAGGGTGAAGAAAAGGTAACATTTCAGGATGGGGTAACAGTACCTACTTATTGCTTTTATGGAAGACACTCCACAAAATTTTGATCTAGTAGCAAAACATAAAGAGAATTACTGTTTTGTTAAAAGATTGAACTATAAGAGAGGGCTGGAAAAAGCTAGGCTGATGATGTTTAATGGCGAGTAATGATATTGTAAGGGACCACCAACGGTACATAAAAAACTACCAACTGAAAAGTCAAGGTTATCTTTAAAAAGAATCATGACTCTTCTCACCCAAATGTACCATTTTTAGTGGCTCCAGGAGGAAACTTTTACTCAAAAACATTTCCTCTGAAATCCCAACATTAGAGATTTATGCATGTGTCTTAAAAAGCTCAAATTTTTAAATGTCAGGACTTCTTGAGGTTAAGCAGAGACAAAATTCATCCATGGTGTGGTGTACTCTTATAATGCTGACACTTTTTCTTCTTTATGGCTTAATCATGCTAATTATGACTGGAAAATAGGAACTTCCATGAGAGGATAAATGAAAAGGTCAGCCTTCCTTTTTGCATTATCAGAGAAAGGATGTGTGCAAAGAGCAATCCATTCTAAGGGGTTGTAGAAGGGCCCTGGTACAGAGAGGAAGCTGTGTGGCAGAACACATGTGAACTTGGCCTTTTCACTTAGATGTCTCAGCAGAGTATCACTCATTCAATTTTGTTTTATTTGTTTTCAAATACTATTATCTTTTCCATATTTTTAGGTAAACCGATTTCTTTTATTTGGCAAATGAATATTGCATTTTGTGTAGTTTTTAAATTTTTCTGTAAAAGTGACCAGCTACTACTAATTTGAATACTGGTAGCATATTGGCAGCATCTTATGTAGTGTAGACAAGGAAATAAGAAAAAAACACATTTTCCTTCCAGTTTTCTTGCTAATTTTCAAAGAGTTATCAGTAACTTTTTATTTCATAAACAGGAATTTATGAGGATAAAGAGCCAAGAGAGTGAATATATGATAAATTATTAATCTTAATGGAAAAAAGAATGATTTAAAATGTAGACAAACTCGAGTTTGAATCTCAGCTTTTAAAAGTACCATTGATTAACCTCTTTGAACTTCATTTCTTCTATTAGTTAAACTTGAATAATATCTTTAAAGAGATGTTGAGAGGAATAGAGTAAAATAAAGTGTTTACCACAAAGGCTTGTACATGATTTTTCCATATATTAATCAAACCTTTTCATAAACCAATTTAATTCTCACAATAACCCAAGATAATAGGTGGACTATAATCACATTTTATAAATGAAGAAAACAAGGCATAAATGAGTTAATTTTATCAAGATTAAAGAAAGAAAAATCAAGCACACAAAAACATTAAATAGCAGAGTCAGTATTTGAACCACAGCAATTTGCCTCAATGAGGAACTCTTCAGACATTGCACAAAAGTGCCTCTGTAATATATTAAATTCCCTGCTCTCACTCAAAAGTTATTTTTATTCTGTATTATATTAGCATTAAGTACTGGTGTTGAATTATAATTATCCTTTTTGTAGATACTCTTTTGGAAACTATCAAAATTAATTTAATTAGTAAAGATACTTGGAATTAAGGCATATTTTTATTTATGATATGCATAATTCAAAACATGGGGATAACTGATGGTTGTTTGATAACCCGACACATGTTGCAAACATATTGAGGAGGTCTTTAATGTATACCATATATTTATTTCATGTGTGCAATCTTCCTTGTGATAATTAATTATTATTAATTCAGCATATGTAATAAGAACAATAAATTGTCTTCGTCTGCAGGCAGATTAGAAATTTCACATTTAAATGAGTTCTTTCCTTTTGAAAGTGGTCACTTTTAGAAGCCAAATGCTTACTTTCATGAGGGTAACTTTCTTTGATATATCTTATTTTATTTTTTAATAAAGTCTGAGATGTACTTAATTATTAATTCTAATATTCTCAATAGTAACAAAATTTATTTTTGTATTTAGAGTTATAGCTAGCTAGCTATTTAGATAATAGATGATAGAGAGATAGGTAGATAGATGATTGATAGATGATAGATGATAAATATATATTTATATACAACTATATTTAATTATTATTTATAATTATATATATCTACATATAATTATTCATATATCCATATATCTATATCTATATATCTAAAAACCTATATCTATCTATCCCTCTATCTTCTTTCATCCTATATCATTTAGGGCTTTTCAATTTCTCAGGTCCTTCTTGTCAGAAAAAGGATTGCATGAGCCACCAACAAAACTTCTGTAGTCCTATCCTTGCAAATGGTATGTGGACTATCCATGTTTTTAATCATTCAAAAGCACCTTGATGTGATATATTTAATATATGTTCCTTTCCCTCACATTAAATTCTTTGTTTTATAGGTACACACTCATGTAATCTTTTTAAAAAAGAATAATTTTACTTCTTTTCTACATTCATTTCGTCCTCTTTTTCTCCTCCTCTTTGTGTGTCCCCTTCTTTTTCATTGCATTAAATAGACTTTGCCATATAATGCTCAATAAAACCTTTTCAGTCTTTGACTGTAAGCTGTGACATTAACTGCAGGTGTTTGTAAGTGTCCTTCCTCAGACAGAAGCTGTGTTTCTGTCTTTCTACTATGTTGAAACTTTTCTATTATAGATATTGAATTTGTCAAGTACTTTTTTTATATCTATTGTGATAATCATGTAACTTTTCTCCTTTATTCAATAATGTGTGCACAGATACTAATAATTAGGGAAATTTTGAGAAAATATAATTTGGTTCTAATGTATTTTTTTAATTGTTGAATTTAATTTATTAACATCATATTTAAAATTTTTATGTTCTTATTTATGATAGATTTGGTCCTCTCCTTGCACACAAAGAACTTTTTATATTTAGTCAAAAATTCAAATCGACCTTTCGGAAAATTGCTAAAGACCCTTTTCTCTGTACCTTGCTCCTCTCTGGTATCCTGTATATCTTATTCTAGTCTTCCACATCTGGGAATTCAAATCTCTCTTTCCTCTGTCAGGCAAGGCCACTGCTTTATTTTGGGGGCTTCACCGTCTGTTTAGATAGGTGAATCTCAGACCAAACCCCAGGGTGAATATGAGGTTCATGCTGTGTGCTCCTCTTCTTTTAAGGATCACAGCCCTGCACAGTCTGTCATCCAATGTTGTAAATCTTTGCTGCATATAATTTGTCCTGCTCTATAGTGGTTTGCAGCAGGAGGTTAATTTGGGTAACATTACTGAATTTTGGCCAAACCAATGATTTCTTACAAACATGTAATAGCTGATTAGAAAATCTCTCTACTTCACAAAGGAATTTCACTCTAACAGCATGTTTTAAAAAGTCCCTTGATTATATCATCATTCATTGTCATTGAATTTTAAAGGTATATCAGAAGGCATTTTTTTTTTAGTTATATGTGCTTGTAATAGGTACACACGCATGCCATATCTTTACAAATCCCTGGAGTTTTTATTTTCCCCAATAGATTTTATATAGAAATTTTGCGATAGGTCTATTTTTACTAGTCTTATTGTTCTCAATATACAACAAGGATAAAAAGTAGTATATTTTTATGAGTAAAGAAGACAATTTTCATACTTTTATTGGTTACTCAAGAATGCTATTGTATACTATGACATATAAAGTCATCTGGAAAAGATTCATTTCATTTTTACCAGAAATTCATATTAATCTTGCTCTCCAAACACTTATTTTGGTACAGTGTATGTAGCTTAAGTGCAAAAACTTGCATGCAAAATTAAGGTTACTAAGGCTTGCTTTCTATTCCATATAATTTATATCTGGTAAGTCAAAATGATGAAAGTAAAAAGTAGAGAACAGGATGAGCTTAAACAAAAGAATGTGCATAGGTCATATCTGATAAGTAAGTTATTTCATGAATGGTCATATTTAAGTTTTTGTTTTCTTATTCCTACCCTTGTTTTAGAGGCAAATACCAATATTGTCAGTAATAATTTGTCGGTGTAAATTATTCTGATGTTAAAATTCTAGCTATGTAGACATGTATATGCTAAAGGTGTTACATTATTACTATAAAGTTAACTTAAAATATGGTAGCTCTATCAAAATACTAACAATAAAATATGAGACATCTCTGATAAAACACAATGATTATGTAGTTAGACTCCATGGATTATGTAACCTTTGCTTTTTAGGATGATACTTTATTCAGAATGCCAGTGTAATTTATAAGCATATGCTTACAAAAACAAATGTTAATGAAAAACGTTTAGGACATTAAAATTAAACATTTCATGCCCAAACATAGGAATAGGCATTTGTATGTCAATATTTATGTTATTTGTAGTTAAATGTATGTTTCCCCATATGTTCAAAAAGAAAAAATATCATGCATCAATTTTTCCTTTCACAGGTTTATAACACAGCAGGTTGCTGCTTAAATAAAACATGATAAAAATAGTCTAATTTTTTTAGTTTGAATTTAATAATAAAAAAAAACACATGTATATTATCATTAAGAAGATACAAAATATAGAAAAAAAAATCCATACTGCTCATGCAACCTATATAATTATCCATACTACTCTTTGCTTATTTGGATATTGAGGATACCACAAGACAGTAAAATTAGGCTTATCACTGACTCCATAACAATGTGCTATCTAAAAACAGCTACTGACATAGTTTTAATGTAATTTTTTAAAATTTTTGTGTGCTGTGCTTGTGCATGTATGTGTATGTATATGTCAATTTACACAGTTGCTCTTATTTATTGGGGTCTCTGAGGGGCTTAAGGGGACATAATAAATAGCATTTCTTTTTATATCCAAATGTACAGAAATTGGAATATAAGATAAATGGAATACTAAATGCTGGCTACTTCAGTGTTGTTTCTAATAAAAGCTAAGATAGAAAGTACAGCTTTCCATGAGAACTAAGTGGGCCTAATATATAAAGCCCAGATATAGGCAGACATTTCTGTCAGTGAGTTAGGCAAGATTTGTCTAGGTAGTACTTAAGACATTGAAGAACAAAGGAGAATACCTAATCCTAATAGGTAGCTTGAACCTAAGAGAAATAAAAAAATTGCTGAGCAAAACTTTATTTTTCCAAATCTACTCACCTAAATACATCAGAATGATAAATGATCCTACCTCCCCTGGGCTAAATAAGTAAAGGAAGAAAGATGGGCCATGAAGGTTAGGCTACTGAGATTCTTTCATATGGATGAAACTATTAAGAATGGAAAATACACATTCTTCCACAATGCTTGCTCTAATATTTATTTGTATAGTTACTTGTATGTTCATATTATTTATTTATTTATTTATTTATTTATTTATTTATTTATTTATTTATTTTAATAGAAATCTTAATGAAAAGGTATGGAATAACTTTAAATGCAATAGAAGACTGGCGTGGTAGTTATGTCTCTGAATAAGAGCATCTTCAATTCATTATTTTATAAATGAAACAATGGAACTTTGGCATAGTGAAAGACAGGCTGTGAATATTACTTATTAGTTGTCTAGACATGGGCAAGTTACTCAAACTTTTTGAGTGTCTCTTTCAATTTTAAAATAAGGATTATAATACCAAACCCATTAAGTTGAAATGAAGTTACACTAAAACATAAAACATAATAGATCCTTAATAAATAACTATTTTTAGCTCTTAGTATTATAAACAAGCTGTTTTTATTTCAAATTAGATCAAATTATTATGGTCTTGAAAATTATATGCAAATTTTAAAATAGCAAAAAATTTAATAGTGGTAGTAAATTAAAATAATTTACAGGTTGTTTTCTAACTATATGGATATTATGGTGTGAAATAATTATATCATCAGTTGAATTAATCAAAATATTTATAGCGTTTATTTTTAAAAAATTTAAACGAAGTAGATAGACTGTTTTATTAATTGGATTACCTTTAACCCACAGTCTTAATGTTTTAATGAAATCATTTTTGTGACCATGTAGCTGAAGATTTTTGAAGCAGTTGACCAATACCCATTTTTAATGCATATTTCAAGATTAGCTCTAGGAAAAGCATTGTGAGTTTCATCCTTAATTCATGAAAAGAGTCTTGATCTAATATTTGTTAGTGAAAAAAAAATAGAATTTTTCCTGGTGTTTTCAACCTCAAGGAATTGTTGATGAAAGCATGCAAGTAGCAGGCATGTGAGAAAATATATTCATAGTTAATTATGGCTACATTTCACTCTTGTTCAGCAGAGTGAAGTATTAACAATTCCCAAGAATACAAGTTGACATAAATATGACTTATTACAGAATGTTTGGGAATTTGAAATGGTGTATATTTATTTCATATTTTTCTAAGCACCAAGAAAACTGTTAATAGGCCACATTTTTTTCTTAGTGTATTGTTAGTATGGTAAACAAGTTTTCTTTAATTTTTTCTTGCTTCCTTTCCTTCTTTCCTTCTTTCTTTTGTGCCTTTATTAACTTATTGTAAAAATATATATTGAACACTTCTTAAGTACCAGTTTGTTTAGCACTGATTATTCCTTATATACTAGAAATACAAAGATGATTATCTTAGTCTCCTTGACTACAAAGAACTTATAGTCTTACATTTTTGTAAGGAATTTTTTTTCTTTTTTTGAAGAGAAGAACTCATCTATTTTTTTATTTTATTTCATGAATCATAACCTAAATCATTTACTATTACCTGACATCTTTCTGTTTAGATGATGCATTTTACTCTAAACAACACAAACCTGTATTTGCATCTTTGACAGCAAAGGAGAGACTGACTAATGGAATTGATGCCTGGTTTGAATAATGTGGGATGTTGTGACAATGACAGTAGCAACGAATCTTAAATAATAGGTCCTACCTGATGCAATTTAAAAATATGCACACTATTGTCTTAGCTGCAAATATGTTAGATTTCATTTCTGCTTCTGTGATGTAGTTCAGTGTAATCTATCTTGATGACAGTTGACAAGAAAAACTAATTTATCTTAAAAGTATTTCCCAATTACCTTTTTTTTTTTTTTTTTTTTTTTTTTTTTTTTTTTTTTTTTTTTTTTTTTTTTTTTTTTTTTTTTTTTTTTTTTTTTTTTTTTTTTTTTTTTTTTTTTTTTTTTTTTTTTTTTTTTTTTTTTTTTTTTTTTTTTTTTTTTTTTTTTTTTTTTTTTTTTTTTTTTTTTTTTTTTTTTGCTAAACACTAAGCAGTTTGAGGCATTTGGGAGCAAACTCTTTTCTGTGTCTTTTCTCTGTAATGAGAGGAAGTTGAGGGGTCTGGCATGGATTAGATGTTACTTCCCTGTGTTGCTTACAAAAATTAACTTCGTAATAAATGGCCTGGGGACACTTGATTTTAACAAACTTTTGGGTAGATGTGATGTACATGGTTAATGGGAATAATTTAGAGGAAGCATATTTATATATCAACTTCCTTTTCACGTAAATATATATTGGAAGGAAGAAAGGAGGAGAAATAACAAGAAAAACATTTCTGCTTTTCCACTCCTGAGACAAAAGCTCAGAACAAAGTGGTAGAATTTTCCTTACTCATACACATTCACAAAAGTTGTCCAAAATTGTGAAACAAATTCAACAGTTAAGTTTAATGGCATGTAATGTTAAAAAAGTCTGAAATATTAGCATATGTACCCATTTCTTAATTGATAATTATGTAATGAACCACTCATGATAATAAAATGTGTTTCATTTCATGTCATTTCTCACAATTTAAATATTAAGAATGAATGTTCCCAAAAAACCAGCAGGATCAACTATTACTCAGTAGTCTGCATACGTCATTTCAACATCATTTCATTTTCTTAATATTCATCACATTTTATATCACTCTTCCCTTGACAAAGTTGTAATTAATTTTGTAACTTGCCTACAGAAGTTGGATGAACTTTTTCCTTCACTCACAATGATTTAGCATTAAAGATGAGATTGATGGTGTTTTAATGGAGAAAAGAGAATAATAAAAGAATTTAAAGGAAAATGACTTGTTTTGGTAATGAGTCATGATATTATTTTAATGAAGATTAAAGGAGTTGGATTCCATGTAAGAAAAAAATATTACTAGAACAATTAACAGGACTGATGATTATAACACAAGATGAATGAAAGAAATTGTGCTACTATAATAATTTATATATATATATAAATAAGAGTTTTTTAATATTATAATTCTATAACTATAAAGAATCTTCTATATTAGATAACCTTTGAGTAACCTAATTCTAATTACATACATCTAATTCATAACAAGGATTTAACAGATGACAAGACTTCAAACTTGAGAGATCTCAAAAGATTTATTTGAAGTAAACTGTGCTATAAATCTCTCTCCCTGTCCTGTTGCACCAAAGAAGAGGGGGAGGTTTGGTTGCCACCTCCAGATTCTAAAATTACTTAGAACTTCTAGAAACATTCAAAGACTACATGTAGAGGAATTTTTGGTGAACTAGGAGCCTCCTCTAGTTCAGTACTGGAGATTATTCCCATTTAACACAATTAAGAGGCTTCAAGGAGAACATTTAAAATGTAATATGTGTTCCTGAATTTTGCAAAGCATGGAGACTGAGGTCCAAGTGACAGCTGATAGATCTCAGGGCAAGAGATTCCTAGCTAGCTGTTTGGAAGGCATGGTAAAGGAGAGATTGTTGAGCTGGATGTAACATGTTCTCTAAGATGCTGTCAGTATAAAAGTGAACCAGCTGTGGGCCAATAATGAGAGAGAACTTGAATCTTCTAGGTCTTAATTCAAAACCGATCTAGAAAAACAAGAGGCAACATGAATTCTTAGTGATGAGAAAAGATAAAGGGACCTGCAGGAATAAAAGTGTATTCATTCCTGTCAGGGGTGCTGCAGGTGACTAATGCCTCAAAATGAATGAAGAGGGTCTCTAAAGAGACTACAAAAGGGAGTCACCTATGAGCATCTGACAAATCCAGAGAGCACCAGTTAATCCCACCTTAGTGTCAACAGAAAATTCTCCTTTATCCCCTACTTCTGCTCTTGCCATTGTTCTAGCTGCTGATGGCAAGGAGCAGAAATTCTGCCGGAGCCCGCCAGCTAAAATCGAACAGTTCCTGAGAGGGGGAGTGAGGATTGAGAAAAGGAAAAAAAAAGGAAAAGAGAGAGAGAAAGACAAAGAGAGACTCAGGAGGGCTAACAGTAAATACTGCGCCCAGCATTTAAATAAGCACAGCATATTTATACCCTTGGAAATGCATGAGAAACAAAACTCACAGATATGCTAACAATTGCTGACAGTTACATAAATTCTCTCAAAACCTCCTTGTTCCTGTTTTCCATTAAGCCAAACTTCCTCCCTCTGCATAGAGCCCACCTGCTCTGCAAACTTCTAGCCTGCAGGCAACTTTAACCCTGTCTGAAGGGCATTCAACAAGAATGGCTCCCAACAAAATTCTATAGAAGGAAAAGAAAGAGGTTGGTAAGATTGGCAGAAAGAATGCAAAAAAAATGTAAAATATTGTGCTTTTTTTGCCAAATTTCAAGATGCCTTTCAGATTCAGATTAGGAAAGCAAAAGAGGCTCACTCGATTTTAAACCAAATTTGGACCGTAATTATTTTGTGGGAATAGATATTTTTATTACTTGATTGAGATTGTGTTTTAAGACTTAAAGTAACCAACCATTTTTTGTTTGTTTATTAGTTTTTGTTTTTGGGTGGGGAGAGCTTCAGAACTTTTCACCCAAGGGGAAGAAAAGAATTTGCCCTGTGTAGCTATTTAAATAAAGTGAAAGGAAACAATATAGAGGTTTCTCAAAAAACTAACAATAGAATTACATTTAATCCAGCAACTCCACTTCTAGATATTTATCTGAAGAAAACAAAACAATAATTTGAAAAGATATATGCAGGCCCATGTTCATTGAAGCATTATTTACAATAGCCAAGGTATAGAAACAACCTAAGTATTATCAATGGATGACTGGATGAAGAAACTGTAGTATACATATACAATGAAATATTATTCAGCCATAAACAATGAAATCTTGCCATTTGCAACAACATACATGGACCTTGAGGGCATTATGCTAAGTGATATGAGTCAGAGAAAGACAAAAACCATATGATCTCTCTTATATGTGATATGTAAAAACAAAACAAAACAAAACAAAAAAATAGGCTCATAGATACAGAGAATGGTAGGTAGTTGTCAGACCCAGAGTGTGGGGTGGGAGAAATGAGTAAACTATTTTTGTTTTTGTTTTGTTTAAATAAATTGAATTTGTTTAAGTGTGGCATATACACATGAAATAAAATTTATTAGAGCACAAATAATTTTTAAAAATCTTTCATATTTTCACTATCTAGAAACAATTATTACAATCATTAATATATTTTCTCCCAGTCTTTTTTTCTATGCTGAAATTTTATGTATTTCATATTATAAATTGTACATATTATGTTATAATATATTATAAATCAGCATGCTTACTATAAACAATTTACATATAGAAAAATAAAAGAAAATCAACATCTCCTACAATCCCAACCCATAATAATTATAAAAGTAACTACTGTGAAAAGTTATATTATGTAGTATTATGTACTATATATACATTATATATTATATATACATTCTTGATATATAATATTTAATGTATATTATATATTACCTCATATATATACTGAATTTATATTTGTACGAAGTTGCTTATACTATATACTCTGTTCTGTAATTTGCTTTTTTTTTACATAACAATATCTCTAGGCATCTTTCAAAGTCCAGATATGTTTGTCTACTCTGTTCTAAAAATGACTACATAATATTTCATTGCATGAATATACAATATTTTATTTATCTAATTTCTACTGATGAAGATGTATTGTTTTAATTTTTTTATTTTTTGCAAAAAATAAAAATAAATTAAAAGTGAGAGATCAAAAAAAGTTAGATGATTATATCCCATGTGCTGGCTTATTTAATGTATTGCACAATTAAGAGTTTATAAATTATTCCAATGAATAATAATGATAATAAATTATTGATTTATAGTGTTGAGATTTTACCATTCTAAACCTGGATCTGGATCATGAATCCTTCCTGCTCTCCATGTTAATGTATAAAGTCAGAGCTACATCTTTCACTATGTAAACTGTAGACTTACCATTGTAGATTTTTATGAACTTTTAAGTTAGCTATTATTTGGTATCTGAAATAAGAAAATTATTTCATACTTATTCTAAAAGCCCAACTCTATGGCTTCCACTTGGAACACGCTGACTTTTTTTCAAACATATGATTGTGTATGCTGACCCTTAAAAAATTCTATCTTGCTACTACCTCCTATCTGCTTAATCAGTAGTGAAAATATTGCTCTCCTCCAGACATGTTCACAAATTCTTTTCTTAAATTATTTTACCTTTCTTAGGATAGTCCAATAAGTAATATATGTGAATAAACAAGGAAAAATCAAGTACACTACCAAATAATAATGATAACTCTAAGCCAGCCAAAGAAATATTAGGAAAAGGTTTACATATTCCTATCATCAAGTTCAGGCGGTATGCATATTGGGTGTTATCTAGTAGATTATAACATCACTAAATGGTGTCTCATTATTTTAGAAAGAAAAATATCTGATATGCTCTCTAAAAACCTAACCCAGACTAAGCAAAGCAGTGGCTTATTCTGAACAAGAAATGCACATCATACACTAACGTGATCAATAATGAAAGGTCAGAAAAAAATACACCACCAAATTTAGATCCTAATATTTGCAATTGGATCTTATCAGTGATAGAAAACAGAATTTTTCTAAGTTGTTAAAAATTATATATATATATATTTATATAATTATATATAAATTATATAATATAATAATTTATATATATATATATTTTACAAGATACACAATTGCTGCAAACTGCTGAGCCTCTGTGAATATATTTTAGTTCAAGTGCATTAAGTATCTAGAAGCTATTCTGTTCTAAATTTGTTATGGAACAAGACCTTCTGATAAAGTTGAAATAAACATGGAGATTGCTAAGTGTCTCCATGCACTTTTCAGATAAAAGTACAAAACAAATGACATATCATTTATCTGCCCTTAGAAGATGGAGTCTCTATTAAATTGAATTACTCCAACTTAGCTTTAAATCAAGAGAGACTTTGCAATGAATGTGTGTCCCACTAAGTGACATAAATTTTCCTAAGTGCTTGCTAGGTAAAGAAATGGTGACCAGGTAAGTGTGGCTAAAAACTAAAAAGAGCTTTAAAATAAAGTGCCTTCATATGGAAGATTTGCTTACTTATTGGTTTAATTCCTGAGGTGGTTGATTTAATGCCTAGGGTTTTCTTTTTACTATGAATTCTGAATTGAAACAAATTTATCTTCCCTTTTTCACTCCAAAACCAAAACAGACAAAAAACATCAAGATGTCTTTGCTTTACCCATAATCCACTAGAGAACTGAAAATGAGGGATCTATTCAGTTGCTGTTTAATAATGTGGCACATGTAACCCTGTGAAGGGAAATGAGAACCAATCAAGGACCTACTTACATATCCCCACTACCACGGAGCATCTATAATGCACCTAATAAAACTAGGAAAGCAATTAATCATAGTAAAAGGTCCTGTACATACATGTGAAAAGGAAAAAGAGAAAAGTGACTAAAACAGATATGAACTAATGAGGAGTCTTTTTTTTTATATATAATTCAATTTTGCTTCCTTGTTTGCTGCATTGTATAGTCTGAGAATCCTTTCTGTAGGAATGTGTGTGTGCTGTTCAGCGAGGCTAATGTGCAATATTTTCCCCTGTAAACCACTTCTGTTATCTTTTTTTTTTTTGGTCAGTCCCTGCAATTTCGCTGCGATTAACTCTTTTGAAATTTTGTCTCTTACACTTTTATTCTTGAAGCATATCCATGAGGGCTTTATTTATAAGTGGTCTTCAAGAATGAGAAGTCTAAACTGAAAGACAGGACATAGCAGCAAGACTCTGGCAGCAGAGAAGGTGGAGAATGCTCCATCGGGTAGGCATCCAGCTTTCCTTTGGAGTAGGGAAGCAAAGTGGAGATCTTGATCAAGGAGGCTAGCTAGACAGGTACCAGAAAATATTGGTGTTTCAAGGTTAAAACAAAAACAAAACAAAACAAAACAAAACAGAAAAACTGACTCATATGAAATTGAAGTGTGAGACAAAGAACCAAACAAAGCAAGAACTCAGCAGTGAACTGATGCCTCGGCCAAACAATCAGGTCAAAGAAAGGCCAGACTAACACATCTGTGAGCATATTGGCCAGTATGAAATGGCGCAGCATCCCAAAGCACTATAGTGAAATTCAGAAGCCTTTACTAACCAAAATGGGGCAGCAGATTAACTAGAATGTTTTTTATCTTTTTTTTTTTTTTTGACCTTTTATTAAGTATTTCTCACCTGGGACTATTTTACCTCCCAAAGTACATTTGGCCATCTCTGGAGATGTTTTTGGTTATCATAAAAGGAGGGAAGTTGATACTGGCATCTAGTTGGAAGAGGCTAGGGATGCTGATAAATATTTTGCAATGCATAAGACAGTCTCTCACAACAAAGTCTTATCTGTCTCAAGATGTTAATAGTGTTGTGACTGATAATCCTTGAATTTTGCCTAATCCTGAATAATTCTTAAAATACAGTTCATTGCTTTCATCCACTTATGTTACTTTTCTCTTTCCCATGCTATTCACTGCTTTTTCTCCTAACAAAGTAAAACATGAATATGTAGAGAAAATAAAGCTGAAGAGCACAGAGAAAATTCTAAAATAAAAAGATTGATTTATTTTATCTTCATTTTGCTTTACCCGAGGGTCTAATTCAATTTAAAAGAGAGATGGTATGCAGATGTTAAATCTAAAAACTCACCACCAAAAAAAAGCAGAAATTTAGAAAAATACATCAAAACTATTGAAATAAGAATCTAAAAAAGCTATCTAGTCTATAAAGTTTATATTTTAAAGAATGAGTAAGATTCTGCCTTTGAAGACAGAATTGGCTTCAAATCTTTGGCCTACCAATTAGTAATCATGTGATATTTTTATAAATCAATATAGGTAATATAACCTCAAATATTGAAAGGGATTAAAAATAGTGTCTCTCAGGTTTTTGGTGATGATGTTCCAATATTACATGCAGTGTTCCAACAAAGTCTGTACCTGACTCAGAGGACTCTAAGAACTGCAAAACTCTAATACAAATGACCCACTCCATCCAAACTCCTGCACCAAGGGATTTGATCAAACTCTAATGTGGCTTCTAGAAGATTAAGTCTGTGTTCCAAGAATGACCCCAGATCCCCTTAAAATGACTGCCTGAGAAAGATAAAAAATTCCAGGAGAATTTACTGGTTCTTTCAGCCATAATCTGGTGATAGGCAAGCCCCTGAACCCCATCTTAGAGCAGTTACTTTAGCAAGCTTGCAGCTATATATCCTTCCTCTGCCCTTCGAAACAGAAATCATCTACCACCTACACCCGTCTTCTCAAGGACATAGAGGTAGTCTCTTTGAAATAGAGGAGATAGCTCTCCCATGTAGTCCCTGTCAAAGGGTAAGGTCTACCTTCAGTTGGCACCTCGCTCGAACTAAAACTACCTCCTGTCACAAAGACATGAGAAGTCCATTTGTCCTCTGGATAAGCCCCAATAGCAAACCAAGATAACTGAGTCACATGGACTCAAACCTCCCTAATGCCCTTCAGTGCCTTTCCTTTAGCACGCCCCAGCATTTAATAAGTCTCCTACCTGTTTGGGCAAAGTTGAGCTCAGTTTAATCTGGACTCTCTCCCCTACTGCAGTGGTTTTCACTAAATTCAATTCGTCTTTACTACATTTAACCAGTGTCCAGTTTGTTTCTCTTGGACCAACCACCGCCACCACCACCACCACCACCACCAACAACAACAACAATTGCAGCTGTCACATGTTGTGATTTTTTTAAATATCACATGCAGATTATTAATGAAAAGGAAAATAATGTGTTTGTGAATGGAAATTTTCTAATGTAATATCACTATGATTGTTCCTTAAAAAAAATAGAACTAGCACATTGCTTATTGAAGCAACTAAAAATGGATAGTGTGTACATTTGTTTTCAAATGTAATGTCCATCAAAGAGAGCTCTGTACTGGTTGCTGCTATCTAATCAGAAAAAAAAAAAGTTTTATATTTGAATATCAGTCAAGCACTATTTCCCAAAGTAAGAAAAATAAATTGAATAAATGATAATTTATAGCTATTTAACTTCTCAACTAGCATTTAGAAACAAATAACCCTCTAGTATAGAAGAGAGTTTTAAGGATCAGCCAGGTACAATCAAGAAGAAGGAGAAAGGTAACAAATAGGGTTGAGGTCCAATCAGTAGTGAATTTTCCAGGTTATAACTCAAGACTGACTTAATTCAGTTATTTTCCACATGACAACAAGGAAAATAACTGAATACAACCTGAAGAGCCCTGTGCAACCATGTTGCAACCCGAAGAGGCCATTAATATCACACTCAGTCTTGGCTGCATCTATTGTAAAGAAGAAAATGAATGAATCTTGAGGGTGTTCTTCTTGAAAGTGAAAGTGGGAGAATAGGATATAGGTAATTTTCTCCCCCACCTTTTCCCTTTTATTTTAAAACATCTCAGTTTATAAACTTGATCTTCTTAGGAAAAAAAAAAAATTGGTCTAAGGGATGAGCCCTTGATTTAAGAAATACAGTAAAATTAGAAAGGGCTTAAGAGTCTAGTCCAGAATCCACTCTGAAAGGTGGATTTAAAATCTGGGCTCATAGAAGGGACAGCCTGGGTGGCAAAGGAAAGACAGGCTTAAGCAACAACATCCATGAGTCGTCGTAGTTCCAATTTTTTGTAGGTCGCTATGAGACCATACATCTATATCTACAAAACAAAAAATAAATCAGTTTTTCTTAAGTGTCCTTCCAACTGAAACATTTTCTTTTTCAAAGTGTAAGAGTTGGAATATTAATATTGGTACCATTGGAATAGGAATGGAAACCTGAACATAAAATTGTAACTCTGAACTTGACACAGACTTTTCTGAGAGCTAGACCATATCTATTTTCATCTTCACGGTCTTATATTATTTTCATTATAAGAGTGCTTTCCAAAAAGGGAGTGAGACTAAGAAACAATTATACATTATAAAATATTAAATCTCTTTTTAAATAAATAAAGTCTCATGCAACAGATAAGAGGTTATTAAGGTGAAAGGATGACATATGGACATTTGAGTTTCCTCAGCTCTATTAGTTTTAAAAATAATGTAGTGAACTGAATTTTATATAACACTCTCAATATATTTTTTATACACAATGGTTAATTTTTTACAAAGTACTTTTACATTCACTGTCCCATTTGGTCCTCAATCCTGTGGCAATAGCTAGTATCATATGTGTGAATAGTCTCACTATTAACACTTCTTATTATAGATTTGAGATTTTTCAACTTTTTCTAATGATGTAAAGAGGTATAGTAAGAATAGAACTAAGAACTTGTCAATTATGTAGGGTAGAGGTCACTGGTAGTTTTGAGTGAGGTGAAGGGATCAAAAACCTGTTTGGAGTGAACTAAAACAGAAATGACAGATGAGACAATTGAAGTAGCTCGTATAGACAAGCCTTTGATGGAGTTCTATAAAAGGGACCAGAATAATAGCAGAGAGCAGGCAGAAGGCATAGAAACTAAGTATGGGAATATTACTGCATAATGCAGAGGGAACATTTGGCAGATAATACAAAAGATGGAATAGATAGGTAAAAGCTCCCGGGGCAGGTAAATTTTATCTAAATTATAAAGAATGAGTGCTCTTTGCCTATGTGAACATGGTGTCTGTGCTGAAGGAGAGAGAAGTACAGGGCCTGTAAGAGCTGTTGGGAGCCGAGTGATCAGACTCATTAGACAGAATGTTCCCTTACCAAGCTTCTTTCTTTCTAGAGTGTTACTTTCCCATGTAATGAAATTCTTCAGATGAGTTAAAATGCTGCTGGAAGTTAATACAGTAGTGTACAGGATACATTTTGTGGGAGGACGAGGCTGGGGCTTCACTGGCCACACATTTTGATAGACCTACAACCAGCCTTAGCCCTGCCCTTTTCTTCTCAGTTTTGATTATGCAGTTTGAGGGGAGAGTGGTAAGTATGCATGATGAGGTCGAGGAAGAAAGCTCTAAATCTTCATCAGTATTAGTGAACAAAATACCTAACGTTTGATTAGGTCACTATGAAATCTGAATTTCCTTTCCAGAACCCAATTTATTGGCTGCTAGCACCATCTTCAAAAGCATTCATAGTTGAAAAGCCACAGGCATTGTCAGGCTCTGCAGCATCACTATTATGAGAGTTTCAAAAGACTTCGGCATCCAAAACCTGTTGAAATAGGGTGTCTATCTGTTAGGCATATGTTCTAGTAAGTACACAGACGTATCAAGAAAAAATATTTGGAGTCAGAACGTGTGGCCCCACGAGACATGAGATAGTATATTTGGTAGAAGTACTAGAAAATGGCTCCGACTATTGGGATGAAATTTTGGGTCTTCTTTGCTTTCCACCAGTAGGAAGGGATAAACAGATTGGTCAAGAAGAAATAAAATTAAGTGCTATGACCTCAGTTTTTAAGAAAAATAAAATATCTATTTTCCTTTCAAATAAAAAAAAGGAGGCATCTGTCTTTGATTTTTCAATGCTGACTTACTAATACCTATGTCACACTCAAAGTGACCCTGGCAGATGTTTGACAATGATTCTGCTTTGAAATTCATCCCAGAAAGTAAAGTCTTCAGGGAGAATCCAAGACTAACATGAAGGGGATAGTTTCATATCAGCTGAAAGGCCAATAGCACTCTTGAATTAGCATCGAGGAAATTTCCATGGGGTAATTACTAAAAATATGACTGATAGACAGTCAGAAACTTCTCTGGTTCCTGTTTCTTCTCAATCTTTCCAAAGGGAGTGGTATGAACTGGGCCTTTTACTTAGTGTTCAAGGCAATTAAAAATGGTATTAAATTTAGAGAAACTGCCTAGGTAGCTTTCTCTTCATAAATTAGTGCGTAGATCTTTTATGTTCTGCTAAATGTAATATCAATTGAATGGTGATTTTAAAAATGCAACAATAAAACCTCGGAGAGACGGAAATAAACAGATTGCTCATTTGCAGTCACATATGGATATATGCAACTATATTAAAAACTAATAATATTGTTATTCTTTATTTAATATTAGTCTTTACATAGCCTGTGGCAAGCATTTCTCTAGAGTTTTCAAATTTCAAGGAAATTTTGCATATTGGTTTCAAATTCAACTTTGGTGCTTTATGGTATAGTATAGAGTTAGAAAGTTATTGTTCCCCAACTTCTAGAAGAGAAAAAATGAGATTCAGGTATATTTACAGTTTTTTGTTTGTTTCTAACATTATATATTTACTGTTCCTATGATTCTCTCTGGTTTTCTTTCCACCAAATACCCTACTATACCAACATTAGAAAAAAAAAGAAAGAAACATAATAGGTAGACTTTGGGATGCAAGTCCATTACAAATAAGTAGCTACTCCTCTGCATGGCCCAGTAGCTCGCCATGTTCAGGTTAACAGTAAGCCCCGCTCAGGGAGCAGTGCAGTGACAGAAATGATAGCTCCATGGTCAAACCAGCTGGGTTTCATGCCCAACTTAAGCACTGCCACCTTTAGCCAATTACTGCCCTTCTCCAAACCTTAATTTCTTCAAATGTAAGATAGAAAATATAATAGCATTTCTCTCCAAAGCTTTCTGCAAGAATTTACTAATTGAAGCAAACAAAGCATTTGGCACAATACCTGGCATACTGCAAGCTCTCTACAAGGGTTCGCAGTTGCCAGTATCATTGACAGACATACTGCATTCTTGTAAATGAACGAAATCTTTTCACATCCACACAGTCTCTGGGATTTGCTCTGGTGGGAAGGATGCTTTATTAGATATGTGAACCATAAGACTAAAGAAAATGGCGGTGGGGAGTGAAGCAGAAGGGGCACTTATTGCTATTGTTCTATATAGTACTTTAGCAACTTTTAAAATATACGCATTTAGTTTTAGAACATGATAGAAGAAAGCTAAAGTAACAAGGAATTTAATTCTTCCTTAGAAATGGAAGTGGTAATGGTGAGAGTTACGAAACAGGAGAAGAAAGATAAGAAAAGGATCTCATGAGACTATTAGAGAGAATGTTCAATACCATAGGCAGGTAGGAGGCTGAATAGAATAAAAGTTAATAAAAGGTTACTGTATTAGAAAAGACTGAAGTACTGTAGGACAGTGATGTTTGAGACTATTTGAGACTATTACCTTTTTTGGACTGTTTATAAGTTTCCGTAAAAGTCTATTTCATGAATCACCATGTGTTAGTTATGCATTGTGCAAAAACAGGGAGGAAAGAAGCCAGTGGGGTCAGGTGTTGGGTGTGGGCAAAAGAGGGCAACACTGGACAGAAACTCATGCTCAGGAGCCACAAGCACGTAAGCCCACCTGAGCAAGCTCTAAATGCCCTGGGTACACAGGATGCAAAAATTACAGGAAATAATGACTCCAGAATGCCAGAGGAGGTGGAGACGTCGGATTACACACATATAAGGTACACACATGCATTAAAGCAAGCATGTTGCATATGAGGATTTTTTTTATACAAATGTATGTTTTATGTCTATTGTTTTCTATTTAGTTTGCTCAATTCATAAATCCTTTGTTACTCCAATTTAAATAAAAAGAAACATTAGGAGGCAGAAAAATAGATTTGTTTCCCAAAGTAGTTTGTTTCCTCTGTGTTTAAAGAAACATAATGTCTAGAATTTCACATTGATTCCTAGACTTTATGTTACTCTACTTTGCAACTATACAATCCTGTTTTTAAATCTCTTGTGACATTTAAAGAGCAAGTGGCACCGTGAGTGGGATAACTCAAGTGAGAAAGAATCAGCCTTAGCATCTCCCCTTCCTATCTTCCAGGAGTGCCAATTCAATGAATAATCATTCACCCCTATACTCCATCAAATCTCTCCTGGATCTCTCGCTGGGCTTCCACAGTAGCAGCCAACATGCCTGGTTTCTGGAGATCTCAGATTCCTTACAGGCTAGTAACAAAACTAAAGACCTCACAGAGGTGGCCACAAGATGCTAATCTCATTTATGTTAAATAGAGCATGACAACCTGATGGTTTTTTGGAGGTCTAAGTTACACTTTTCATTAGGGAGACATTCTACAACATAGCATCATCCAAGTGCCTAAATTGTTTTAATTCAGGAATCATGGACTGGTGGACACTCGACACTATTAATACTATTAAATTACAACATATTTTGCTGATTGGTAACACTAGTTAATAGTCTATAACCTATGTCAGATATCTTTCTAAGACCACAGTAGGAATCATTTTCACCACAACCCTGTGAGGTGTATATTTTCCCCATGTTAGGGGAAACTGAGGCTAATAAGAGAGTAATGATAATTTTAATAAAGGTATCCCATTGCCAAGGGCAACATCCAACTCCCAAGCTTTGCTCTTTGCTGCTACTCTGAACTGCATAGTAAAGCTCAACAGTAATGTCTCTTGTCAGTTCAATTCTGCTCTCTGCTTGTAGATTTTGCCTCCAGAGAGAAAGAGTCACCTTCGTTCCTGAGATCCAGATGCAGTACCTTGCACCTCCATTCTTGCCTAAGATCAGAAAAAAAGGAGGGAGGAGGAGCTGAAAAAAGCCCACATGCAATTCCATCTGTCTGATATGCCAGTCTAGCCTGTACTGCTTGTCACTCCATATCAGGCAGAAAGCGAGGCCGAATTAAATCTGCTGTCAAGACACCAGATTTGCAGCAAGAAGAGATGCTCTTTACTCTTTATGTGAATGCTCTGATTGAAAAGACAAAAAGAATTTAATCAGTCATTCTGCAATGCTGCTCTGGTGGCTTCAAAGTTTTGACTTGCTTCCCCCTCCTTACCTGCCCCCTTTCTTTCGAATACCAGTGTGCACTGCTTTGTTTGGGATCAGCCTTCCAAGCTAAGCCTCAATAATTAGATTACATGCACACTGTGTGTGAGTAGCTCTTATAACTCAGCAATCTATGTTGCTGAGCAAACAGACAGGCGCTGGACAAGAAAGGGCACACTTTTTCAGGGTTGGCTCAGGGTCTTTATGATGCTTTAAAATTTGATGGTCTGAAGCAGGAATGCCAGTGCAACCTGCAGGTGATAAAGAACGATCGTTCAGTAGTACCTATCGCTCAGGCAAAGAGAGACAGAACTGGAGGGAAAACATGCAGTTGGGGAAATTGGGAATTCTTGCCTGATTCTCTGCAGATAGCCAGTGAGTTTTTAGGTTGGAAGATTATGACAATACCTTTCCATAAACAAGGCAAGTCTCTTAGCAAGACTGACTCAGAAGTAAGTGTCCTGGTGTTAGCAATGTGGTAAAAGTGGAGGCTGTAAATAACTCTTTGCTACATGTCATTAACCACCAATGTTGATGAACTACAAGAAGTAGAAATAGGGGCTATTCATCCATGACTGAGACTTCTCTATAGTGAGACAAAGTGACAACCCTGGGAAAGTGGTTGACCTCTGGGAACAAAATGTGAAATTGCCACTCCACTCTCACCATACGGAAACTCATAAAATTCTTAAAGTGGGTTCTTACTCTCTTGTCTAGATGTCACTGCAGCTACCCTAACAGAAGGTAGGAAGGGCTGGGTTTACACATCTCAAGTGGAATCGGGATACCTCTTAAAGAAATGCTCAGCTTGTGTTACATAGCAATTGTGTGATTTTTGCCCTCCCTTGAGACTATGAGCTGCTCTTCCATATAGCAGTGTCTTATTTGTTTTATGTCCCTGGTGTCTGGTTTTCTTTCACAGACTAAGTAATCAATAAACACTGTGTATGAAATGACACAAAAAGAACAATCATGATTTGGGCAACTTTTCTGAAAGGGCTTTACATATGCAGTCCCCAATTCTTACAGCATACCTTCCAAACAGGAGTCGGTATTCACATTTTACAAAACAAGGAAACTTAAGCTAACAAATTAAGCAGATCAAGCAGATCCGAGGAAGGCAGCACAGTGTAAGAGGCAGATCGACTATTCAGATACAAGTTAATCTGAGGTCACAACACACGTTTTCTCAATACAAGAAAGTTAGAATAATAAAAAAGAAGAGAAAAGAGGCCAGAATCCTTCAGTTGCTCGAAAACCTGTTGTGGCCTTCAGCAAAACATTTAACCTTTAGCTGCCTCCGTTGCAATTCTGTAAAATGTAATAACCACATATTGCCTAAAAGTGTCAGTTAAATTAGATAATCTCTCGAGATGATTTTGCATTGGAAAAACACATTCTTAATCATTATTGCTCTTAGATTAACATGAAGTCATTATCTAAGACAACGTTAAAATGTTTTTCATTTTCCAAGTAAATTATATACTTTGATGTAAACATACTCTACAAAAGCTCAGTTTGTTCTCTTGTGTAAATATTTCATATACATTTAATTCAAATTTAGAATTCATTAAGATAGTACCAAATGACTCAAGAGAGCTGAAGCAGGTTGACAAAATCTCCTGGGAAGCCAGCTTTCTTGAATAAATTCTTCTTATTGGCAATTAAATAACAATGAAGATAGAGAGTGGAGAATGACTGAGTTGAAATGACTGAGTTGTTTGCTTCATATTTTTCTTGCACAGAATTATGGAGTTTTAAATAAGGATAAAATTTTTAAAAAGGAGAGAAGCTCTACTAAAAAAAATTGCCTTTTTTTTCTTTCTTTTTCTTTTTCTTTCTTTCTTTCTTTCTTTTTCTTCTTTCTTTTTCTTCTTTCTTTCTTTTTCTTACTTTTCCTTCCTTCCTTCCTTCCTTCCTTCCTTCCTTCCTTCCTTCCTTCCTTCCTTCCTCCCTCCCTCCCCCCCTCCCTGACACACACACACTCTCTCTCTCTCTCTCTCTCTCTCTCTCTCTCTCTCTCTCTCTCTTTCAGGAGACAGACAGAACTTAGCTAGAAAGTCCTGATCGCTAAAGGCGGGGCCAGGGAAGAAGTGAGTTACATAGCTTGGGGAAAATGGCCTCCAGCATCGCACTTAGGTCAGTTTAAGAGCAAGGATAAGTAGGTACCTCATTAGAACACTGAGTCCTGGTGTTTTGATAACTTGTTGAATGACTGAGGAATAAGGGCAAGTCGATATGCAAAGATGCAAAAATTCCAAAGCATTACAGAATGAATTTAATTTCTAGGATATACATTTTTGAAACAGAAATCATGTGGAAATTTTGGGGGCTACAAAAAATAAAAAACAGAGGATAAACTATCATTGCCTGATGAACTTAAATTCGAGTTATATTTACAAGCCTACTACCCACTTTCTCTTATGTCATCTCTCATTATGAATCAGGTGAAGATATATCTTCTGTGCTCATAATTATAAGTTCAGGATAGATACTGGGGGAAGAAAAGGTAGGTGCTAAATCTATGTGTGAGGAAGAGGTACAGTGTCACAAATTCTGCATGGTTCCAGGCTGTGTTGAACAGGGATCTGGATCACTTCGGAAGGCCAAGAAACTTTCTGTATTTTGTTATTTAGACTATCTGCATATATCCAAATATAAAAGTGGATACTAAATAAATATTTGGTGATTGAATGAAAGAATTAGTGAATGAATGAATATAATTAAGTATTTCAGGACAAACATATGTACATACAATTTAGAGTGAGAATAACTTTTCATCATGGCCTAACTCTGAATAGAGACCAATAGATAAAAAAGAAATAAATTTAAAATGTTATAATATATTTAGTCCACGATTAAACAGTCTACACTTCAAAGGAAGGCCTTGGTATTGATCAGACAATGTAACCTCAGCTTAAAGGTAAATGCCAAAGTAAGCCAGAGTGTGACATAGATTTTATTGGCCTCCTCTTTTATCCCAAAACGGGTAAAATATATAGACTTATGTTTTATCAGTTTTAACACTAGGGCTGACATCCAGCACTGTTTTTGGATGGCTTGGGAAGAGGGACTCTACAAAGAACCACCATCATTTTTTGCTTTTATCCTTCCTGCCTGTACTTTGCACTTTTATAAGGCATTTTGGTCAAGTTTGATTCTAGTTTGGCTAACATATCATCATCAATGAGAGGGTGTTAAATAAGCCATCTGAAGGATTGTCCCCAAGCTCTATTATCCCTACTCCCTCTTCTCACATATGGGAATGACTATAGAGGGATTTCTGCTGCTTTGCCTTTAGGCTTAACAATCAGCACTCAAGTGTACGTTCTCAATTTAGGATTTGTCCAGTGTTATCAAAACTCACCAACCCTGACAGAATATGGCTTATACTCATGACAAATGTTTATTTTAATTTAAAGAGTATAAATAGAAAATAAACAGAGAAAGGGCCAAGATTTCTTTTTTTATTAGAGGCTTAGAGCTCAGATACCAATCAGTGTTTGATAAACAGAGATGGCAGTGGAAAAACAATCAAATAATGGAACTAAAATCCATCATCAACACATAACCATATTAAGTTACTCATTTTATCATCCTGTCCTAGCACTGTCCAAGTAAACTTTGGGCTTGTTGTAAGAGAGATTGTTGAAGGATGATTGTAATATGAAACAATTAGGAAAAACTTTTTTGTCTTTCTCATTTCTCATTTTGTAAACTGGAAACATTTTCAGTTATATAACCCATAACCATTCCTCCAGATATTCCTTACTAATATAATCCTGATTTTATTTACTACAGCAATCTACTCAACTCCAATATCCCTTACAGGTAGGCTTACCATTACCTGTTCAATGAGGTAAAATGGAGCTTCCTGGAAAATCATTTCTTTTTCTAATAAAAATGTTAGGCATAACTGGTACCTACCTTCCCTTTTACTTTAAATATGAACATGATATGTGAAATTATAATAGTGATATTACAGGCACTAGAGAAACACCAACATAGTAAGCATGAAAAAGTAACATTCTTGGGTTCCAGATGACATCACTGAATGTCTCAACTCAATAACTGTAAATGTCTACCTCTTATATTGTGGGGAAAAAATGAACAAACAAAATAAATGAGCAAACAAAACACCTGTTTGCTTAAGCCACATATGTGTGTGGTTTAAAATTTAATAGTGCATGGCTTATGTTGTATGAATCCAAATTCATCCTCTTCATTTCATCTTGAATGCTGACTCTTTAGACAAAGCTATGATTCTCTCTTACTTAGTTACTGCAATAATGCCCTCCCTCAATATTATTTCCAGATTTAAGCTCTAAAATATTCATGTTGAAACTAGAAGCTCCATTGTAAAAACATATCTGATAATATTATTTGCCTACATAATTCTCTTCAAAACTTTCTCATGGCTCTTAAAACAAAAGTCTAAATATCTTCATGGGTCTGTAAGGCCCTACTCACCTCCCACAATCCCCACTCTGCTACATTCCACAGTCTTCCTGCAGCACCCAGTTCTTCCTCTTAGATGTCCCTGGGCCCTAATAAACCTTCTCTCTTGCCATTTCCTCTTTTGATTTTTTAATCTTAATCATTTTCCCGTCTCAGCTGTGAATTGATCTCAGTTGAAAAGTCCTCCACCCAGGACTTCTACCTGACAAAGCACTGCTGGTGTTCAAGTGTTCACCACCTTGCCCCCATAAAGACCATGTGCCTCAGCAGAGGACCCCTCCAATCTCTTAGGTGGCCTGATCTTAAAGCAGCCATATAATTTATCTTTCCAGTAAATGGTACAGAGCCAGGCTTAAATCCATTATTTACGGCATCCTCTTAGTAAAGGGTATTGATTTGGAGACAGCCATGTTACTTAATTTGGGCTAATGAAGCACAATGTGAAGTTTGTGAAGGGTTTCTGGGAAATTTTTCCTTTTTTCTAGAGAAATAGATGTGGAAATAGTCACTTCTTCCTTTTATATTCTGTGTGAGTGAAAGCTACAAACTGTCTCAGTCATTTATTCCCTGAGAGAATAATGCTATCACCTAGAAGGGGGCACAGACAGTGAGTGTGGAAGGGAGAAATGGAGTAGCAGCCATCGAGTTAAGCTAACTCTGAACTCCACCCACATTTTTGACTTTCAAGGATGTGTTCTGTAGTTTCCCAGGGTTACCATAACACATTATCCTAAACTGCATGGGTTAAAACAACAGAAATTAATTCTTCATAGTCCAGGAAGCCAGCAGTCTAAAATCAAGGTGTCAGGCTGCTTCCTTCTGAAGCCTCTGACGAAGAATCTGTTCTCCACCTCTGCTACTTCTGGTGGCTGCCTGCATCCTTTAGTGTCCCTTAGCTTGTAGCCACAGCACTTCAGGTTCTGCCTCTATTTTCACACAAACTTTTTTCCCTCTGCCTATGTGTCTTCTCTGCATCTCTGTCTCCAGATCTCTTCCTCCTTACAAAGATACCACTCATTGGATGTAGGGCCCATCATAATCCAGAATGACTTCATTTTACCTTGATTAACTTGATTACATCTGTCACAAAAATCCTATCTCTGTATGAGGTTCATAGGTACAAGGGTTAGAACTTCAACATACACTTAAACCCATATAAACCATAATATTCTTGCTTTTTATGACATTTTGAGTCATGTTGTTGTTGTTGTTTTATTATTATTATTATTGTTGTTGTTATTATTATTATTATTATTATTATTATTATTATTTCCAGCTGAAGTTTCCTAATTAATACTCCCTCCTTACCCTGCCTTCTAAATTTGGGATTTTCTGCCTTATATTCACTTACAAAAATTGGCTAACTCCATCATTGAACTCAATTCATTGTGCTCTGGTTGCCTTTGAATTATTTTTTCTTTAGTCTCCACACAGTTAGCTAATACCCTTTGCCTGTCATAACCTCAATTTCATTTGCAATATTTAGAAGGAAACCTGATACATATTTTGTGCTCTATAAATATTTGTTAAACAAATCAGTTAAATAAAATTTGAAAAATATATAAAAGAAGGATGTACTTTTAAATCATTCAAAATACCACTACCTCTGTGAAAATACTGTAAAAATATTTGTGCAAATCCTATTACCATTTTTACACACAGATTTTTATTCCATAATTATCATCTAATATAAAATTGTGTGTCCTGCTTTTTTACTTTATATAGCACACATTTTATATGTTATTACAGTCTTCACATACTTTTAAATAGTTCTGAAATTCCCCTGAATAAACATATAAGAATGTACTTTTACATTCCATGAAATTTGGAAACTGAGTATATTTTTGTCCTTTTTAAGATTTATTGAAGTTTATCATTATTTACACATAAATATTTTTCTATTATCTTAGAATATTTTCTTAACATCTATAGATAATTGCCTTAGGTAAATTAAATTTTAAAGCCTCCTAAACGATGCAAGAATTCAGAAAATAGAGAGATCTATTATAGGGACTGAAAAAAACTCAGAAACCCACAAAAGTAGAAGAAAACAAATCAGATTAGGGAGCAAGCAAACCATGGACACTTGAGAACTGAGCAGGGAAAGTGAGAGCTCAGGCTTCCTCCTCACTGTTAAATTTCTCACTGTGGAATTAGATGTCAGCTGTCAGGCCACCATGTCAGAATTCAGGTTCCCTAGGTTTTATCTGACTCCCAAGAAATCAAGAACTCAGGTGTAAGACATAAGGGTGTTTTCTCTTTCTGGCATCCCATCATTGAATGCATTTACAATAACATACATATTTAGCTTACTTTGAGGACATAGTCAAAAGTAACCTACACATAAGCCATTAAAATATCATCTTAGATAAGGAGTCTTTGGTGAAAATATTCATAGACTAACAATAATGAAAAAAAAATTCATAGCCTTACATTTTTATAATAAATTTATTAAGTGGATTGAATATAAGAAAGCAATAAAGTTAGGGCTTTGTCTCGAAGAACAGAAAACAGGAACAAAGGCCTCATTTGATAATATTGTTCACTTATAAACATTTTGTATGTTTGCATTTTCAACTCGACTCAGTTCTTCATCTAAAAATCTGTCATGACGTTTAAAGAGTACCATGGACAAATTGAGTACCAAAGGTTGGCTAATGGTTCTAGTTCCAGCTTTGCCCACTTCCCTGCTTTGTGATTTAGAACAAAAGATACTACAACTTTTTTCTTTGGTTCCTATATTCACAGATTGAAATGATTGGACATGAAAATTCTTTAGATGCATTTCCCCATAAAAATCTTTGGTTCCAAGCAATTCATGATGCAAAACTAGACAGTGACATTACATTTGTTGGATATCTCTTCTTTCATAGCACTAAGGTAGTAAACCATAGTACCAAAGAGTTAATTTTGAAGAGTAAATTTCTATCCACTGAAGTAGCTAGGTTCTTGGCAATCAGATAAATGAAAGCTGAAATTGTTTACACAAAAAAATCCAGCATACTTGAAAGTTTTCCATAGTTTATCCTAAAGAAAAATGTCTTTCTGAAATCCATGTATTTCTTCTATAATGAAAGTATTTTGGACCTAACTGTATATAATCATAGAGCATCTGTCAAAAGTGAAATGTTAAGGAAGATTTTGCAAATATGTCTCACAAATATTAGAAATTAAAAGGCAGCTGGCACCATGGCAATGGAGAACATGAAGAAAAGCAATGACATTTGGATTGTTCAATAAGATCTCCTATTCATTTATATGTAGTCTGAGCTCTACCTACTTTGCTCTCCTAAATTGAGATATTTTAACATGATATTTTGTTCTGCCTCCAGGTCTCTAAGGGAAAATGGACTCTAGAATTACTAGTATTCTACAAATCAGAGAATACCTAGTGTGGTAGCTGTATTTCCAAAAGTCTATTTTTGCAGATGGCTTGCTACGTGTATATTGCTGCATAATTTTAGTTCTTCATTTTCTCCCAATAATAAAATTTAGAGAACAGACTGGGATAAATGAGCCTAACATATCTGAAGGAGTGATGCTACTAACTCTTTACAAATATCAAAGTTCAAACAACAGGGACCTGAGAACATCAAATGGCATCCAACTCATTAGAAATTTTGGCAATTATTTCAGGCAGTTGGTTATAATTATACCATATTGAGAAAATGCTAATACTTGTTCTACAGGTAGTCCTCTATAATTTTATTAAGAAATTAATGGTTAGTGTGGGAAAAAATTTATATGTGTGCAGTTAGCTATCCTTTATCTACTATTGTTCAGCCAGTACCATGCTCTATTCCCTGACTAGCTCAAATTCTGTCCCCTTCTATTATTTTAAACACTTTATTTTTTAGGGAGATGAACAAAACTAAGGCCAATCTTTGAAGGAATAAGGAAAACTTGAGTTCTGATTGTAAAATCTACTTCCAAGGAGGGTGGCCATTAGCAAACTATTCAACATTTCTGAACCTGAGTCTCTTCATCAGTTAAATGGGGTTACTGCCAATCTCACACAGTTTCTGTGAGGATTAAATAAAGCAATACATGTGGAACATCTAGTCCAGTGTCAGAAACATAGCTGTGAAGCAATGCCATGTCTGAATCCCAGCCAAGTCTTCCTTCTCTCCCAGCTACTACATTCTCATCATCTCTTTAAATAAAATTTCTCAACAGAATACTCGCTGCTTTATTTCTTCATCTTTCACCTTAAGTTAATATTTTACCTCAAGAAATTCGACAAAACAAGGTAGAGTTTGTCAAGACAGGGTGGATATTACTAGGATTGAGACAATAATCCTTAGACTTTAATGAAACGACAAGACATATTGATGAAATGGCCAATTTTCAGTTCAATGATTTGTTTGCTATTTGTTTGCTATGTAAAAGTGGACAAACATCCTGAACAATTTACGTTGCATTTACTTTAAATATTCTCTGGTATAAAATTTCTATGTATAATAAACTCTGCTTAATAATAATTGAAAAAAATACACATGTAGTATATTTAGGACCATATATATAGCTTATGTGGCATGATTAAAGGTAATAATTCCCAAATCAATGGATGTTCTAATGATTCTCCCTCCCAATCATGCAGTCTTAGGCCAATAAACAATAGGAAGAAAAATAAAAATTTAGTCATACTTACGTTCACTGTACTGTAAGTTCTGTATCGAATAACAAGAACTTTCAGCTAGAGATTTGTATAATTTAGCTATTCCAGTAACTTGTACTTGATCTTGGGAGCATCTATGTAGTGGAGATAAATGCTCACTTAGTAGAGATGCATCTTTGTGTTCAAGATGAAACTGAATTCAAAAGTGTCTCATTTCCCCACATTGATTCTAATGCCATTGTCTATTAGCTCAAACTAATTTAGTCCCCTAGATATAGAAGACAGGAAATAGATAAACAGCTCTGCTTGTTGCATAATATTACACTTTTAAATTATAAAAATTCTGGGAATAACGTAAGAATTAGATGGTCATGTGGAATTGACATAAGAGTGGTTGACTCTTTTAAACAATATAACATTGTTTATATACAAGATCTGTTATTATATAATCGTGGGTCTTTTATTTGGAAGGATGCAGGATTCTGTTAGCATTTTGAATAGCTTGGACTCATAAACACTGAACTAAGCCTAGAATAGAACAGACTAACACTTACAGACTAACACAGACTAACATTTACTTTCAACCAGAGATATTGGGAGTAGAGACCAGAACTTTTAGGACATGCTTCAAAGCCATATCTATAATCACTTACATGTCTCTGCCCCAGTCACATCTCCTATAACCTCCTTCTAAGATACAGGAGGAAGAGCAGTCAAGTGTGGGTCTCAGGACAAACTGTGGGTTTTAAGACCAGAACCAATTTTCTAGTAGATCATCGTGGGCCTAGAGGAAGAATCCAAAGGATTCAAAACTGTCCATGAACTTTCCCACACAACTAACAAGGTTTTCCTAATTGGGGTTAAGACCTTCACTAGTAGTTGCATAAATTTCTGTAATTGCTTTTTAATTGGCCTTCCTTGTATGCCTTTCTCCTAATCTGTAACCAGCATTTGCTCTGTCTATAATTCTTCTCACCTACCTGCCCTTAGCCTCCTAGAGACTTCAACTTTAAGATGTGGTGACAAACTTGTAGAGTCTGTTTGTCATCAAATTTGAATTTTTTATTCAAACAGAGGTCTCAGTAAGGCCCCTAGTTAGCAAAGATCTACAACGGTTCTGCCTGACATGTAAACATATCTGAAATCACTTAACCTGACATGCAACATTTGCCCACTGTATCCTCAGCTGCCTTTCCATATGTCCAGTATTTCTCTCCATTCCACAACAACCTATTCTATAGCCTGATAATATCTGTTTCACCGCTTTCATTCCTTTACACAATTGTCCCCTTCAGTGTCACTGGTTTGGGCATCACAACTGATGGAGTATCCTATAGTTTCTTTTTTTTCTTTTTAATTCAAGTTTAAATCTTTGGAGAGAAGAAACCATTAATTTTAAACAGATATAGAACCAGAGATAGTCTGCAAATAGTAATAAAGATACTAGTGCAAGAAACCATATATATGAGACACATATACACAAACTTCTGTATAAAAGAATACCTAGTTAAATTGGGGAGGAAGAGGAGCAGGAGGAAGAGGAGGAAGAAGAGGTGAAGAAGGAGAAGTAAAAGGAAAAGGAGAAGGAGAAGAGAAGGAGGAGGAAAGGGATAGGGAGGAGGAAGGGACTAAGGAATAAGAGAAAATAATTTAGCTCAGAAAAAAGTCTAAGCTCTTGGAGTCCAAGGATTTTTACTATTACTCATGAAGATTTGGAAATACTACTAAAACACAATAGGAAGTGAATATCAGACTGTTATTATATCATATATTATATCATAATCATAAAAGTAGCTACAGAGAAACCTATATATAATTCACATTTCACAGTAGAGCTTTAAGTCATTCTGAAACAAAATATTTACCTGTGAAGTTACAAATGAAACAAACAAAAAACACTTGTTATTGGTAGATTTGGGGCCCAGGTAAACTATGCATGACAATCACAGTGAAGATGTTGACACTCTCAATGGGCGGGCTAGAGAGAATATATATTATGTCCTGGCCTGGATGGTTCTTATAGCAAGGGACAGTGAAAGAATGCTCCTTCATATTCCTGCTAGGGTAATGGTACTTTATACTCTCCCCCACAACAATCTAAAGTTAGGGATTTAGAGGGTCACCTTGGGAGCACTTTTCTGATAATAAAAAGAGCACATTCTTAATCTGCTAGTCTCTTCTGAGTCCTGAAACCCAATCAACATCAAGACTAGAAGGAGGCAGCCTGGAGACATTGGCCATCAGAAGGATATAAAGGAAACTTGAGGGGAGTATTTTCTTTTAGAAAACAGAATTCAACGACATAATCCTTCTCTCTTTTTACTATTGAAGGAGATATGTGTGAGTGGGACTTTGATTGTTTTCCCCTCTTACCAGTGTAAAGCTCAGTGATATACAAATAGAATTATATTATGCGAGCCCTCCTTAAACATAAAAAGCAAAATAGTTAATCTGACTAATCGTTTAGTTTTACATACCCAATAATTCATTTTTCTTCATCGTCGATGAGGCTGTATGTTTATATTTCTCATGGTGACAACAAGTGCCAGGAATCCACCTTCAATGATGCAGACTGCAAACATTTTATTGTTTGCCAGTGTCATTTCAGATGATAGTGGCATTTGATAAAATTTGTCAGTGACTTGACAAACTGCCTTTTATAATTAAATCTAACCAATATGCAATATGAATTCTTAATCAGATTTATGACCTTACTATTATTGTAATGGAAAAAATTTTAGCCGCTTCCAGCTAATGAAATTTGTCTTATTCCTTTGACAATTTCCTACATCTGCATCCATAACCTTAAGCCCAGACAGTGTCCTCCATGCAAGCAAACACACTTACTATTGGGAAGAAATTGAATTTGGTTGTGCATCTGATCTTAACTGGCCAGGCGTCTAGGGAGGATACATTTAGCAGTGATCACTGAAGGGAAGGGTGGATCTGGCTATTTATAAACAAAGTAAAATGAACAGTTAGCTTTATTTTCCCCAGTTGAAATAAGGAAACTATTCTTATAAATTAGCATATAAAATGAATCATAAAAGAATCTAAAAAATCTTTCCCAAATGATTGATCCCACTGTTACATTAAAATTAACACATCTGTTTTGGTTAACATTCTGAGTTGTTTCATCAAATTCCTTTTTTTTTTGAAGTGAAATCCAATGAACAAAGCACTGTATCTTTTTCTTGTGGAGTAAGTTATGCGTGCTTCTTATAATGACCGATAGCCACTGTGGGAACGACAGACTTATATCTAACTTGGCTGCTGTCCTTACCTATAGTTTAAGTAAACTGTCTTATAAGTGATATTTTCATGATACTGTAAAAGGCTTCCCTCGATTAAAAAAAATTATAAATTCCTCACTCATTATCAAGGTAACCAAAATGCTACTCTCCATTCCAGGAGCCATTTATTCTTTATTCATTTATCAAATAATAACTAGTACAAAGTATACTCTGATCCTTGCCCTAGAATTAATAACAACAACAGCAGCAGCAGCAGTAATAATAATAATAATAATAATAACAAGGACCAAGAACAGAGCTTCAAATTTCAAAGCTCCATGTCTAGTATGGGAATTGAGAATATACACAATTAAAATACAGTGAAAAGAAGGCCATGATAAGGGAGGGATGGGATTATAACACCATTAAGGACTTTTTACTTCAAATTACAAGTTTTGTTTCTTTTCAAGAGTCTTTTTAAAAATCGTTACTAGTTTTGGGAAATGTGATATATCATTAGATGAACATTTAGCACCTTAGCGCTTCAAAAAAAAGATACCATCTTCTAATAGTAATTGAAATATCTACATTTTAGTCCCAAATATTTTTAATTAACTGTGGAACCCAGAGCAATTCATTTTTCTGAAAAACAGATATATGTGACTATACATATATATTAAAGAATTCTTAGAGTTCAATAATTCTAATAGAATATGATTAAGGATGACAAAATAACAATGAACTGTCATTCAGAGTGAGGAAAACTTGATTTTTCTTCTCAACTTTATTCAAATGAAAATATTTTGCAATAGTAGTTAATTATTTCAAGATCCATTCTTATCTTGTAGGTTTGCCAGGATTTATTAAGATATGTAAAGTGTCCAGTATAGTTCCTATCACCTCATTTGTCATCAACTTGCTGCCCTCTGCAACACACAAACACACACACACACACACACACACACACACACACACACAACCCATCTCCTTCTTACAACTTAGGTCACTTTATGTGTAAGAGCCACGATGGTGAATGCACGTACGTATTCTTTGTTAGAACAAGTTGAGATAGTTTCATGGGAATCCTTTGAGCACAGAGAGATTGGCCAAGGAAGGTCCAGTGACTTTGAGTGGCTGAGAAGCACATCATATTAAGATAAAGTCCAGATATGGGGAGAGAAGAAAAAGAAGCTTGCAAATCTGTCAAAAGGCACAAACTGTATTTTTGAAGTTCCTTTCACTTGATTAATGGGTGTACATTTATTGAATATATTTTCTGTGCCCATTGGTCTTGTTGACATTTGAAGTAGAGAATTCAAAACAAGTCCAAAAAAGATACAATTGTGTAAATTGACCATTTTACTCATGACTAACAATGGGTTTTAGATTCTTATTGAACAGTTTATCAAAAGTAAGTCATGGCTATGTACCAAAGTGAGAATTGGACAAAGTCACCATTGTAACATTAATTTTATATCCAAAAAGTTCTTCAGTTATGCATGGAATCATCACAGATGTGAAATATATATATTTATATTTATACTTACTTTTACATTGTTATCAAGATAAATCCTACACAGTAAAGTGTACTAATCTTAAATACAGAACTTGATTTTTTTTTTTACATGTGTACACCTTAAGCACTCATCACCCAGATTATGATATAAAATATTTCCGGTTTATAATAGAATTTTATCTCCTATTAATTGTCTTCATTATCTCTAAACTTTAGGGCAGGCAACTTGATTCTGAACCCTCTGTATTATTCTATAATAATAATAAATGAAAAAATCCTGAAATATTTTTTAAAAAACCTCTTTTGCTTAACCACCTGCAGAAAAATTACATTCTATTCAAGCTCAGATATTCAGAACTTCTAATAGTGGCATTTGTAAAAACAACAGAATTCTAGAGTTTAGACCAAAATCTGCCAATTTCTGCCTGTGACTCTAGACAAGCATCCTTTTTGTGTTTTAGTTTTGTAATCTGTAAAATAATGAAATAGTAATTCTTAGCCTATAACTTACAAGAACATTTTAACAATCAAATGATAAAATGCATATGGTAATTCATTTTAAATGACTATAAAAACTATTAAAAAAGACTATAAAAGACTATAAGAACCAGTATTACTCTTTTATCAGACCAAATAGTTTGGAACATTTCAAATTATTCTGATTTTTTCCCCAAAGGAAAAAGTTGCTATCTCCTAATTGAGAAACTACTGAAGCTTTTTTCTAATAATCAACTGTTTATACTTTGTTTACTCTTACTCAGTTTCATCCTATTAACAAATATCTTCTTCATAAAATTTTCCCTTTGAGTATTCATGCTTTTTCTGGCTTTTCTGCTGCATCAGTGATTATTGTGGTATATTAAAAATAGATTTTAATCATTTAATAATCATGATAGTAACAAGTGACTAGTGAGTCTCATTTAGAGGTGTTTCTCAGAAAAAACTAGTAAGCCTTTTGCAATCTATAGATAAAAATTCTGAGAAATGTAAAGTTGATCATAAAAATCATTTGCTCTCTAAAACTTATATTTTTAAACAGGAGACACCTGTATCATGTAAAAAATATTCTTTGATGCATATGCCATTTATGGTAATTTTAAAAAAATTTCTATTTGAATTCATGCATATATACCTCTTATGGACAACTTCGCGACTTTGTTTTCAGAAAAGTATTTCTGTTTTTATTTCTTTCTATATACTACACGTGCTGAGGTAAAGAGCTAAACTTTCTAGACTGTTTAAATGTCTTTTGAAAAAATCTCCCAAGTTGGGAAAATAACACCGATGTACAAAAAAATTGAAAATCAATATTTGAATCAAATTATTTTGTTTTTCACTCAAATAGAAATTTTTTTCCCAAGAGAAAAATGTAAACAGAAGGTAGAAAATTGTGTTATTTTTGAAGTCCAACTACTTTTGATAGCAATGGTTTATTTTCATTCTTTAAAGTGAACAAAAATAAGCTGGGTGCTCACCCTCATTACTTTCATGAAAAATTTTCCCTATGCATATTATTCCCTGGGAAATCCAGATGTCCTGAACCATTTGGTCAATATAACATTTGAAAGAAGCCTGATGAAAACTACACAAAAAGTGGAAGCCTCCATAAACAGCCAATGGCATATGTCTACCACAAACAGTCAGTTTACATGGTCTAGTAGAGGTTCAATCAGATCACACACTAAATCATTTTATCTAATGTCTCAAATAAATACATTGAAATAGGTGCTCTTATATATTTGGGACTTTGGAACTGAATTTACAAATCTGCATCCTAAAAATCAATTTGGGACTAGAAAAGTCATCTAAAAAAAAAAAAAGTCTGAATGGATTTGGCAGTGATCCAAGATTTAGCTTCAATCACTATTCCACAGATATATTGTCTTTACCTCAGCCTATTCACATGTGTGTTACCTGCTTTAAACCTGAAGCTATTTGTACTTGTGACCCACTGTAATAATTTGCCAATTACTTTGAAATAATTTATTAATTGAAAGAACAGAGGAAGAAGCAATTTATTCCTTTTGAACATCAATTTTATCACCTGTGAAACGACAGTAACAACATGAATTCCATGATGTCCATCTGAGGATTCCTGTACCAAAGCTTCACAGAGAGAGTGCTCTCAGGAGAAAGGGAATACAAAGCATGAATGAAACAGGGATGAATAAGCTAAGCGAGTGTCTGTCCTCAGCTGGAGACCAGTTTCAGCCTCAGTGTGATCCCATGGAAAGTATAAGGAGTAAAAAATACCCAGAACTGGTCCCACTTTGAGGCAAGGCAGCTAGCTTTTGTAATCTCTGTCAGTCAGTCAGTCTGTCAGTTAGTCAGTCAATTAGTTAGTCAGTCAGTCAGTCATGGCCTGTGGGTGAGATGAGGAGGTGGGGTGAGCAGTGTATAAGTTCCTGGGTGAAGTGGCTTCCCTTCGATGGAAGGCAAATGTCTATTAGCCATGAGCTGCAAACCCTCACACTACCAGGGGGTGACACCTTGGCCGGTAAAGGGGATCTGGTTGGGGCATCAACAGTGTCCACTATAAAGAATACATATGATGATGTATATGAAGCATAAGCACAATATTTGGGAGGCAGAAAATGCTCAATCAATATTTCTATAAAACAATAAACCATTTAGTATGGTTACAAGAAAGGGTGGCCAGTGAGAATTAAGATGACTAAAAGTTTGTTCCTTATTCTGAATGTAAAGGGGAGGCAGTCAAATTTCAAACAGAAAATGATATATTTGGATGTTAAGAGAGAAAATTCTAGTGACTATGTGGAGAAATGTTTGAAGGCAGAGTATGAGAGGCAGGGAGAAAGATTAGAATACTATTGTGAAAGTCTGGGAGAGAGAGGATGAGTCTAAATTAAAACATTGACAAAATAGAAAAAAGGAAAAAAAAAAGAGAAAGGGAGAACACATCAAAGCTTATGATGGCTACTCCCCAAAATAGTTCATTTATTATATACTAGGGTAAGAGGTGGCAAAGAATATAATTAATAATTACAATAAAATGGCATTTTGCTTCCCCTAGCCACTCTGAAATAGGGACTACATTTTAAACTGTTATAACAAACTTTATAACATAATTATTTCATTTGTCTCCTTTCTTATCAATCTGTTTCATAACTAAAGTTATAGAATCAACTCAGTGTTGGAGAATGATAAAGAAAGATTGTGCCTATTCTCCAAACCTAAAGAACATTATGTGCCAGTTTTACAAATAACCAATGCATTTGACCAGGTGACTGCTTCTACTTCTTTGCTTTTCACTGAATTTACTGACTTATTGATCAAACACACCATTCTCTATATAAGTCCAATATAATTATCTGGGCAATGGTAATTATATTGAGTATTTGATTATTTTTTTTGTTTTGATTTCTAAAAAAACCCCTATAATCTTAAATTCTAGAGCCATGGCATTTTTCCTTCACTCCTGTGGAATCTTCAGAACCCCATTCAGTTTTGTTGGCCTTCATCACAGTCTCAGTGGAAGACACCCCAGTCTCATTCAGTTTCTTTGGTACTTGTATTTCTTTAACCATGAACCTGACATGCACACTTTTGAGAACCATGTGTGCCCTCAAACATCTAAGATTTGAGAGGAATCTTTGAACACTTTCAAATTTTCTATGAGTTTTCACCATTCACTTTCTGAGTGAGGTATTTGTTGTTGGCTTTATTTTTTGTCTACAGACCAAGGGAAGAATTCAGTCTTTACAGTGCTTTAGAAAGCTGATGTCTAAATAGAAAAAAAAAGTTTAATTAATTATACTACATGCAATTTAATAAGCAAAATGAAAAATAAGTAGCATAAACTTTGCCCATAAAAGAATCTCTTCATCTGATTTGAAATGAGTTGCATAAGTCACATTTGCATAAGGCATTGAAGTGTTTTGTGGAAATTTTAGTTGTTTTATATTTTAATATGTTATGGTATAAAATTAGATCAACTGAAATATTTAATTATCTGTTAATATTTTGTAGAATTAAGTTTGAGGGTTTTTTTTATTGGCATGAGAAAAAAATTAGATAGATGCTTTACTCATGGGGAAACAGTATTTACTGTTATTAATAGCATTTGTCAACTAAACTCATTCTTCACAGCTGGTTCTCAAGACTTTTTTAGTACTGCTCTTGGAATTTGTCAGTTCATGAAAGATATACTGAATAATCCTCTACCCAAGAATCTATGCTAGGTGCTACTGGGATGTACATATGGATGAAATGCTGTCGGCTTTCAGATATCTTAAAATGTATTATTTGTGACAACTGCACAAAACAGACCCGAACAGAGTAAGACCACTGGAAATCCACCTGGTATTATGAGAATTAAGCCAATGACCATAAACCCTTGAGGGAACTTGAGAGAACTAAGATTAGAAGGTAGAGAAAGAATTACAGAGCAAATAAGAAAGAAAAAATAATATGAGCAAATATATGATAAAAACTATAAAAAATAAACAAAGGTTTAAAAAATGGTTTAAGCATCTGGAATTTTTTTTAAAGCTGCTGCAGTTTCATTTCTAAGGGTGGGGAAATGTGAGAAGTTTTAGAAACACATGTATTTGATATTAAGTCAAAACATTTGAACGTTAAATAAAGTTGTTTCTTTTTTATTACCCATATATTTGCTTATCTATATATTTGCTTAACTGAAAACACAACTTTAGCCAAATTTCCTCAAAATTTATGGCTATGAAGTAGCAATATTTGTAATATTACTATCTTCCAACACCTTTATTCTTCTCTCAGAAAAATAGTATTAAAACTTACAGCTAAAAAAATTAATGTTCAGCAATCCATCAATGAAATGATAGCACTTATTATTCCATGATACAAACATTTTAGTGACCCATATAATGCATGTAACTCTATCTTTAAAATAATAAAAAACATTTGACTAAAAAACTTACAGTCTTTAAACTGTGAGCATTTCTTGATTATGTATTAATTGACAATCAAGAATAAAGGCATATTTGCATGCTAGGAATAATGACACATTAAATCTGTTGAAACTTTCTTTGAAAAAATTCCAAACTTAAATATTTTATTTCTATGCAATATATATGGGCTATATATTCTTATCCTTCTTTGATATATGGAGAAATTTACTTGCTCAATGCCTCTGTACTCTGGGGTCTTATAGAAACAGAAAGGAGAATTCTTTAGTGTGAATAGTGACTTAGAGAAACATATGTGTTCAGGTTAGACCTTACAGGAAATGGTAAGGTAACTAGAGTTTATTCTAATGACAATGAGAAGTTATTTGAAGGATAAAAGCAAAACAGTAACATGACCTGGCATATAACAGGTACTCAATATAACTATACTAAAAAAAAATTAATGCAATTAAAACTTTCCTATATTTATGTTTCATATGCTGATTTTTTAATATTTTAAGTAAATATTTAAGTGAAAACTACTTGTGAATACAAAATACATGATTTGACTAGTTGCTTTTTTTTTTCATACTAATGTTTGGTCAGGGTTCTCAATTCAGAGAAAAACTCATCTGAAATAGATAGGAACACATTATTAGCATTCAATCCTAATGCTGGATTCATTTAATGTTAATGTCATAATTACTTAACAAAAATTTTATGTTTTGAAAGATAATTCCTATTATACATAGCTATCATAATTTCTGAAGAGGTGAGCAAAGAATCCTAAAGTGTGGAAGTGGCAAAATCTGCCCGGAGTATATGAGCAACTAAAAGAAACTAGAAATAATATTGCATTTAAACTGAAAAAAAAATGTTACAAGTGACTTTATATCTGTTTTAAACTTTTGTTTTGTATCATTTTTGATCCTAACAATAATAGAAACCAAGAAATAAGTTTCATGAAATTTCATGCTATAAGAGATGGCAGGCTCAGAATTTCATCCAAATAATAAACTGGTATACCACATTCAAATCATCGTGTTAATAGAATTCAAATGAAATGTGTCTGCTTGATTGATTAATATTACATTTGGTTTCCTTTCCCTTGGTGAAACCATCCTCTCTTCTCACCCAAGGCAGTTTATGCTTTGCCAATTCAATATACTAAAATCAGCTCTTAGATGCTGCAGGTTTACTTCATTTGGATGATTTTATTGATAATCCTTTCGAGACTATGCAAGCGATTGTGATCACCAAAATGCATTTAGATTATTGTACATTATTTTATGCAAAGGAGTATAATCTTTGCCATGCTAGTCTTCCACTCCCCATAGTTGTAGCCGCTTGTTTCCCATATATGGGTCAGAAGCTATCTCAGGCTCTGGGATTAATCCTCTCCTAATCCAGAGGAATTTAAACTCTAATAAACACAATTTAAGAAGGATGGAGTAATTTTTAACAAGATCTAATAACTCATTTTTTTAATCTTATTCCTATGACTATCTTTGACCTTGTATTCAATTCTAATAACATTACACATTTTTGTTCCAATAAGGTAGTTTATCTTTTTTAAAAATTGATGGAGTCTCCAATACATCTCTGAATATTAAGGCTACCAAACTCTCCTTCTCTTGATTTTTTTCTAGTATATGATTTTTTTTCCACTAATAAAATGAAGCCTACATGTAAGAATCTCTATTAAGCATGGCTTCCTAAGAGAATACGTTCTCTCTGGCAAAAATATCACTTGTTCTGGAAGTTCTTAGGTCATGCTCAGCTGGCTACTAGGATTGAAAATTATTTTCTACATAAAGGGAGAATATTATACTTGGCTAGGGCTGACCAATATACACAGAATGTGGAAGGAAAACATTAGTAAGTACAACTGGGGAACAGCACCTGGAGGAGAAGTGCTTCTTGCACGCTCTGAGTTGCTACAGTTGCTGGTTGAGTGACTTCAAAAAATACAGGAAAGAGGAAAGAATGACCTAATGTTCAGCTATGTCTCCATGGAGGAAAGTGTTATACCTGATTTGTTTTAAACCACCTGCACAAATAGGCTATAGGTAGACTTACCTATTTGCACCAAAGTACAGGGAAAAAATTTAATGAATAGACTGGCAAAAAGAATAAGTTTCTGAGAAGGGTTTCCTAATGATAATGTAGATTAGAGATGTTTACTCAACAAAGTATTGATCTCTAAGATGAAAGGAAGTATTACAAATGCATGCTTCATTAGAGATACTTCTCTTCTTTCCTTCCTTCCTTCTTTCCTTTCTGCCATCCTTTCTTCATTTCTTCCCTTCTCATTACACTTGTCACTTTTCCTCTAATCTTGTCCCCTCCCCTCTTTATTCTCTGATGCCTTGAAGATAATTAATAATTCATCTGACAGGAAGTATACAGAAGCCATATTCAAGACTGGTTTGCAGAACTGCATTAATAGAGTCTCATTAAAGGCCCTCAAACTCACCAGGGCACAGACTTTGTTCAACCTTTCCTCCTTTCCTAACCCATGTTGCCCTTTTACTCTCATTTCCTCTCCTAGCATTTTTTTGTTGTTTTCCACTTAAATTATCTGCAATTAGCCAGCCCTGTAGAGCATCTCAGAAAGGTGTGGACAGTAGAATTTATGAAGAATCATGGAAATGTGTAAATATGACCAAAAGAAATGAGTCCTCAAAGGCTTTGAAATGAAATTGTAAGTCAGCTTTTATTACAGGTTCATTTTGATTTCTGACAATTTACATTTTTAAAAAGCATATTAAATCAGATCTATTGTTATTTTTTTCTTTCTAATCTACTGTAAACTTATCCAGCTCTGTATTTCTAATACCTAGAATAGCAACTGGGTCATAGTACTTAATTATCAAATAGGATTAAATGAAAATATACATTATTTAAAATATATTTAGCTTTTATTTCTTATTTCATCATTGATAATAAAAATATCTTTAATAATAGTTCATAATGGGCAAGGAGAATTATAAATTTAAATTAATTTTTAGGCAGTTATTTCTCTCTCCCTCATAAAATGTCATAGAAGAAAATAATTCTCTTTAAGTTTTCTTTTATTTTTTAAGTAGAATTATTAAGGCAGTGTTCAGTTTTCACACATCTTAAGAGAGATAATGCTTTGGATTTAGAGAATGATAAATATAGGCAAAGAAAAAGCACAAGTGAAAAATTAAACAAGGTAGAAATCACACTCTCCATATGTTCAAAAACTATATACAGAAATAATTTGTTGACCATTCGTGATGCAGAGTACACTCTAGTTCCCATGGGGACATTTAGGACATAAAAATGTGACATAGGCTGAAAAGAAACACATTTTATGTTGCTTTGAAGCATGAGTTCACACTGAGGCTGTGTCCTGCTGGTAGCAGCACTCAGCATTCGGGGTAAGGATGGACCGGGGGAGGGAGGTAGTGAGAGAAAAGGCAGGTTGTTCCAGGCAGAGTAAAGACATTCACAAAGGCCAGGAGTATTGCATATTCAAGAACATGCAGCCAGCACCGATTTTCCAGATCTAGAAAACTAAGGGCCAAGCAAAGCAACAGGGCAGAACTGTCAGTTGGGTTTAGATCATAGTCACTTGTTTGATTGTTAGCCTGAAAAGGCAGCTAAAGTCCCAGAACTCTTTTGCCAGGCTTGACCTCAGAGTCCGTCCATGCGTACACATGTAAGCAGAGTAGAGAGCTCACCACACTGCCTGTTTCCAGAAATTCAAAAAATGCTTTCTTTCCTACCCCTTCCTGCTTTGTCACTCTGCTTTTGTGCTTTAATACAAACATTAGAGACTCATCAGTCTTTAAAACAAAAAGTAACAACAATAATTGCAAAAACCACTTTCCAGAAAGTAATATATTAAATTCACCATCCCATTAATCGCATTTCTTTCCAACTAAAAATGGAATGGAAAAGAGGAATAATTTTAGAGGCTGGGACATTGGGTACAAAAGGCAGTGCTGGGTAGGTAGGCACAGAAGTGGAAAATTGGAAAGTCTAGGCTGCTTTTATGCAGACAGGTAAACTCAGAAATCCTGGACAAACAGGCAAACAGTGCACAAAATATAAACTGATTTAGTAAGCAGCTATTGATATTTACTCTGAATCTTGTGAAAGGTGCTGCATATTATGCAAAAATGCATAGGACACAGCCACTTCCTTCAGATTACATATGCTCAATGCAGAAAAATATCAGCATGCCTAGAAGCTGAGTGTATAAACTACTGAGTGTTCAGTTGGGATTCTGGTTTTAGTCCTGTGTTCTAGCTTGCCTTCTCTAAGGGACATGAACTCTTTTAGGCAAGGCCTAAAAGTATTTTTCATGGGGGCATCCTGAAGCAGTGATGACAAACATGGCAGTCTGGATCTGTTTCTTCTCTATTGTAACCTTAATTAGGTAGCTTGACTGTTCTTTCCTCATTTTTAAAGTGAGAAATATACCAGTACCTTCCTCATAGGTTGTTGGAAGGGTTAATTATTTGAATACTTGTAAAGCCCTTGGAAGAGGTTCTGACATGTAGTAAGTGCTGTAGAAGTATTAGCTGTTATTATTGCACCCAGGAATTGCAAAATTAAAAGGAGCAACATGAATGAAACTAGCAACATTCTGGTGTGACTTTTACAAAAACAACAGAGAAAGACAAGTTCACTTTTTAAGAATTTAGCCACTTTTCAACATCAGACATGTCCCAAATCTAATTAATAACTTAAATAATAACATTTTAAAAGATGATTTTTGGCCACTCAGGTCTTAGCTTACATTGTATTAGTCTAAACACTTGGGCAACCAAAACCAAAAAATAATAAAATAAAACAAACTTTAAAAAATAGGATCGCAGCTCCACTACAAACTTCTTCTCAGAAGAATGTGTTGATAGAATAACCATAGTTCAACCCCATTAAAGTGACAATGATGGTCTTATTGATTTTTATTTTATGTCCTATTGAATTTTGCCCCAGGGAAGTCATTTTATCTTAAATTCCCAGCAAGAGAACCTCCCATCCCATTTGTGGCACAGGAGGCTACAAGTGAATCTAGGAAATCTGCCCTGTGCTTGTCAGTCTGCTCAGCCAATTTTGTGTTGTGAGAGAACCCCAGTAGAGATGTCTTTGGTTGGAGGCCCTTCCCTTGGAGTGAGCTGGATCGGTCAGCACCTATCCATCATCCCTGAAGCACATACAGCCAGTTGATCATTGAAATATCACAACAGTACCAATCAAAAAAAGCTGTGTGGTGGTAAATAAGGAGCTTGTTGACATTGGGCCCACTTTCCAAACTAAGTCTTTGGTGACAAGTGGAATCTGACATTGTGTGTTGAGTCTCTAGATAGGTTAATGGCACAATGAGATTCATAAAATATTCATACTAATTGAAAGTGACAGAAGCATATAAGATTTAAGGAAACAAAGATAGAAATAGACCAGAACTGGTTTAGAGGCACTAAGAAAATATTCTTAGAGATAAAACAGAGACCAAATTATGTGAAGTGGGACCAATTATATAAATTATTATGAAAACAATGGTTTTTGTCAACAATAACGATTATATGCAAAAAAATGTTTTTGGAAGTATTATAAAAACTGTCTGTGGTTTATCTCCTGTCTGGGGACATTTATACTCATTATAGACATTGTCAAATCAAATGACTTGAGTCATTTTATCTTACTTATTTTGATTTCAGACCATGTACAGACAGGACATCAGAATGAAGTCCTGTCTACTTATAAAACACATTTGACTTAATTTTTAAGTCAATTCATTGTGAATATTTACAGGTGAATTTGTTAATTATTTTTGGCAAGATGTCAAAATATGCTTATGCACCATATAAATGGATTAAGCACGTCTCACCATTCTTTTTGTTTGTTTGTTTTCTTTGACTTCTTTTGGAACATGTCCTCTAGTTACAATTATGAGCAGAGATATAATGGGACAAACCCAAATTACTGAGTAATTTACTCAATTAGTAGATGGGTCATTTTCTCTCTTAATGACAAATAGGTTCTTCACCATTATCTAGAAGGAAGATAGCTAATGGAGTCATCAGGAAACCTGCCTTGTTGTCCCAGCTCTGTCAGTGATTATCTATGAACCAGGGCAAATCATTTCATTCTCTAGTTTCCTTATCTATGAGAATTTCTTTTAGATGATCCCAAAGGTTACTTTCAACCCTGGATCTCCATAATTCCAAGTTCAGGGAACTATCTAGGACCATTAGATGTGAATTGAGAAGACTAAACTACCCTTTTGCAAAAGAGGGGCTGATTTAACTGCATTTTTCCATATTTTAAAGTTTGTACAGTCAAGTCTTCAAAGACTACTTGTCACAATGACTTCCAATAACTTGTTAGAGTTCTCCATTAGTTCTTTTCATTTTTGTCTGAATTCCCATCGCACTTTAAATCCACATCACTAATTCTAATTTTTATTGATTTGATTATTGTTATGATAAAAAATAATGTATTCATATTATAAAAGCAAATGAAATTAAAAATTTATACAAGAATAGATTGCTACTCTAAATCCAGAAAAAAAATTCTTGAATAGCCTTGTGGAAATTTCTCACTTATTTTAAACACACACCAAGAAATAGATATTCACACACATTCTTTAGATACTATTTAATATCTTATTTATTTGAGTTAACATGTTTTTAAATTTTTCCATATTTATACAGTTTATCACATTTTTAAAATAGTGGCCTATATTTAAATATTTTTTAATTCTTAATTTTCTTTGATGGATATTTGGTTGTTTGGTTTTGCTTCAGTAATTTTTCTTCCTATTTTACTGAGATATAATTGACAAATAACATTGTGTAAATTTAAGGCGTCCAATGTGGTATAGGTATATATTGTGAAATGATTACCATGAGAAAGTTAGTTAATACATTCATCACCACACATAGTTACCATGTGTGTGTGTGTGTGTGTGTGTGTGTGTGTGTGTGTGTGTGTGTGCACATGTGTGTGGTGAGAACATTTAAAATCTACTTTTGGCATATTTCAAACATATAATATAGTGTTGCCAACTATTGTTACCATGTTATACATTAGCTCCCCAGAATTGATTCATCTTTTCTGCAGTGATTTTGAGGTTTAGGTGCTCTTTATCTTCAAACTTATGTTGAGGGCATGATTATTTTTGTGTATTTTCATTTCTTTTCCTTGTTGTTTTTTTTTACTACTACAAAAAATGTTTTTTTGGAAATTAATTGCATGCCGAGAAGGAACCTAATGAAGAAATTATGACTTGCTCACTAAAGAATATTTCAAACTTAGAAAATTTATATTTATAACTTGAAATAAGACCCTAAATAGAGCATTGCTAGCATTCACAAAATTAAATTCTTAGTGTCTATTACTGAAATGAATTGAGACAAATGCTGATAAGGACAGGATATAAATAAACTTCTGTCACTAAGTGTTTCCTTGTTTGAATAACCAGAAAAAGACCCAGGCTCCTGGTTAGCATTTTTTGTAGACTTGAATATGCTTTATAAACAAAATCAGCCAAAGTAAAGATAGCCTGGACCCAGTAAAGAATCTGGCCCACACGAAGACTATTGAGCAATGGCAAAAGATGGAGCATTTCAATTTTAAATAGAGCTTGTTCCAATACATTCATGCTCTTTGATTAACTTGTTTACCAAGTTGGGGTCAGATCTCCTACTTGTCCCAAACTAGCTTAATAGCTTTGCTAAAATGGATTCTTAATGCTGGATCCTTACCTTTTGATTCACTAGTTTGCCATTCTTCTTGCCTATATTCTCATTTTTGGGTTCATGGACACATCCAAGGATTAAAGGAAATCAACCTAACTAATAACTAAGAGGTAGTATACCGCCTTCATTTTTTAAAAGAGTTATGTATTCATATTTCATCACAAAATCTTCACTTCTGTTTCTCTCTTTGTGCTTCTTCTTGTTCCACAACAATTTGCAGGAATAGGAAGCCACTGCAGAGAAGATAACATAGAGCAACAGGAGGCCTTTCTAACCTCAGCTAACAACAGCACCTATTGTCACTTTTCTCCCAGAAACTGCAGGTTAAGAAAATGTTCTCTATAGCAAATGATCTCAGGGACAACACTGGTTTAGCTCAGATTTATGTCTTCTTACCCAACATCCATCAGTACTTCTTTCTCACAGAGTTCAGAAAAAGCTTATTAACTTTCACAATCGTGCTAAACAACAATCACTGACTAAAATCCCTCACTATATGTTCTTGCTAACTTTCCTAATCATTGAGGTACAAAGGTCTCTAAGACTATATGTAAAATAAAAGCAAGTTAAATAGTACTTCCTTAACCATGGAAACCTATCTTGAGGAGGAGCAGTTCATTTTAAAGACAAAGAGTGAACATTCTGGACACTGGACACCGTTCTCTTTCTGCTAATTTCTGGCTTGGTTATGAAGGCCATTCTTCCTGCAAAGTTTTCACTGGAAAATGTGCGCTGTTAAGGGAAGTGTTCTAAAGTGTGAAATACTTTTACACCTTTATTGAAACTCCCTGAAGACGTTTGTTTTCATTTAGTCACAGTCTATGTTTTGCTGCCACTTAAACTCATTTTACCGAAACTTCCACTAAACTTTACTAGCTGTATTTCACTTGAATAGATTTACACAAATTCATTCATATATGAATTCTATGTGGCCAGATAACTTTTTAAATTTGTAATGCAACTAATCACAGCATGTATATTGATACCTGTTTTTAATTTAATCTTCAGATTAAATTGATTTATCTTCAGATTTAATTCTAGCTAAATATTTTGGCCCATCTGCATGAGCAGAAGAGAAATAGAAAGAATGCGAAAAGAGAATTCTTTAAAAGATAAAGACTGAGAAAATTAAAATCACAAAGTTTCCAAAGTTGTCATATTTATTATTTTGCTACTTAAAGTTCACAGAGTAAGAATTATCTTTTTGTGTCAAACACTGATTTTTATTCCCCCCAGATTCTGTCTTTAAAAGAAACGTTGCTAGAGAAGTAAACGTTCTCATCTTTCTATTTATCTCAGAACTGAGTACAATCTTGGGTACCTTACATTGTTGAAACTAAGAATTGCCTTGTTTTAAGCCACTACTGATTCTTTACATCACTGAATAAATGTGTACACATGGCAGTCAGTGTTTCTAAATTTAGCACTCTCAAACTTCAAAGGAATTATTTACTCCAGTCTTTAAGGATTTTTAATTAAATGTCCTCTCAAAAATATCAACTACTTTTTTTTTTCCTTATAGTTTCTCAAATATTTTACATAAACCTCTATACTTATATATGTAGCATACTCTCCAAGAGGAAATTGCATGGATTTTGAGAAAACTGAAATGAAATAAAATATGACTGTTTTAATTCCTATTATTAACTCTAAAAATTTTCAGAATGAACAATTTGTTGCCATTGTGTTTGTATTTTATTTCTGAATAAGGTTTTAACTAAGTATCTTTCAAAGACTCCCTCAGATAGCTATGAAATTATTCTTCTAAAGGACTAATGACCCACCTTTACTACCTGCCAACAGTCTTTGAAGAAGATGGGTGTATTTTCAGTTTGTTTTAAAATTAGGAGATAAAATTTCCTTGTTAATGTTCTTAGCAAAATTCCTTTTCATGTTAAAATATCATCCTGATGTAGTCATTAAACAATGATTTATTTTATGTTGGGGAGGGGAGTGTGGATAGGATGTAATGAAAGATCATTAGCTATGCAACTGTATTTCCTAATTTTTGCCCTCATAATCTATCCAAGAATAAAGCAAGCCTTAAGAAAAGAACGTTGTAGGTTTCTAAATTTCAGAGTCACCAGCAGTCCTAGTGCCAAAATTATTTCCTTACATAAACAAAATCTTCATTTTGATTGCAATTAGAAGATTATATTGTTCAGGATCAGAAGGTACTTTTTGACATTAGCAAATATTCCAACTGATTTTCATCTTGTAAAAAAATTTAATAGCAAAATGATAACAATCTAGATCGATGGTATAGCATGACTGCAGTAGAATGATTTATGCTTTTCTGTGTAAACATTAGTGATGTCTCCATTGACAGGCTTGCTTTGACAATTGATCATAAAAAGATGCTCACTCTTGGCAGGGGAAGAAGTAAAACATCTGGTTTAATAGATGCTGATGCACAAGCAGGGATGTCAATCACCTTCAGATTGGATTGTTTGGATTTGCTGCTAAGTGGAAATTTGCAGATTTGATTATTAAAATGACAAAGCAATCCTCTATAGTGCCCATGAGGATAAACATTATTTGAAAAATAGGGCCAATGCCCATGTTTTAGTATTCAGAAACTCAATCTACTTCCTTCAAAGTCAGTTTAAGTAGATAGTCTTTTTTCTCCTCCCCAAATGATTCTCAGCCCAGGAAATCTGACTTGTTAAATGCAATGGCTATTGGTGGCCTCATATCCAGAGATGGAATCTAAAGGGACTTTTTACTTGAATATCATCTTTACAAGGCCCTGGAAAGCAAATTGCCATGTTTATGTCATAAATTAATATTTAAGACACCTAGCAAGAGAATTAGAATAGGTGTGTAATAGTAATAATATAAATATTATTTTAGGTAGAACGAAAGGTATGATAGATTAAAAACTCATGGACAGTACTCTCACTCTGCTGTTTAGATGCATTCGATTTTTTTTTTCACATACACATAAACATATTAGAAAGAATACACCCAAATAAGTAAAAGTAATCATACTGGAAAGACATATTTTAGAATTCTGCCAGGATGGTTTTTGAAGTAAAAGAGCAAACTTTTCTCCTCAGTTCAAATTCATATATTGTTTTTGACCTCAAATATTTCATTATAGGTTAGATTTAAAGAAATAGTTCCAATTTTTAAAATTATATTTGTGTGTGTGTGTTTCTGTTTCAGAGCATTCTAACCCCATGTGTGTAAAGTAGATTTGACTTATAAAATTTCTTCATAAGTCAACAGATACATATGTATGCATATACATATATATATACATTAAAATGTATATATATATACACATTAAAAATGTGTGTGTAAATATATATACAATGTTTATATATACATATATATAAACATTAAAAATGTTAGGCTTCTCTTAATTTTCAAAAGTCTGAAAACAGTATAGTCACAATGATTCTCCAAGGATTTTATCCCTTATTGCACAAAAAGCAAATTATTCCCTTCAAGATCCTTATATCATTCAGTGATTTATTCACTAGTTTACTGAACCAACAACATGTGTTCAGTGCCCAGTGTTCATTTCAGAGTGGCAGATCCTGAGCTTATGCAATAGAGAGAAGGCAGTTGAAGACAGAAAATTTTTTCTACTTTTATAGTCCTAACATCAAGAAAATTGCTTGGCAGATGGTAGATGTTCACAAAAAATCAACAACAACAACAAAAAAAAACTAAATGAAAAAATTAACAAAAAAGGAATAATACAGAGTGCCTGTCTCCAAAGAGGTTTTATCTTACCTGTGTTTTTAAGAGAAATAAAGATATTTAAACAGTCTCTGTTTGTATAAGTAGAAAAAGATAAGAGAATTTACAGTGCCTAACTAGTTTGAAAAGGTAAAAGTCACAGTCTCTTTAATATTTAATATCTTAAGGAAATTATAAGCTAGATATAATTTTATACTTTTATCACCTACCATACTATTTTCTATTCTGATATATAAAAATGGTGCTTATGCTACTTTTTAAATATTATCTATGTTTAGAGAAATGCATAAAGTATGTTTTAGAACTTGGGTTGGCAAAGTTTTCTTAAAAGACCACAGTAAAAATCTTAGGCTTTGTACTATGGTCATGCTCCCGTGAACGTGCCCAATCCCATCTGATCTCGGAAGCTATGCAGGGTTGGGCTGGGTTAGTATTTGGATGGGAGACCACAAGAGACCACCTAGGAATACCAGATGCTGTAGGCTTTAAAAGAAAAGAAAAAAAATCTTAGGATTTGCAAATTAAATGATCTTCATGGCAACATTTAACTCTGTCATTGTACTGTGAAAGCAGTCATAGCCAAAATGTACATGAATGAGTGTGACTCTGTTCCAATAAAATTTTATTTACAAAAATAGATGAAGATTATCTGATTTGGTCCAGGGACTGTAGTTGGATGACCCTGTTTTAGAAAGTAAAAATGAAACAAAACAAAACAAAAAAACACATACACTTTCCAACGAACTTGTACTATGAAAAAGGTTTGCTCATAAATAATACTTCTGAATTGAGTTGAGATATTCCTCTTTTGACTTGCCATGTATGCTCTGGCTAGGCTGAAGAAAATCTTTAAGTGGACATCATTTCCCAGAACTACTCCACAGGAGTGTCCTTAGTGACTGACGCTTAATCTTGCTTTAGGTTCTAAGTTTCTTCCTCCTTTTATTAGGCAGTTTTAACTATCACTGCTGCATTTTAGGTAAAACTCAGATATCTCTAATCTTTCAATGATGCCACAGAGATACAATTTCAGTACTATATTATGTAGCTTAATTGTTTTAACCATATTTGAAATGAAAATCAAAGTCAAAATTCTCACTGCAATTTTAGTGTTTAGCGACTGCTCCTCAGTACTCATTCCGTCCTTTGGATTGGAGCCAGGATCATTAGCAAGTTCTTCTTCAGACATGAAACTGGAATCTAAGGAGTCTGGAATGCCCTGACTTTGTCACCCAGCCCATTTGTGCAGGTTTTTTTAGTGTGTTCACACTCTTTTTGTTCTATAGGTTTTGGAAGCCCCATTCTTCATCATGTCACTCTAAAACTTAAAAAAAAAAGTCCTGTAAACTCTATTACTATTTAGTGATCTTTTTTTTTTTTTTTCTCATTTAGAGAAATACTCTCTCCACATTGAAACACACACACCCAAATCTGTGTGTGGAAGAAAAGATCATACAGAAGCTCTGGCACAAACTTTGAAAATTGCCCCAAGTAGAAGACACATTCTAGATATCACCAGTATGTAAATAAGGAATAAAAAAGAAAAGAAAAGAAAAAAAGAAAAAAGAAAATAAAAAAAAAGAAAAGAAAAAGAATACCTGTAGAGTAGGTAACCATTTATTTTCCCTTCCTAAAGCATAACCTAAAGCATAACTTGCCCATCTGTCTTGAAGTCTAACTGGCTCCCTACCTTGGGCATCCATAATAGTGAATGCTTCCCTCTAAGACTATTCTAGCATCTTATTTTTTTCAATCTGGTATTATCTTAAAAATATAACTAACATTAATTTGAAAGTTTATTGTTTTCTTCTTTAACTGATAACTCTACCCCTGAAGGTATTGTAAAGACCACACCTATATATGTATGCTTGATGCCTTTGTATTATTCTTGTAAGACACCAGGTCTCTTCAATGCAGTGTAAGGAGGCGGTAGAGACAAAGGTTGAGGAGTTTTTACGAGAGGGATTATAACAGTACAGTTTATAGGAGGAAAGAATTATATGTGCAACCAAAAAGGAAGCCTTTAGAATTCACATTTAGAAGAATGAGTAATAGAATTAATGGTGTCTGTATGGTCTTTCTTTAACTTAATACTAGATTCATGAAACTAGTTTTTGCCCTGATAGTTATAATGTACTGGAACTAATCTCTGAACAACAAAATAGATCTATGAAAATAGTGTTATGGTATATTTGACCTAGGATTTAATTTTGTTTTGTCACCTACTAATTAGTTGTGTAGCAATGAGCAAAACACTCAATTTATCTCAATATAGGTTGTATTTTATATGAAAGAGGTAATACCTACTCTACTTATATTACGGTGTTATTTGTGGTCATTAAAAATATACCATAACTTAAAGAATCTTGTCGAGCACATATTAATAAACTATTTTAAAAATGTAAAGTACGCAACAGGATTTTTAAGTTGCCTTACTCTGAAACCTAGGGCTTTGTTGAGGCTGATCAGGGGCTTCTAGGTGGTATTGGGCAGATGAGTGGGCAGGAATCAGGACCCTAGCTTAAATTCAACTAAGCAGATATTGAGATCTGCTTCATATTTAGGGGGTTTTATAGAGTTTGCTCTAAAAAGGGCATTTGTTAAATTAAAAAAAAAACCTATTTAAGTAAAAAAATAATTGAATTATAAGTTAGCAAATTTGTATTTCAGTCAAAGGTTAAAACTTACTAGCGATATGGCCTCAACAAGTTAATTAAATCTACCTAAGAATGGCTGTCTGTTTACCCATGGTACCTCTGTAATAACTGCTGCTTTATTAGCTCAAAATGCAATTTGCCCTAATTTTAAAGGGTAATCCTGTTATACCTTAGAGTTTTAGGCTCAAGTTTCTATTAGCCATTTTGTCTACATTCTCTGACAGTTTCTTCTTTGTCTAACATAAATCTGCATTTTCAAAGCTCCATATATTCTTACATATAGACACATACACATTCATGGAAGAACAGACAGCTTTAATCTTACTCACCAACTAGTGCTCTTTGTAATATATTTATTATCTCCAAGTAAAAGTCTTTAGGAAGATATACCAAATTATTTGTAGAATGCATTCATTAAATACAAAAAAAATTTTTGTAATCAAAACATTATGAAGTCAATTAATTCATGTCATGAGGAGTTCTTTTATTCAATATTAGTTATATTTGCTGATGCAGACTTTACAACTTAATTTCAAGAAGCAGGGTCAGCAGACATTTTGTCATAAATTTTCTACTCATTTTGAGCTCTGTAAAACACAAATGTATTTAGGCCACTATTTAAAAATTATATTGTGTCTGAATTAAACACATGAGTCCTCTCTATAGAGAACAATGCATTCTTCATTAGGCAGATGGTATTGAGTTTCGAGGTGATTTTCAAATGCTAAAAAAATAGTGAAACTGATAATAACCAGAAATAATGTCTCAAGATTTTTTTCTCTATGACTGTTCTTTTTCTTGCAAATAACAAAATTAATAATTGCTACATTGAGCATTTATTATGTACTAGTCACTGTTTGGCAACTTACATGAATTATCACATTTATTCCTTACAGCATCTCTGTCAAGTGAATATTAATATTATTCTTATTATGTCTTCCAGATGAGGAAACAAGTTGGAAGCAGTTAAATAGTCTCCCATCTAGGAAGAGGTGGGACTGGGAATTAGGTTCAAAACTTCTGCTTTCAGAGCCAAACAAGAACTTCTCTGCCATTTAATTCTCTTCTATCTACCCAACAACTTGGCATAGTGAGTATATCACATCAAGAGTTCATTTTATCCAACTTCGAGAAGTTAATTATCCTCAAAAATAAGACGCCTCATGGGCAAAAGACTGCAGTTTCTCTATTGCCATCATAAACTATTGGTGGTGACTAAAGTTGTTGGCAAAAATTATTCCTGCATCTAGCCAAAGCATTAGAGAGCTGGCAGATGTGTCTGTGATAAGACTAGGTTGTCCCCTCAGAGAGGTGACTTCCCTTTAGTGGGATGTCATGTTATGACTGTAGCTCACAAAAGTATTTTATGTATTGTATGGATGATTGTAGGAATGGAGGCCTCTCTAGATTACTGTTTCCCCTATAAGGGGAAGAAAAATCTTTGAACCTCAATACAAAGAAAAGATGTGTGTATTCTGAGCAGCAACTGTTAGGGTGTGAGTGTGTGCGAGTGTGTGTAAATGCACGTGTGAATGAGAATATAAATGAATATGTGAAAGTGAATGAGAATGTGTGCGATTGTGAATGTATGGGTTCTTAAAAGCATGGTGAATCTTAAAACCTATTATAATTATTTCTTTGATTTGGTTACTAAAGTACTTAGAATTAGATTTTTTATCTCACCTCTACTAACTATACACTAATGCATGGTATATATTTCAGGAGCTAATTTTACCTCTTTACCTTTCAGTACCACCATTGTTTACCTCATTTATCCTGATTTCCTTATGTATTTTTAATCTAATGTGTGGCATCCATTTCTGTAACGGATCTCAATTTTTTTTTGTCCAAGGGGAAAAAGTCAATTTCTAACTAAATATATATATATATATTCCTGAGACATAGTTCTCTTCTCTTTAAAGTGGAAATAATAAAACCTCTCTTGGAAGACAACTGAGAAAGGTGAAAAAATTTCTAAGCTATTGAGCTTCATTCTACTATAAGAAATTATTGCATTATAATTCTTATTCAATTGATAAATTGTCATATACACCATTTACAAATTTATGATGTTTTCCTGAGCTAGAGCTTTTACTCAGAACAATAAAATAAACACATTAGCATTCGGCATGTGCCAGGTACTGTGTCAAGTGCTTTATATGTATTGACTTATTTAATTTCCACAGCAACCTTATTAGTTAGATACTACTATTATCCCCATTTTTCAGAAAGGGAAACTGAGACAGAAAAATTATGATAATTTGTCTAATTTTAAAGAGCTAAGACTTGATGAAATCATGAGTTAAGATCACTGTTATTAGTTTACTTGTATTACTTTGGTACATGCACTTGTTATCTTAAGAGTAGACCTTATTTTTTTATTTTCACTAGCATTCTTATTTTATCATTATAAGATTACAATTTTTAATAGTTTAATTCCAGATGCATATTTTAATAATAATATTCAACTATGACATCATAAGGTTGCTATTTTAAGTATCCATCATTTTGACTCAAATACAATAATTTTCTTCCTTTCACCAAAGGTAATTAATTTTAAAGGCTGAAATAAAATGTACCTCAAATGGCATCTACTAGAACGTTTAAAGCAGCATTTATATGAGTGCAAACTAGAAACAACACAAACTCTCATAAACAATATAATTTAAAAAATTAATATGTGATATAATCACATAATATAATATAATACAGCATAAAAATAAATGATCTACAACTACACACAAAAATATGAATGCAGCTCATAAATATAACATTGTAAGAAAGACACCAGACAAAATGCTGTATGCAGTTTAATTCAATTTCTCTAAAGGATAAAATCAGGTAATGTAAGAGGTCAAAACAATAGCTACCCTTAGGGTTACTCAATGGAAAGAGGCACAAGGAAGACTTCTGGGTTCTGGTACCATTCTATTAATATGGGTACTACTTTAAAGGGGAGTGTCCTTTCTTTTCTATTAAGATTTTAATTTTTTAGAGTGATTTTAGGTTCACAGTGAAATTGAAGGGAGATATAGAGATTTCTCATATGTCCCCTGCCTTCTTCATTATCAATACCCCCTAAGAATGGTAAATTTCTTACAATTGATGAACCTACTTTGACACACCGTAATCATCAAAGTCTATAGTTAGCTTAAGGTTCACTTGCTATACATTCTATGGGTTGAACAAGAGCAATTGAGAGTTATCAGTCATTATAGAATCATACAGAATATTTTTAATACCTTAAAAACATTCTGTACTCTCTTTTCATCCCTCCCCTACCTTAACTCCAGGCAACCACTATTTTTTTTTTTTACTGTTTGCACAGTTTTCCTTTTCTAGAATCTCATATAGTTGCAATCATATAGTGTGTAGCCTTTTGAGATATCTTCTTTGACTTAGTAATACACAGTTGAGGTACCTCTATGTCTTTACATGGCTTGATAGTTAATTTCTTTTAGCACTGAATAATATTCCATTGTCTGGATGTAACATAGTTTATTTATCCATTCACCTATCAAAAAATTTTTTGGTTGCTTCTAAGTTTTGGCAATTATAAGTAAAGCTACTATAAATATCCATGTGCAGGATTTTATGTGGACATGTTTTAAACTCTTAGATAAATACCAAAGAATGTGATCACTGGATCATATGGTACAAATAGTTTTAATTTTGTAAGAAACTGTCACACTCTCTTCCAAATCAGCTATACCATTCTGCATCCCCATCAGTATGAAATGAGAATTTGTGATGCTCCACATCTGAGTCAGTATTTGGCATTGTCAGTGTTACAGATTTTGCCATTCTAATGAATATGTTATAATATTTCACTGTTTTAATTTGCATTTCCCTGATGATATATAATGTTGAACATTTTTATATTATAAATTTCACTTCAAATCCCATTAGTTCATTAATGGTATATAAAGAAGCAACTGACTTTTGTATGTTAACTTTATATCTCTCAACTTTGTTATCATAGCTTACAAGTGCTAAGATTTTGACAGTTCTTTCAGATTTTCTACATGATCATGTCAGTTTTGAACAAAACCAGTTTTATTTCTTCATTCCCAATTTGTACACCTTTTACTTCCTCTTCTTGCCTTGTATTAACTAGAATTTTCAATACAATGTCGAAAAATGAGTGGTGAGAGGGAATATCTTTGCCTTGTACCTATTTAGTGGGAAAGCTTTGAGTTTCTCACCATTAAGCACGATGTTAGCTATAAGCCAGATATTTTTTATCAAGTTGAGAATATTTCTCTCTATTCCTAGTTACTGAAAGTTTTTATCTTTTATTTGTTTTGGATTTTTTTCAAAAGCTTTCCCTGGGTCTATTGATAAGATTATGTGATTTTTCTTCCGTCTGTTGATGAGATGGACTCCATGAATTAATTTTCAAATGTTAAACCAGCCTTACATTGTTGGATTCAATTTGCTAATATTTCATTGAGGAGTTTTGCATCTATGTACGTGAAAAATATTGGTCTGTAGTTTTGTTTTATTGTCTTTGTCTGGTTTGGTATTAGGGTAATGCCGTCCTCATAGATGAGTCAGCAAGTATTTTGTTTGTTTCTATCCTCTGGAAGAGATTGTAGAATTATCTATATATGCTGATATAAATATATATATATATATATATATATATATATATATATATATTCCTTATAAATACTTATGTTTAAAAAAATTGGGCATGAGAAAGTAAAGGCATTGTGTGTATTATGACCCCATTTGTGTTATAATATATATATATTTATATTTAATTTTAAAATTCATTTTGAGGTTATATTTTCCAGCTCATTTTTTGAGGACTCTGTAAATCAGTTCCTTTTCTGTTCACTTACAAGTAATATAGACATTTCTACAATCACTTTTAATTAGTCAAAGATATTGATGGAAAGTATTAACTAGGCACAGTATTAAACTCTCCCCTCCCCCATTCAGGAGCTACTTCAGTCTGGAAGCCATTGAAGAGAGAGATGTGGTCCTGCTTCATCTCTACACTTCCTAAGCTCCTCTTTCTTCCTACTCCTTAGCTGATTATTCTTTCCCAGATGCAGTGAGAACATTGAGAGGTGATGGATGAGATGCCATAAGATATAGAGCACCAAGGGCCTGGAAGATGGTTAAAACTCATCCTTCCTCAGGCTCTGAGTATCACGTAATATTCCTGTAGTGTTTATCTGCTGTGGTCACCTTATGTCTCAGGAAAGCCCAATTTTATAGGCCTTAAGCAACCCCAAGCAGATTCTCTCACCTGTATGTCCATCATTGTCAAAGTAACCTCTTTTCCAGAAAATATTTTCCAGAAAATATTCTGAAAATATTTTCTTCACTTTCCCCATCTTTCTATATTCTCTACGTGATGTATGGGGTTCAAAAGTCATAAACTGTTCTCTTGTCCTGTAATAAATCACACACACACACACACACACACACACACACACACACACACACACACAGTGCTGTTCAGAAGTGTATCATTAACTTTAACATCCTCATTTCTACTGTATGAGCAATTCATTAGAAAATGGAGGCAGAGATAATGCAACACTGGTATCCTATAGGGTAAATTTCTGTGTGAGTGTGTGTGTGTGTGTGTGTGTGTGTGTGTGTGTGCCTATATATATATATATATATATATATATATATATATATTTCACTACAAAATTTTGTGGTTACACTCTTAATGCTAGTTACATAAGTAAAACTGAACAGAGTTTGCAGCACCAAGGACAACTTTTGCTGTTGCTTTTTATGTATTTTTGGACTTTTAAAATTATTTTTGTACCTTGACCATCTGTAATTCTAAATATCATCATCATCATTGTATTTTTAAGTAAAAACAATAAAGAAATAAAAATATAAACACTATGCTAATGTTAATATTTCCTACACTCTGCGCTTGCTGGATGAAGTGCTGAGCTGTATAACATATTCCTCTGATCTCTCTCCAGATTAGCTACACTCATTTCATTCTTCATGGGAACCAATGAGCATTGGATATCAACAGCATTTCCTTCTTCCCTTTTTGAAAGACTATACCTCACACCCTCTTTTAAAAATCTTATCTTCTTCACCTGTTATTCTCATTCATCCAGTTCCAACAGCCACTTTCACCTTTTGTTCACTCTTAAGTATATCAGCCATTGGAAGTTACTTGGTTGGTTAGATATTGACTCAGACTCATAGTGACTCAGTGTTACCCAGTTTTTTCACAACTCGGGCATTTTTATCAAAGGCCCGTAGACCTAGGAAGATAATACTGAAAACAACTTTGAACGTGTCAAGAACTATTAAAAGCACTTTATTTATACAATTGATTTAATTCTCACAACAAACCTATGAGGAGATAATTAAATTATTTTCATTTCATAGGGGAGACTGAGGCATGGAGTGATGAAGTATCTTGACCAAGATCTTAGAGCTATTAAAGGAAAGAGATTCCCAGGTACACATAAAATCTTATTACAAAATACTTGTTTTTCACATTAATACTATACTTCCATGAATATAAAGACATTTCGTGAATCTACTTTTCCTAACAGTAGAGACATGTAATGAGTATTTAATTCAGTGCCACTAAAGATTAGCATTCTACTGTGATCGATATTTTTCTTAAATTACCCATGCAAATGAATATGCAAAGGTGAAAAAGAGGCAAATAAATTAGTTAAGCAGCATTTTCTGACTCTCAGTTTATATCTCTTATGGAATGAAATGACCAGTTTCAAAGCACATGACTAGCAGCACATGCAGATTTAATTTTATTAGTTCTTATATTCCACAAAGCAAGTTTATTTAATTTCTTCTCAGGTTTTATGTTATATGTTAAACAGCTGAATTAATGTTTCATGAGAGTTTCATTTCAGCTGAGAACATCTGCAATGAACTGGCACATCTTTTTTCCCCAAGAGTTCATGTTAAGCTTATAAGAACTATCCAACATTTTTTTTCCATATCTGTAGGATATTTCTGTATTATTTAAAAGCTCTCATGTATACTATAGTTTTAGTAATATTCTGACTTGAAAAATGTCCTCAAAATTTTGGTAACATTACAAATAAAATATTATTTAAAAATTTGATGGTTAAGGAATACCTTTTTAAGTACTTTTTTCCTAGTCATGTTTTGAGTTTTTCATAAATAATCACAATTACTTAGTGTTCGTTTCCTTGCATTTATATGTCACTGATTCATTCTCTATTATTATGTAGCCCAACAAATGTCAGTGAGTGAATTGATAACTTTGTCAGAATTCAGTTTTATTTCTCCTGACTGTTTTAGTTACCTTTTGTTATTCTATCTGACTGATTCAAGGGATATTTAAAGTCTGGCTTTGGAGCCGCTTGATTTTCTCCTGTTGCCTGTCTTAGGAAACTCATTTTTTTTTTTATCTCTCAGTATTAGTTTCATTATTCATAACTTAGAAAAAAATTCTACCTTGCAAAGTTGGTTTAATAATTAGAAATCTTCTATTTAAAGTTTACTTAATAGCACCAGCAGTAACATAAATGATCACCAGCAACATTGTCACAACGACAGTCATCATTATTATCACTATTGGTTCAAATCAATTTCTTTGTTAAATTATAAATACAAAAGGTCCTGATTCTATAAAAAATAAGAATGAAAAAGGAGTTATTTCTATTTTAGATTTCTAAACAAGGATTCTACTTCATGTCAAAAGTGATATATGTCTAACTATCATCTCCTTACTGTAACAGGTAATACGTGATAAAATTAGAAAAATTGCCCAAAACAGTATTAAGAATTTAATTTGGAAACATATAGCTATCTCACTAACACTTTTAATTTTAGCCAATTTCAGATAGATATGATATAAATAAAATATTTCCTGAATAAAAAATTATGTTTAGTTTCTATTAAGACATTTCATGTAAGTTAAGTACAAACCTTAAGATTATAGTAAAAAATGAGATTTGATTATCTCTTTAATTGCAGAGTGAACATGAAAATACTGTGCAGGTTAATTTTACATGTATGCAATCGATTTGAATATAGAGTTATAAAATGCAGCCAAGCTAGAATGCTTAATATAGCATTTTAAAACCCCTCAGAGACATTTAAATTTTTCATGTTACACACATTCAGTTAATGATGATCTAAGTCCTCAGACTCTACATTTTACACTTGGCATCTTCCCTTTAAGTATAGTTTTATATAAATTACTATTACTGAGAAAGTACTGTTTATATTTCAAAGTACCCTAAATGAAGAGATACGGGTTTGTTTATAGGGATGTATATTCCTATAAATTTGGAAAATGATAATTTTCCAAATTTAAAATAAAAATGTCAACTCTTTACCTATTTGTGTAATTAAGTATCCCTATCTAAATCAAAAGTGATTGTCACACTCAACACCTCATGAGAAACACTTAAAGGATTTCGAATCTAAATAAGAAAAAAATCCTAACATTACTCCAGATCATTTATTTCTTCGTACTTTCCTTGTTCTACTGGTCAGAATCCTGGGTGATATTACAAAATAGTTACTTTTATTTTAGTTTTTTTAAATCTCTTTCTGACTATTGAGCTCATATTTCTTCTTCTCTAAATTAGTATATGTTTACTTGTCAAAAAATAAACTCTGACTATTGGTTATATGAAAAGACCAAGTGTTGCTAAAATCTCACATTGAATGTCATGCCCTTACACCAATATGAAACCATAATCAATTCATGGACAATTGTAAAAAGCATTAGTAGGGCTTTATGATTTACCTATAGGAACATTGGATAAATATCTTATTTAGAAGGAAAATTACACTTCTAGTTACATACATATTATCATCTTTTTCAGCAAAATATTCAAGGTAATTCATTTACATTTTTTAAATTATTTAAAATAACTTATTTTTAAAACAGCTTATCTGCTTCAAATTAATAATTCTATGAGGCAATATAAGTATAGCACCTAGTTGAAAACATAACATAAAATTATGAAGTAACAATTATTATCCCCTTTCTCAGGAAAACAGAAATGATTATAATCTATCTTCAACATTTCCTTTTGAAAAATTAGAATTGTTAGGAGAATTTTCATTTAAATTGTGTGTGTGAAATATCTGCTAGTTCTGTATTATTTCCATTATTAGGAATAATAGAAATAATTTGAATTATTTCATAACATTATAGTACTTTATTTTCTTAAGCATATATGCCTATTATGGTCTGTGTAATTATAATTAAATTTTTTACCAGATGATTTTAACATAGAGAATAATGGCACTATCTCTTACAAATACGAATTGCCACATAGACATGCATAGCCTGCACAGTCAAATGAAAAGAAATAATCAGACAGAGGAGAAAAGTTTTTTTTCTCATTCTTAATGGTGTTGTAAAAAAAAAAAAATGGAGCAAGGGACACAATTTTTGATGCATTTTTTTTCCTAACCTGAAAATTTCAAATGAAAACTTATAGGTATAAAGTCAGCATAGTGATATGGTCAACAGGTATTTCTTGGTCTTTCTTAAACAAAAATAATCCAATAATTAACAAATTCTCATATATCACTAAAGATTTTCAACACAGATATATCCCAAAACATTGAAGTAGGCATCTTTGTTTCTTGTGGCCATTTCTTTCCTTCTTTTTTAAAATTAATTTGGTCTCTTTTGGACTCTGGGATCTTTTTATTTTAATTGCATGTTCTATCGTTAAGCCTTAACTTCCATTTATAACAAACTGCCTTTTTTTTTTTTTTTATATAACACAAGCAAGGCTCTGAGGAGCAAGAGACAAATTGGCTCATTACTGCTGGTTGAAAAGCATTATGGTGCACAGATTTCTCAGACAAGTGCAGACAATATTCTATAAAAGCCTCTACTTTCCATGTTCTACACTCAACTTCCAGAAGAATAAATAGCTAAAAATATCCATAATCCCCAAACAAACAACAGAGACAAATTTCTAGAGGAAAGTACTCATTATTTTTTTTTACAATTACTATTTATCTCAATGAAAAGAATTAAAGCAGTGCCATTCTCTGAGAAAGAGTACATAGAACACAGAGCTCAAAGACAGAAGAACTAATTTTTTTTTCTGGCTTTTAATAAGAACTATCAAAAGTCAGTGCTAGAGCAGGACCAATTATCTCAGAAGTTGAGGACTTGGCACATTGAGGTTACCAGTCTGGCTTCTAGGATGGTCACTGAGCTTTGCTCTAGTCTCACAAAGTAAACTTCTCTTGCCAAGAAACACAAACTTTGACATTATTTGGAAGCTAAAAAAGCCTTAGAAATATGGTTTAGCCTCTGATTTTCACATAAAGTCTAGACAGTTTAAGTTACTTAGCTTTATTCTTTAGTTTTAATGGCACAGTAAGGTCTTAGGACCGTGGTCTGTTATTACTTTATAAAACCTCACTTGTTTTGATCAAAGGCCCATGCAAGAGTGAGTGGGGAGAGGAAGGAAAGAAGAAGGAGAGACGAGGGGGAGCAGGAGGGGACAGATATAATCATATATAGTTTTTAAATATCAAAATCAAGGAAGTATGCCTGCCAAGTTAGCTGGATAATAATACTTATTCATTCTTTTATCTATTTGTTTGTTGAGAAATGTCTGTGAAGCTCCCATGACCAGTTAGGCACTGTGACAGGTATTGAGGACAAAGAAATAATTCAGATTCTGGACTTTGAGTTCTTCACTGATGAGGTTGCTATTACACATGGGAGGGTTTATTGTAATGGGTTTACTTGGAACTGAAGAGCAGTTTTAAGTCTCTTTTGAAGAGTTCATTGCTGCTAGTACCCAAGTTGAGAATTCACACTAGTTGTCTGCATGAGGAGAGCATCAACTCACATGTACTTATAAACCTCTTTACTCTGGGCTCGAAGACAAACAGTTGAGCACTTCATCTTTTACATGCTTCAGACCCATAGAAAATTTAACATTATTGTTAACAAGGTTCTATCAAATAGTTTAAAGAATTTGCCTAAGGTCATCTAATGTGTTAAGTGGTAAAATTATAAACGGAACCCAGATAAGCTGACCACTGGCGCCATGCTATTTCTACAACACTGTTCTGATATCACAGTGGTGCTAATGCCTCCCAATATGCTTCTCCCTTCATGATAAAAACAAAATAAAACTTAGTGAACTAGAGCAACATGATTCAATAACATTCTACCTTTATTCAAGACATATTTTACTAGATCTCTGTGTTAAACACTTTATAATGAGTATTTCTTTTAATTATTAAAATGGCCCTAAAAATACTTATGATTTCTTCCACCTGACAGTTGAGAGAATTCAGGTTTATAAAGAGTATGTAATTTACCAGTTGCCTGGTTTCAAGTTGAGGTTTAAATTTTGGTTGGTTTGAAGCTAAAGCCTGTGCTTAAAAATAAATAAATAAATAAATAAATAAATAAATAAATAAATAAATAAATAAATAACAACTAGGCAATGATTTCAGTTCTTTCAGGTGTAATCCACTAGTGTTGTCTATAAATGTCACACCAGTTTAAAACACTGCAAAACGCCACTCTACACACTATCTCACACAATTGACTAACAGAGTATAGCCAGAAAGTTATTAAATGAAACAGACAAAGAACAGAGCAGAAGATGAAAAATGAATTCGTGACTTCAGGAGTCAAGAATGCCGTGTCAGAGAAGATGGAAGGCAGGAAGGGAGGAAGAGACAGAAAACCTAAGCCGAGTGGCCATGGATGCTTTTGTCACATCGTGGTGAGAGGGTTTACCTATAAACACCTTTCACTATAGAGTAGAGCATGCCTAGGGAGACATTGTAATTTTTTTCCACATATTTAACTTATTTCTATATTTTAGTGCTCAGTAATAAAAAAAAGTTTTGCAAGGGACCTTGAAAATAAAAGGTGAGTCAATGGAAATATGAAGTTGTCATAATGGTTTCACTCTTCTCCACAGAGAATTTTAAGGAAACTGTCTCAGTGTTGCTGACATGTTCTGGGGATTTGTTGGGTTTGACAAGGAATTTTATTTTGATTGTCATATCCTATCATGAAAAGAGCATATAGAACAGCATTGCTCCCAAATCACTCCCCTTCTTCAAGGATCTAGTCTAGTGTCACCCAGAAAAGATAGCCTGTGTTATCATTGTTAAAATTTTTAACTTAAATATTTTATATCCTGCCTGAAAAGTAAGCTTAGGTCTTTGAGACACAAAACTTTTATGTTTGCAGTCCTGCTCTCTTTGCCAATAACGGTTCATTTTCACTTTGTTTTATGTTGGTGCATCTGCATAGAACCTGATATAAAGAGAAAGGGAGACTTTCTAACGGTTACCACCTGTTTAAAGCCAGAGAGGCAAGATACAAAGAAGTAGATTCAAGGTTCACAGCTTCACAAACATATTAACAACTTCTAATGCATATATCTCTCAGGGTATTTGGTGATAGGGGAACATGAGGGCAAGGTTGTTGCAATGCAGGTATCTGCTGATTGTCAAAACAAGCCATGAGGAAGGTCGTGTTCAGTCCCAATCTCAGCATTAACTTTTAGTTGTTTCACAGACAGAGGCCAATGTCTTTCCTGACACTCCCAGACTTTACACATGCACGCACACACACACACACACACACACACACACACACACACACACACCCTTTAAACAAGGAGAATACAAGAGCATAATAAACCTGTAAAAATCTAATTTGACTAACTAGGACATGGACCTAAAATATAATAAGCAAAAACAAACAAACAAAAACTCAACTTGGTAATAATTATTTCTCTACTAAGCACTGCTTTAAATGTTTTACAGATATATATCATGTTTTTTACAACATCCTCACTAGGGTACCATGCCTATCCTCAACTTACACTAAGAAATTTATCAAATGTCAAATTGCTGGTAGTGGTATAACCAGATTGAAACTCAAATTTGACTGTTTCGAGGCTCATGTTCTTCCACCCCATACCATGTTACCTGTAGGAATGCCCAGTCTGCTAATGGGAGTTGCAATATTACCACCTTAAGACATGGAGAAAGTCATTGATGAGCCATAGACACAGAAGAAACTCATTATCCCATGACAGAGTGATAAGTAAGCTTAGGGACCAAATAATGAGTAAGTTTTGCAAAGATTCAGCATCAATCAGCTTTAGTGTATAGAAGAAGCTGGTGAGCCACACTGGAAGAAAGAACAAGATTCTCTTTAAAATATCTTGTTTACTGATTTTTGAGGCAATTCTAGATATTAGGAGCACCACGTGGAATAGATCCTCAAGTTGAGTAACTCAGCCCAAATAGTGAGGACCATTCAATGAAACAACAAACTCACCACATTTAAGAGAAAATCAATATCTGAGCTTGAAGGTGTGTAGCTGCTATTTTCAAAGCACATATGCCTTACATGTAGTGTAATGGGGGTCTAAATCCTAGGACGGATGTCTCAACGGGGTATTTAGTTTTCAAATTTCATGTATTATTATTAATACTTGATATAATATGAGAGGATATTAAACCCAGAGGAGGAAAGTACTGATAACAGAATGGTGTGGAATGCTTGTCTAAATGAGGAAAGAAATGCTCAGAAATAAATGGGGGTCAGAGAGATAGTATGAGATCTAAGAACATCACAGAAGAGAGGGAACGGTGACACTGGATAATGCACAATGCAGGTCCATGAAGATAATGACTTGAGTCCAAAGAACTTGAGAATTCAGATGCCATGCTGATCTCAATGGGAAATTTTAATGCAAAGACAAAGATTGAACCACAGAGAAGTAAGGGGAAAGTAGATCTTTGTGTGGAAAACTATTCAGAGAAGTTCAGATAAAAATGAATGAAATTAATAAAAGTAGTAGTAGGTGATGTGGTATCCAGGGTCAGAGAGAGATAGAGATAAAAATAGAGAGAAGGAAAGGGAGAGGGGGAGAAATGGGGGGGGTAAGATTATTAGTACAGTAAAGGTTCACTGCTAAATTGTGGATTATAAAAGCATATCTGAACACTTGTTATGAGAAATTGAAATGATTGCTGTGTCAGCAAGAACCTGAATTCTCATAAACTTAGTGGATCTTGCTCTTGTTACTTCTCAAAGTATTGTATGGGATTCTCCAGCTATGAAAAGTTGTTTCTAGTATTTGGCACGCCTTGCTGAATTATCAGACCTGTGTCCCTGAGCAAGGAAAAGAATGTCTATACAAGAGTACCAGAAATCAGGGTATCAGGTTGCACAGAGAAGTGGAATAAATATCTGAACATGGCACTAATCTCTTAGTCTATCATCATTGTTTTCCTTTTTATTAAAACTGTCCTAAATGCTTCAGGGTACTCTTAGATGAGGCCAAGAAATGAACCTGATACTTTGAAAATCTCTACTTAGTAGAGACTAAATGATCACCAGCCACAAGAGAAAACAAATGAAAATCTACCTGATTAGTAATCAGAAACAATAAATAAATTGTGCTGGAAGGCAGAGAAGAGATTGGAAAAAAAGAAACACGTGGATGATGCCCAGATTTAATTTATTCCACTTTACAAGTTAAATCATGATCTTAATGGCCAGCTCCCTAGGCAAATACACAGATGTACAGCTATTAATGACTGACAGGGTCAAGTTGGGTTTTAGCTTCAGCTTAGACCCTTAGTGCCATAGTATTCACAGCCACAGAGGAAGATTGCTGAACACAAAACTTGAACTTCATTTTCATGGTCTACGTGATATTTTGAAAGAACTGAGAGAGTTTAGGGTGAAGGAGTAAATGAAAAATCTACGATGATAGAAGTAAGAATCTTTAGAGTCTTTAGAATTCCAGCTGGCTATAGGGACATTATCACCCACCTCACTGTTTATTCTTTTCCACAACTCTTTGAGATCTATAGTTTCAACTCCACTTTTGAAATTAAGAAAATAGAAGCACATTTATGATAATATTTGAAGTGGATTCTTCTCCTGACTTCCAGTTGTTCTTCTTTATGCTTCTTCATGTCTTCCTTTTTTTTTTATTGCCCCTACATGTTGGCATTTCTTTGGAGGCCCTCTCTGTACTTTTCTCATTCTATTCTCTCTACTATAGCTCATAGTTCTATGGGTTCCAGTTCCATAAATATGCTAATGACTCCCAAATAAGTATAAGCTGAGCTCTAGATATTTCCACTTGAATAGTGCAAAGATTTAACATCTATAGAAGTTAGTTGTATTTATCCCCAGACTCCTTTGTAATTCTGTGTTCCTATCATTACTTCCATTTACCCAGTTTCTCCATATTGATATCTCTCTCACACTCTCTTTCTCTCTCCCATTCCCCTTTCTATCAATTAATCAGTAACACTTGTTGATTCTCATCTAAATATGTCATAAATCCATCTCTACTTCCTTACTCTAGACCACCATTGCCTTTTTCCCTGACCCCTGCCTCAGCTTGTCCTTTTGTTTCTCTTCCAGAGATTTGATCCATTTCCTACACTGATATAAGAGGAATCTTCCCGATATGTATATCTCACCAGGCTATTCTTTTTCTTGGAAGTTCTTAAACTTTTCTGATTCACCTCATAATCAATTCAAAGCGTTCAATGCCGTACACAAGGCTCTTTGTGACAACTCTTGCTCACCTCAACAGTTTCATCCACTTCCACTTGTAACTGCCCTTCCTCCCATTTAATTACATTCAAAATTCCATTTCCATCTACACATGTCATGGTCTTGGTCACCTCAAAGTGGAAATACTTGTTAGATCCTTTATCTCAGTTATCCTTTCTCCATTAATAAATACCGTTTACCGTTCAGGATTCAGCTCTGCCATTTCTCCCACTCTGAAGCCTTCCCTGAGTGTGGATCCTATACAGAGGTCTTCCATGCCATGTAACTCTATTATAGGAAGTGCTTACAATCTGGAAGCACTCTGATTTCCTCTTCATTTTTCTCTTTGAGCTCCTTTCAGGTTAGGTGGCTTGCCTAAGACAACAAAGCCATTAACCAGCAGAATCAAAATTCAGTTTTAGTTCTGCCTTCTCTCCACTGCTTGAGTAAAATTCCATGGTAATCAGCAATCCAGTATGCTGACTTCCTCATAACTTTTATTTAAAATACAGATGAAGAAATTTCCATATGTGTTCTTTCCTGTTCTAGCATATATTTGTTATATCTTTCAATACCATAATCACCAAATTGATTTGTGTCATTACTCTATAGTATTCTTAAGTTTGCACTGTTTGAACTGATACATATACACCTTGTTTTGTGCTAGTGTCAGCCTAGTAATAACCAATGATTTGGCTAAACAGGCTCTTGTGGCTCTTATGATTGCACGATACTCTCAGCAATAACCCTCAGGAAACTTTAGGAGGAAAAGAGGTTTATTGCTCACAGATCTTGGAAAGAACATGGCATACCTGGTGCCACACATAATTCACAGGTGGAGAAGGAGAGGGAGAGGGTGCTGGCCTGAGGTTCTGCTTTAATTAGAATTGGGGGTTGGAGCCTAGGGTTTCACTGTGTATTGGTGAATTTAAAACTTAAGGGCAGGAATTTAAGGCACTGGAAAGAAAAAAAATAAGTGACTTAAATGGTCAGTTAAAAAAATTAGCCAAGATTGCTGAAACAAATTGCGGGGGTGGGGGGGGGCAAGGTGGCCTGGCTCTGATCTAGTCCTAAAGCGGGAAATGTTTATTCAAGACACTTATCTTTGAGGTGGATGACTCTTTGAAATGGATGGTTCTGCAATCAAAGCTTAAGTCAGACACTTGCATTACAAAAAAAGAAAAAAAAAACAACTGCCAGAATTTATACTACATGCCTAAAATCTTTAAGTTAAAAGAGACTTTACAACACTAGTTTTCAAACTTGGCTCTATATTAAAAATGGCTGGGGAGTTCTGAAAAATACTGATGCCTGAATTCCACCTCCAGAAATTCTGATATATTTGTTACAGGCTATTTCCTAGTCATCAGGATTTTTTTCAAAACCTATGAGATCATTCTAACATGCAGTTGTGTTTGAGAACCACTGCTTCTGAAAAGACCTAGTTTAAAGATGAGGCAAGTAATGTGTAGAGAGATTAAATGACTTGCCTGAGGTTAAATGATACAATTCACACTAGTCATTAGTCACTTGTAATTGATTCCTAAATTGAAGATTGTCTGTGTATGCAGATAAAATTAGGAAGAATTTCAGAACTCTGTCCACATTCCAATGCTGCTATATGAAAGTGAAAAGCCATCTCTTTCTCATGATGTCATGGCCCTCCTCTGCTGCTCAATAAAATAGCAGTACTCTCAGCTTGTATTATATTTATGACAAATATTTTCAGATCTATATCAAGTACATTTATTAAGTACTTTTATTAGGTACTTTCAGATCTATTATATAATTTTTCTATAATTTGAGATAGTTTATTTATTGATCTAACTTTTAAAAAATTGTAAGCAGTACAAACAGTGATTTTGAATTTTAGGCTAATAAATATTATTAAGAAAAATATGTGGGAGACCTTAGGCTAGACGTAGTATAATTCATGAGATTAAGAGGAGGGGATTTGAAATTAGTGTTGAGTTTAAGTCTTAATCTTTGCACACATGAACTGTATGACAATTGGACAAGTTGTGTGATTATTTCTAAATTTTCCCCCATAGGAAAGATAATATTCATGCTCTCTCTGGTAGTAAAAATTAGCTTCTACAAATGTATGATACATATGTGGTTGGCATATTGATGATGCAAAAGAGGAAATGGTCACTACTATATGGGCAGAAGGTACTTAGAGAAGGTTTTATGAAAGAAGGTACAAGGTGAATTGAGTTTTAGGAGAAGAATTGATATTTTGCAGTTTGTATTACTATATTTTCCTAAGTGAATAAATTGAGACTAGAAAAGTTCAATCCTTTATTTAAAAAATCAACATAATTTGTTTGGGGATTGAGCTCTAATTAGACTCAGTCCTCTCTCCACAGTGTTCTTGCTTATTTAGTCTTAGCACTTGGAACATGGTACAGACCTCCTCACATCCAACCTCCCGTTAACATTAAAATTACTAGCTAGACGATATATTTTCTAATTTGGATTGAAAATTTTTCACAAACTAAGCACTCCTTAATGGTGTCAACTCTCCTAGCTGAACCTTCCAGCAATGAAGCTCCTGGAAAATGGAGTCACCCTCTGGAAACAAAGCAGGGATGACTGAAATGCCAGTTAATAAAATATACACTCTGAGAAGTCCCTTCTAAAAGAAGACAACAGTACAGGCATGTGCTTTTGAACTCTAAACAACAAGTCTACCTTGTTTCCCAGAGTGTGAGTCATACCACCATCATCCTCTGAAATGGAGAGAGAATTTTGCTGGATTTGCATGCCCTCCAGTAGTATAAACTTGGACCATTCTCCTAAATCTTCCTGACATAATTTATTTAACTCCAAAATGGATGGACATCAGCTATTTTGTAGATCCAATATGAGGATTGATTACGATAAAGCATGTGAAATATTTTATAAAATATAAAGTTCTGTTATAAAGTTAGTATCCACAATCCTGCTCTCACCCAAAGTACAACAGCTGATTTGTACAGAGCAGATCAAAGACTGTAAATATTTCTTCAGGGCAAACATTTTTGTTCCAGAGAAACCCAGTATATTGCACTCTGTTCTATTTTTCACCGTGCCTTAGTATTGGAAGTAGTTAATGGTAAATTCTTGGTTGCATGAGGTGATGGATGATTACCTAATTAAGAAGTTATTCCCTTTCATTCTTTCTTATCTATTTAAAAAAAAGTTATCTGCTTGGTTTTATGAGCAAATTCATTGTTTCAGGGCAAATGGGAAGCTAGTAAGAAAAAGAACAGATGGAAAGCAGTGAGAAGGGCAATCAAAAGAATTTTGGAAATCTTTAAAAAGATCTAAAAAGTAGAAAAGATTTCTAAGGGGATCCTGGTCTCAATTTTCTGTTCTCAATTAGTTAATGCATTTCATTCTTTCATCAATTACAGCCCATAAAAACTCTTGCTATTACTTCCCATCAGGTCTGCTTTTCCTCTCCTGGAATAGGATCCCAGAGGGGAGAATAAAACAACAACAAAAAATTACTTCTCAGAAACAGGCTGGACGTGCTCTGAGAAAGACCACTGGCAGCAAACATTTCCCTTCATAGGAAAAAAAATCATTTCCTACATCTTTCGAATTTGAGACCAACTTATAAATCAGCTAATGGCAAAGGGCCTCAAGGAGAGGACAAATAGCTTCATCATTTCATTGGCTGTCTTTTTTTTTTTCAGCAGTGGCCATCTCACTCTACAGCCCACTTTTCTTATTATTTGCTTTGATTTTGAAATATGTTACATTTATAAGTTAAGAATCAAAACATATAACTCTATATACAAAAAAGCAAAGTACCAGAAAATATTATCCTGAGACATGATCTTTCTTGCCTTAATAGCCAAGTCTTAGGTCAAACACCAGTAAGCAACTAAACATGAACTATTTCAGTGTTTTCCTTTAATGGCCCACCAGGGACCTGGGTGTTTTAGAGAATGCAAATGCATATATCTTCATAATCTTGATAATTGTCCCTGCCTTCATCAATTAAATAAAAACTCAGATATGTTTTGTATAGAACTATTAAATCTAAGAATACAAATAAATTTTATAGCTATTTTTTTAACAGATGAGAAAACTGAAGTCAAATTAAATTATTGTCTTGGTTTAATGGGCAGTTTTCATTTGGATTATACTGAAGGCCTTTGGCTTTTCATTACATTTGCATGTCCAAATGACTAGAATGTTACTGTATTTTTTTTCTAAAACCTTAAACCTGACCAATAAAAGTTACTTAGAAAAAAAAAAAAGTTGTTCCCATCTTGACACAGTTCAGTATTTCTGAATTAAGACTCAGTTTTCAAAAATATACTCAGGGGAACAATTGAGATATGAGGGGAAATAATAGTTACTTACAATCATTCAACAGATAAAACAGTTCCCAAGAAGAAGGATAATGGAGGAAGAGAAGGAAAAGGAGAAGGGGAACAGAAAGAAGCATAAGAAAAATAATAAGAAATATTCCTAGTGGTAGAAAAGAATGGGATAAAAACAAAAAGGCAAAATAATTACACAATACCAATTAGATAAAATGACCTTTTATTCCATTTATTTTATCCTATTTTCATCTCTGGTGGGGCACTTGCAACAAAATTCACTGTTTGATTTGCATCAGTCCCAGTAAACATAGATTGATTAATCAGAAGATCTAGTGCAACACTTTACATCACTAAGGTTAGTTAGTACCTTTTAAGTCCCATCATGGGAACAGCTCTGTCTAAAGAATATACATTCTTTAGAAATTTCTATAATTTTTCAAGAGCACATATTATCTGAGGTTTTTCTATCTTACAATTCCCTGTATGTTACTTCTCCCTCACTGTCTTGTCTGCTCCCTCTCCCTTAGTCAGATCTTCTCATCTTTTAACTGCCAGTCTCATCACACAGTGCCTTTTTCATGAGCTTGCACAGGGCCCCAGGTTCCAATCTTTTAACTCTATACCTGACCTTCCTTCTCCCAGCATATGAACTGAGTAGACCTGGTTCTTTTCCTTTTGTTGTTTCTTGTTTCCCTTCTAAATAATATTGCTTCCACCTCTCTTTACTAACTCCATCTGCACCAGCTGGTCTTTGTACTAATAAGGATGTGCATGTGCTGGGGAACATCAATCACAGGGTCATGGTACATCTTACAGTTTCATCTTTACACTGTTCCCTCCAGTTATTTGTCCAAGTTTGGCCTAAATTTCTCAAAGATACATGTTTCCATATATTTGTCTTTTATATAGAAGAGGTAATACATATAAAAGCTCTTTACAAATTTAAATGTATAGTCTCATAAATGCTAATTCTAAATTATCTCACACAGATCTTTCTGTGGCAATCTTGTTACCTTTCAGCTCTTTTTTCTACCTACATAGAGACTACCCAGTCCAAAGAGATTCTTCTACTTAGGAAGTTGAAGTGAGACACAATGAAAATCAGACAGTTTGTGACAGAACATGAAGCAAAGCAATTAGGAGGTAAACAGAGGCCAGAGAGTCCACCAAGAACCATAAGTGAGCCAAAAAATTAGTAAACTAATTTATAATTACATAGAAGCTATATGATAAATATATTACATAGAAGCTATATGATAAATAAATATATGATGTAGTCAAGTAAAAACAAGACTTAGATGACAAAGAAAATGCATCAAGACAAGTAGCTGATTTTAATTCATAGTATTGTGCTGGACAGTTTCTATTTGTCTTTCCAAATACACTTTTCAAACTCTACTGACTGACTTTGTTCCCAAAGACACGCCTGTATCTATGAATTGCACCACCCAGGCTGCTTTGCCTTTTGGATTCTGATTGAGTTTCATTGTGGCAGGTGTGGTAAGGAGATTGGATGTAGATGAAGAGAAATACCTGTACTATATTCCCTCAGCTTCCTCTCTACAAAGCTGCAGTGTGGCAGTTGCTGCAAAGGGCCATGACCAGATGGGAAGCATACTACTATTGCCACTAGTCTTGCTGGACTTCAGAAACTACTCCTTTCCTTGTCCCTTTAGATCTAAGGGTAGTAATGGCTACCCTTCCTTCCCATTCTACCCACAGAGTGCTTCACCCACCACTCTATGTCAGTTTTCCTTAACCTCTCTACATTTGTGTAAATGAACGCTACAAAAAAATTCTTTATTTAAGTATGTCATCTGTTTTCCTTTCTGAAGCATCTGAACCAGCATGATCAGAACAGATTTGCAGATGCTTATAGCTAAGACAACTTGGACCTAAAATACTCCTTAATTCTAGGATTTGTAAGGTTAGCTTTCTTGTCCTCATTTTACAACCACTCATCAATCTCATTAATTCAGTACAGCCTGACTTCTGCCTGCACCTCTCCAATGAATATGGTCTTGCCAAGGTCTTCAGTTGCTTCTTTGTTGCCAAAATCTATGTATAATTCTTATTCACTACTCAGCAGATATACACACCACCACACCTTCATGAATACTCTTTTCTCCCATGAATTGTTCTAAATTATTGTTGTTCCCAGAGTGACATAAATAATTTTACAAGGTTTATACAAAATAGACTTTCCAGTCCTAGAAAAATCTATCAACTTTCTATTAAGGAAGCTGATAACTATCAAAGTCTTCCACATTGCCCCCATATACCTACAAAAAACTATTACTTCTTTTACTTTTTCTTAATAAAGTTATACTTTAATATTAGTTGAATTCCTATGCTGTGTATATATGATTATGGCTAGATATATAATCACAAGCATTTCATGCACTACATATTTTCTTTTTCAAAATATTTTTTGGCAAACTTTCTTTTTATTTGCTTTTGTTCTCTCTGGACCCAACCTTAATGTACTGTCATAAGTAAAATTTCCTCTCATTAACTTTGAGCATTCTTCCTCTTTGGTGTTATTTTTCCTATAGGTGCTCATTCTTTTTCATTATTGTTGCTGAAAGAATGTAATTCTCGAATATTTCTTTCTCATCACCTTAGAAATTCTTTGCCCATTTTCCCACATGTGAGATTTCCAGCTTTCTGATGCCATGTTTTCTACTTTATTGGTTTACTCTTTATCTTAGCAGAGTATATCTTCTAGTAGATTTCTGGAAAAAGTATATATGATGAAAATTTTGTCAGATTTTTCATGGGTTGAAAAAGTATTTAGCCCTAGACTTCTGATAGCTTGCTCCATTATCTTCCAACTTTGTGTTGAGACTGAGCAGTTTGATGTTTTTCTAATTTTATGCCCTCTGTTTGCAAATATTTTTTTCTTTCTGAAACTACATAAGATCATCATTTTTCCTATAGGTTCCATGATGGAATATGATATGAAATAGGTCATTTTATTCAGTGCACTAGCATTTGGTTAGTAGGGTGACCAACTCTTTCCAGTGTGTTTGGGAGTATGATTAAGGCTGAAAGTCCCACAATCTGAGAAGTCCCCAGTTCCAAGCAATCCAGGGCAGTGGGCCAGTCTACTGGTGAGTCCTTTTGATTAGGAACATTAAGAACTTCAGTTGTGGGAAGCTTTCTTCAATGATTATCTCCCTTTTCTTTTAATTAAAAAAAAATTTCAGATACAACTATTTATAGCAAATACTGGGTTTCTGGACTGAAGACAGTTAATCATATCTTTTCTAGTTATCATATTTTTTCCCATTACTCAAATTCCCATTTTTTTTTTACTTAGTTTTTCATGTCTGCTGTCTTATTTTTATTTTGCAAGGACTTTTTTTCTTTCTGGATGTTTGCATTTTCTATTGCAAGCCGTCATTGTTTAATAAATGTGTCATTTTCTGTTATGTCTGTATAGTTGCTTTTGACATAATTTCTGCTTTATTCTGAATATTTAATATTTTAGATCTTCCTTAACTATTTGGCATTCACTTGATATCTGCCAAATTTAAAAGGGATACACTAAAATTCTCTTAGGAGAGTGCATGTACTGGATCAGTGAAGATGATCTGGCTGAATTCTTTTTGGGACTTCCAATTGCCAGTACCTAAAGGGTTGTTTTTATTCTTGAAGTTATTAATTTCTCCAGAATTTTTCAATCTTCTTCTTGAGCAGTATAAATCTTGTTGTCATGTCCTTGAAGCTGAGTGGAAGAAATTTAGCTTCTCACTATTTTGTATGTAGACTTTCACTTTATTCCCCACTGTGGGTAGTTTTCTCCCCTTAATCTGGATCCCTGAATTTACTCTCTCAGGTTAACCACCATATTTAGAAAAAAAAATCTTTAATATTCTGTGACAGTGAAGGACATTAAATTACTAATCTGAGGTTAGTGAGGAAAAGGATATACAAATTTTCAAACAATGCTTCTACCTACAGTACCACCTGTACTTTCATTTCAGAAATACCCATACCTTCAAGCTTTGAATATTTGTGTTTTAAATCATCTTCAGTCTAGCTACCCTGACAACTTTCCATGTCTCTTTGATGTAACTCAATCCACCATCATTTTTTCAGAAAATCAAATCAGACTATTTCTTACCTGAGAATCCTTCAATGTCTTCCCAGAATGCTTAGAAGAAAATCTAAATTATTGCATGATATAAAAAATCCTGCATAATCTGACCTTTACCTTTCCCAAAACCTCATTTTTAATAACTTCCTCTTTTACTCAGTCTAACTACATCATTATTATGTCACAGTCTTTCCTGACACAAGGTCTTTGAATGTTGTATCTACACTCCTTGGAATACTCTTCCAACACATTTGAGCACACACTTACTTTGCACATGGCTAGACCCTACTTATATTTCAGGTCTCAGCTTTAGTGTTAACTTTCAGTGAGGCTTTTCCTGACCACTTGCTCTGAGTATTCCACACATCACTAATTCCTACTTTAGCCCTTATTTATTTCCTCTTTAGCACTAACCCTGATTTGTAATGATTTCCTTTATTTCTCTCAGGAATACAGTGCAGGGATATTTGTATGACTAATTTAAATATGGAATATAATGTTGCAGATTTATGCAAACCACATTAATCTTCCTGACCAATATTACAGCAGATTATTTTCAGAAAATTGTGTTGGCTCATATTACTCAAATGCTGTTATTTTCACCCAATAATTTGCAGTACATTTATTGGTGACTAGAAGGCATTTTTATAAATAAAAACTAAACCACACTTGTCAAAATAAAAGAACAAGTGTGATGAGAGTTGACTGTTGAGATTAGATATTCTCTTCACTTGAGCAGTCAGAACACTAACCTCAGGGGGTTAAAACTGGCACAGGAAGATAACTGAGACACATGAAACAACAAAAAGCAGGGTGAACAAAGTGTATTTACTGAATTCAAGGAATCTAGAATATATTTCCTGTATATGAAATGAATGAGGCAATGAGATTGCCTCAAAAGGCAATATCAATGAACTAGAATAAAGCAACACCAATATCCTTCTTTCAAAGGAAAGTTTGCATATTACATTTTAGTAATTTTAAGACACTCTGTTAGATGCTATGATATCCACAAGCCTAGGTGCTATAGGACTATCCAGGAAGGGCATTCAAGGGGTGATGTGGGGACAGAAGGAACTAACAGAAGGATTAAAGCAAGAAAAGATAGTGGTGTAGATTTGGAAAAAAAACATTAGAAATGATCAAATCTAATGCCATTTTTTTCCAAATAAAGTATATGAAGTCCAGATGGGAGAAATTAATCACTCAATTCCTCAGAGCCTGACAGAAGCAGAACTTGAAAGAGGGCTTCATATCCCCAGCTGCTAAGTTTATGACTCTCCTTCTTTACCGTGAATTAACTCTTCCACTACTACCTGTTTTGGGTTGAATTTTGTCCCCCAATAAGTTATATTTAAATTCATGGTATCTGTGAATATGATCTTATTTGAAAATAAGGTCATCGTAGTCCAATTACTGGTACCTTTAAAAAAGAAAGAAGAGGGAGATTTGCTTTTGATACAGAGGAGAAACGGAGGGAAGAAGGGCATTTGAAGAAGGAGAAGAGATTGGAGTGACGTGCCTACAAACCAAAGGCCACCAAGATTGATGACAACCACCAGAAATTAAAATTTGGCAAGGAAAGATTTACCCTTAGAACCTGAATAGGGAGCATGGTCCTGATGACACCTTAATTTCAGACTTCTAGCATCCAGAACTGAATGAGAATAAATTTCTGTTGTTTTAAGCCATTCTGGTCATTATTAGTTACAGCCCCTCTAGGATATAAACACACTGTCTATCAGTAATAGGTAAATTTTACTACCATATCATGTTAATGAGAGACTGTTCCAATGTCCTCTCCTACCTGCTGCCAACTACATAGAATCAAGTGCCCCACTGATGCATATACTCCAAGTAATCACTGAACTGTGATTTTTCTATTTATTTTTGAGGCCATCCAACCAGTTCATATGCAATATGAGAAAGTGTAACTCACCATTGTATCTGGGCCTCATCCGACCCTCCGAGGGCCCAAATAGAACTAAAAGTTGGAGAAAAGGTGAATTTGCTCTCTATGCTTATTATGAGATATTCATCTATATTTGTCTTTGTTTATGGATGCTCCTGGCTCTTAGGCCTTCAGACATGAACCAAGACTTACACCATTGACCCACTCATTCTCAGGTCTTCAGATTCAAACTGGGACTTATACCATCAGCTCCCCAAACTCAGGCCATGGGTTTGGACTGGAACGTAACCACTGGCTTTTCTGGGCCTGTAGCTTGCTATTGGCAGTTCCTAGGACTTCTCACCCTGCATAGTCACATGATCCAATCCTCCATAATAGATCTCTTTGTATTTATCGATAGTCTATTAGTTCTATTTCTCTTGAGAACGCTCACTAATACATCATAATGGACAACTGATAAATATTTGTTCAATCAAAAGAAAAATGAAAGAAGCCAAAAAAAATCTGAATAGACATTTCATCAAGGGAGAGATATAAATAGTCAACAAGCCCTTGAACAAGCACTCAATATCATTAGTCACTAGAAAAATACAAATTAAAATCACATGCAATACCATTAATTATACACTAGAAGGCTAAAGTTTAAAAAGGCCAATACCATCAAATGGTGTTTGAAATGCTCTCTTCATGATGGGAGTATAAAATGGTAAAATCATTTTGGAAAAAAAGATCTGGCCATTTCTCATAAAAATTAAATATATGCCAATCCTGTCATCCAACAATTTTACTCCTAGGGACTTACTCTTTTCCACTACCCAAAAAGGAAATATATGTCCACAAAGTACTTGTACATGAATATCCATGGAAGCTTTATTAATTAATAATAGCCTAAATCTAGAAGAAAATGGGTATCTATCAACAAGACAATGATAAATAAACCGATATATTTATTCAATAAAATTCATTACTCAGCAATGAAAAGAAATAAATTATTGATCCATAGAATATAAATAAATCTCAAAATAAATAAATCTCAAAAAATAAATAAATAAATCTCAAAAATATTATGCTCAGTAAAATCAGGCTTAAACTAAAGAATAGGCTAGACAATTCTATGCTAAAATAAACCAAAATAATACTTTGCCCTGAGGACATGGAGATGGGACTTGCTGAAGAGGAATATGAGGGAACTGTCTTGGTTTCAAGAGGGAATTGGTTTACACAGGTGTATGCAACTGCCAAAACTCAATAATACATTTATGACTTGTGTAGTTCATTGTATATACATTTTGCAAGAAAATAAAAACTATAAACTATAAATATTGATGATATGTTTAGACGTGAAGAATACTGATATTTGAAACTTAATTTAAAAAGCACCAAAAAATAAAAATAGATTAATTGATGAATGAATAGAAAAGTTAAGTGTATGGATAATTCAAACACATCAAAAGTAAATTGTTCAATTTAGAAAGCATCTATATGGGTGCTCATGGTTAATTCTTTTGACTTTTCTGTAATATTTATAAATGTTTCATTATAAAATGTTAAGTAAGACTCAATAAAATACAAGAGAATTAAAAACCGAGTGAAACAAGAAATAAAAAATTTTAAAAACAACTTGAATTGGCAAAATAAAACCAAATATAGGATTCAAAACATCACAGGTATAGTCATAGAAGAGTCTGATTTAGAGAAATCAACCTTCACTGCTGTAAAGCCTCATGCTGGACTAGAACGCAAGACAAACACGAGTCAGCCTAGATCCGCTGCAGTAAGGTTTATGGAAAAACATCCATTCGCATAGCATGACTTAAAAATCTTCTTCACTGGAACTTGGGCTGTCTATGCATCTCCCTCAGCCAATACTAGAAACCAGCAGACAATAATAGATGGCTGTGCTTTAGCAGAATTCTCAGAGAAAATAATTCCAGCCAGAAAGAAAAATATATCTTCGCCTTATTGGGCTTCTCCCCAGCCCCTAACTAGAAGAATTTGGCAGCTGTACAGGGATAGTGGCCTTGCAGTTTGAGAATGTCTGTCTGAAAGGAAAGACCCTTCTGCCTTTGAACTGCTGCCCCTACCTGCAGAGTTAGAGAAAAATGGAGACAAATGACTACTTTTCAAGAAGGAAGAGGCTGCATGAAATACTGATCACCTGGGGCGTCTTCCTGCCCTCTGAAACCCTGCCCACTTAGGCATATATTGGTATGTTGGTCTTGCAGAGACTATGATTACAGGTCTCATGAGGGGCCATGATCAGGTCTAAGACTTTAGTTATTAAAGTTGGAAACAATAATCTAAGTCACCAAATCCCATTCCATCTTATACAAAAGAAAAGAAGAAAAACAGTCTTATCTGGTTGCTGCATTCAACTGCTCCTGGTGGTCAGAGAAGCATGTAATCTTTAGCACAATTCTTTAGTCGCTCAATAGACAAATGGCTAATGAACATTCACAGAAGTATTTGCAAAACAAACAACAAAAACTTCAATTAATTTTTTTAAAAAACTCCAAGTATGCCTAACCAAGCAATCAGCTGTGAGGAAAGATTAACAAAGCTTTGGGTTTAGCCTCCAAAAATACTGAATTTAAGTCCTGGCTCTAAAGATTTCTGTTTTTTAATTTTTCTTTTTAATTTTAGGCAGGTCATTTCTATTGATGTCAGTTGTGTTTTTTTTTTAAGCCCCATTTTGCAAATTTAATGCTTGCATCATTTGAGATACTAAAGTCTCAAGTAGCCAAACAACCAAATAAAACTAAAACAGCAAAAGGAATTCATTAGTTCTTAGTATTGAAAGTCTTCGGGCAGGACTTCATCTGTAGAAAAATCATAGGGAAGAGGCCATTATTTAACCCCGACTTCCCACACCCCTCGTATTTCATGCCTATATTTCTTGGTTTTGGCTTCTTCCTCACCAACTTTTGCCTTCTTGATCCAACATAGTTGTCAACAAAGGAATGAAATAGAAAATGGAAAATGACAATAGGAACAATTATGTTTACTATGGTAATGACACATTAAGAAAACCTTAGGATTCAAAACTGTAGCCAGTGCAATACCAAACATGCCCCGCCGCAAACTTCTCATTTTTCAAATCATATCTGTTGTAGAGGCTGAAGTCCTAGGACCTGCCACCCCTCTTCTGGTTTACCACTTCCACACCTTGCATATGAAACATTCACCTATGTGGAAGTTGGGTGCCAAGCTGTTCCTCAACTCCAGATTCTTCTTCCCTATTAAGAGAAAACTTTCCCTACATCTGGGTATTATGTGAACTTCCTTGTATTGCTTAAGCATATGGATCAAGTGGTATCTGCAAGCCCCATCAGTAGTATATGCCCCTTACCCTCACTGATGGAGAGGAACCAGGTCTTCTTCACAAGAGGAGAGGGATGGGTACATTCCATCACCCTACATAGGCTGTCGGGAGGGGTCCACTCGCCGTGGGAGACCAGCACACACACAGTTTCTGATTTTGTTGTATTTCTTCTTCTTTCTGTGAGGAAAGCATTGTTCCAACACATGCCTGTGTGTTGAGTCATCCTTGTGACTCTCAACTTGTAGAAGATATGGTGGGTCAAGGTCTGTAGTTTCCTGGTCTGGGAGTTGACATTGTTATGATCTTTGCCATCCACCACGAGGTGGGAATCCTCACCTGGGATTGGTAGCTAGACCTTCCTGCTTGACAATAGCCATTCTGGAAAAGCATCTTTTCAGGTAGTTCAGGGAAAAAGCTCTTTTCCCATATCTCTCTATAAATATCTACATAGGTGTCATTTCTCTTCACGTGAATCCAGTACCTGAATCAAGCAGTCAGTGGGGCCATAGGAATGGGGCCTTTTACCCATCTCAGGAGCTACTATTAGAATCAGTTTCCCTCAGATTACTTTGGCTGAATGTGAAGAGAAATTCAGTACAAAAACTGAAGTATCAATACTAAGAGGGAGGAGTAAGGGATGCTAATGCTCTGAAAGAGGTAATATCTTCAACAAAGCCTAATGGTGGTGAGATATGTGAGGTAATGGACTTGAACACAATTTATAAACCTTGAACCACATATATTTTAAAGTAACAGGCCCTCCAAACCAAAACAATACGAGGACCAGACGCAAATTTAAAGTCATAAACAGAACATTTCCCCAGAAGCACAGAACACTCAAGTGTTTAAAAACAACAGTGAAGTCAAAAGAAACAATTTAAATTAATGGGCCTGCTAAACAAGTCTTACTACAACACAAAAGCAGTGTTCTGAGATCCCATTCTTCTTTTCCTAATTAATGATGAAAATATTTGAGGCAATTAGAGCACTTGAGAGTGAATTAATTATCTTCATCTACTCCAAGAGTGTTTTACACAGTTATTTAAAGCCTAGAAAGTGTTCTGAGGTTTAGGCTGTAACAGTTTTTTGCTAACATACATAAATTATGGCACATAGGATGGAATATTATTTAGACACTAAGAAGCATATTTCAAAGAATATTAACTGAATGTTCATTGAATGCTCAAATTTCCATAACAAAATAATAATTAAAAAAAGCAAGCTCCATGGATAACGTTGTTTTTATTCTATAAGATTTTGTGACATTTTCAAGGATGTTTTCTTGGTTGAAAAAAATCTTTTCTATATTTAAACAAAATAGTCTTTTAAAACAAAGGTTATAAAAAGAGATATAGAAGGACCCAGCAATTCTACTTCAGAGTATTTATCCAAATGAACCCAAAATATTAATTTAAAAAGACATGTACATCCCTGTATTCACTACAGCATTATTTACAATAGCTAAGATATGGAAGTGACCTTAGTGTCCATCGAGAGACAAATCGATAAAGAAGGTGTGGTACATCTATGCAATGGAGTATGACTTGACCATAAAAAAGAAAAAAATCTTGCCATTTATGACAACATGGATGGACCTAGAGGGTATTATGCTAAGTGAAATAAACCATACAAAAATAAATGCCACATGATTTCACTTACATATGGAATGTAAAAAGCAAAATAAATGAAGAAAACAGAAACAAACTCTTAGATACAGAGAACATTTTAATGGTTGCCAGATGGGAGGGGAGTTCAGGGAATGGGTGAAAAAGGGAAAGGGATTATGATGTGCAAATTGCCAGTTATAGAAACAGTCATGGGTATGTAAGTATAGCAAAGGAAATATAGCCAATAACATTGTAATAACTATGCATGGAGTCAGATGGGTACTAGACTTATCGGTGTAATTATTTTGTAAGTTATATAAATTTCCAATCACTATGTTGTACATCTGAAATTAATATAATATGATATGCCAACTATAACTGAAACATAATAAATAAAAAATGTATTAAAAATGTTTATGCTAATTATAGGGCCTAAATTGTAATTGAGCATTCTTATATTTTCCTGTATTTTATCTTTTCTATAATGTTTGTTCTAGCATTACATTGACAAAACAAAATATCTTAAAAGGATTAAAATAATAAAATTATCTCACATAAAGTTAGTGCAAAACACTATTTGCAAAGTACATTCTCTCCCTTTCCAGAAAGATAACTCAGGTCCATATCTACAGTGTGATTTGGTGGTAGGGATGGAGGCAGTACTATTACTCAGAAATACAGGTATCAGCAAGATTGTCTCTTTCCACGTTCCCATCCTTTTAGTGCTTTTCAGCCAAGTCCAAATGTCTTAGTTGGCCTTTGCCTTTGTGTAACAAATATAACTTCTAAATTTTATCTCCCCCTGTCATGCACAACTATATGTGCTTTCTGCATATGATCCGTGATTTTTTCATGTAATATTAACAGAAAGAAAAAGTAATGACTAAACAAAAACATTAAATTATTAGGTATGTGAAATAAATCTGCAGTATAGAAGAGATTTTATATTTCCTAAATTTGGCATTTAAATATTTTTCATGTTAAATAGCAAATCAGATTTTCAAATGAATATTGTGTTTTCTGAAATCAGGAATCATACTGCCTTTATCCAAGAATGTTAGCACACACACTCTAAATTCGGAGGCGGTCAATAGATGCTTATTGAGTTGACGAGCAAACATATGGACTAATAAAGAACAAATCTAAGTGTAAGTGGCTTAGATGTGTTTAGAGAAGTTTGTTTGTTTATGCTATTTAGTATGCATTATAAAATATTTTCTTTCCTTTACAAAAATTTAACACATAATTACATTAAAATTTACCACATAAATTTTTTACTTATGAGTATATTTTATAGAAGTAGGCATTATATGCACAGAGATACCTGTCACCAACCCCCCCATTTAAATATATCTCTATATCAAATAAACAAGCAAAAAAAATCCAAAATTATAAAGAAACAAAAGACAGTGACATATGTACTATGAATATCTAATGGGATGTCTAAAATTGAGTGGCAGACAATTCATATCTATTTTCCCCTTTCTTATAATATTTAGAATCACTTCCTTTGAGCCAGTAAATAATTACATTAGAATGTATCTGAACTTAACAAATGAACTAGATGCCCAATAAATAGTCTTTTCCATATAGTAGTAATTCCACAAATATTTCCGAAGTTTAGTTAAAGCAGATCCATGCTAATTGCAAGAATGACTCCAATTTCTGTGACTGAACTTACATTACTGCTTTTTTTTGAAAACTTTGCATTGTAAGTTTTTCTTTTTAACCCCTTTCAAAGGTGGACTACGATACATAACAAAAGTATGAAGATTTCTGCTTTAGAAGAAAAAGAAAAAAAGAGTTAAAGGGCCTCCTCTCTGAAAAATCATCATAGGATGACTTGTCAAAGACATCATGGTGATGATTTCATCATTTTTTCCCACTAGCTGGCTGTGCTGAAGGCAGGCACAGACCTTCAGGTGGGATGCATCCCACAGTAAAGCCTGAAAGAGAAACCTGCCCTATTTCAAAGCTGCTCTTGTACTTCTAAGCCTGAGTGACAGGGTTCTGATAAATGCTGCTAAAGCAGTGTCACATCCTTCTGTAGCAACTTTGGGGGAAACCTGTGAAATAGGCATTGCTTTATTCAGCCCTTGGCCACCCAACTTTAGTATTCTGTGTACTGCTTAAGATCCAGGGTGCTTCTGTCTTTCCCTGAGTCTTTACCAGGAGTCAGCAAACCTTTGCTAAAGAGCCAGACAGAGCTTTTTTGAATTAATATACAATAAAATGAGACAAACAAGAAAAACAGAGTTTGTCCCTGTGGGCCACATAGTTTCAGAAGGGCTATTACAAAGAGATATGAATATCCCTGCTATGACTATCATTGCATGTGTGTCATGTACAAGAAACTCAAAGGTATATACCCAGAAGTAGCCTTGTTGGATCATATCCTATGGGTATTGAACTAGATCTGAAGAACTCTCAACAACTTACACATTACTTGCTGTACATGAGAATTCTCATTCTCCATATCCCAGCAACACTTGGTTAAGCCCTTTTGTTCCACATCCTAATTAACATTTGGGCGTGTTAGATTTTGTAGTTTTGCCAATATGATAAGTATAAAATTGTATCTCTTTGTAATCTTATTATTATGTATTCTCTTGGTTGTAATTAGGTTGAGTACCCTTCATATGTTTATTGTGTATTTTATATCTTCTTTTATGCTGTACCTGGACAAGTTATTTTTCCATTTTTTTATTGGGCCTCTCAGATTAAAAAATTTTCGATGGATGATTATTATGTATGTAATTTATAATGATTTATATATATCATTTGCACCATTTTAAAGAAAATGGATAAGCCATTTTTCAACTCTCCCAATATGAGTACCTTATAAGTCTACCCTCAAGTCAATCCCCAGGATGCTGTGATTAAGTTTTTAATATCCTTTCTAGTCCTATCTTCTTTTTCTCCGTGATAGTCTTCTGCCATCACATGCCTCTACTAATTAGCAACATCCACCTACAGATCACTTTGGATGAAAAACAACCTTATCAGAGGTCATAAAAGTCACATAATGTCAGAAGTGTAAATAAAACTAGACCCAGCCTCCTCCTTTGAGATAGAAGAACCCTGAAGCCTTTGGTACATGTGTGTCTTGGGGTGTGGGGGTCAAATGGTGACAAGGGCTGTGTTCAGAGTGTTGCCTGAACTAGCAAAGTTAGTTATGGTCAGAGATAGGATGGCATAAGTTTGTTGTTGTTTTAAATCTAATCTCTATTTTTGAAAGTAACTTGAAAATGTTATTTTCTTATTTATGGCATCAGCATATTAGAGAGAAGGAGAGGGTGTGTGTGCCTAGAGCATAAAGAATTGAGGACTTTGGGGACTTTACAAATTGGATTCCATGGAAGCCATGACAGCACTGTCAACTGGCACATAACGGGACCACTCTGAGGGTGTGACAAGACTGCTCAAACAACAGAAATGGCAGCCACCACTGCCTTTGAAAAGCCCCTGACTGCAGGAGTAGATAAGTATTAGGATTGCACCCTGCAAGGACCATATAAGCTGAACACCTCAGACAGAGGTTGCTCAAGCCTGACCTGAGAGCTTCACGAGTGGGTGTGCTGGGAGCTGAGGACTCTGACCTTCTGCCATTGTAGCTGCTGGCTTGGGACCCACATGAAGCTATCTGTGCTGCACGAGCTTGCTGTGGAGAAGCTAAGGACTTTAATCCCTTTGCTCTGTCCTGTAAGACTGTACTTCCGCTGTGTGTGTTTTGTGTTAATCTGCCTAGGTACCTGATTAGTTTATCTGAGAAGGTTCCAAACCTGGCATTGTGGAAAGACACAAATGCATCCACGGGTGTTACTTTGGTAGATACTCTCCTCGCTTGAGACAGATGTGGGTGGGGGGAAGGGGAAGCATGCATTCCTATCGACCACGTGGCAGTGTGGCCATGGGAGTGTTTCTGTCAGGTCTCCCAAAGGGCAAGATATACCCTAAAAAGCTACCTAACTACTTCCAAGAAAAGAGGAAAGGATTTAACTAAAACTCAACTAAATTTCCAATAGTGGTATTTTCTTCTAGCTTTCACCCCCACCAACCAAGTTCAAATAATCTCTTTATGACCTTTCATGGTTAAAGCTGAAATCACCTCATCTTCATTGTACCTCTGCTTTGACATCCAGCCCTCCACCAGGCACTGAGGAATATTAGGGGTGGGAAGTGAAAGCAGTACCAGAGTGTACCACTTATACTTTTCACTTCACAGTACAGCCTTTTGTACTGTCATTAATGCCACTCAGAAGTACAGCTCTGTTTGGAAAAAGAGTTGGCACATTTGCAGAACAGAGAGAGAACACTCATTGAACATTAGTGTAATTTTAGAACGTTCCAAAATATTCATTCCTCCACAGCATCCTACCCTTCTATGTCCTATAAAGCCACATGCTTCAGTCCCTGGAACATTCTCCTTGACTTTTATCATCTGAAGTAAAACTAAAAGCAAGTCTCAAGTAGCAGAGGAAACTCAGTATGTTCTCATTATAGAGAAAATTTTTCTGCCTTAGAGTAGTTCATAAGTCTTTGCAGGAATATATAATGCAATTTTTTAAATGGACAGAAATGAACTATTTGGTGATTAACCATGCTGTGAGCAAAGTCCTAAATCTCACCAGTAGCTAAGTTTGTCTGGTGAACTAGGGGGTAACAACTTCTTAAAAATACATATGTAAAATATTTCACAATATAATATTAGCTATGTGCAATATACCATTGTATATATACACACATATCTATGTGTGTGTGTATGTATGTATATATATATATATATAACAGTTATGTTATAAAATTATATACATACATAATTTATATATGCACATAAATTAATCTTCATACTAAACCTATGAAGTTGATATCACATCTCTCAGCTCAGGAAATAAGGCACAGAAAAGTTAATAAAAAATGCCCAAGGTCACAGAACAAATAAATTGCAACCTGACTTCAGGGTCCGCACTGATGGTCACTTCTCTATAACTCCTCTCAAACAGAAAATGAGAGGGAAGTATAAGGTCTATAAAATGTTGAAATTTGGCTTGGGGATAGTCTGGGAAAGTCATTTGGGGCTTGTATTCGAAACAAATGGTCATGCTTTTTTGGGGGAAAGCAAAGGTTTTTAAGTAGATAAGGAATTTTCTTTAAAGTTTCAAACTCTTCATTCTCAGAAATGTAATACATTTGTCATCTAGGAATTCATAGAGTAGATTTGAAGACAGAAGACTAAGATTTAAACTCTGATACTAACTGTATTCTGGGCCAAGTTAATAGTTTGATCTACTCAATGTTCTAGCTCACAAAACAAAAGCCTTCTTGAATTTGCCATTATCCACTGAACACCTTCCATGCACAAGTTATGCACTATGTGTCAAGAAGCACATGAGACACCAGCAGTCAACTTGCAGAAAATGGAATGAGAAGTCAGTGACTATATTGTAACTTCTTAATCGGTTCAGGCTGCTGTAACAAAGTACCTCAGACAGGGTAGCTAAAACACAGATTATTTCTCATCATTCTGGGGGCAGGAAGACCATGATCATGGAACTGGCAGGTTAAGCATCTAGTGAGGGCCCTCTTCCTGGTCCACAGACAGCAGTCTTGTTGTGTCCTCACATGGTGAAAAAGGATGAGTAAGCTCCATGGGATCCCCTTAAAGGATACTAATGTCCTTCAGGATGGCTCTGCTTTCATGATCTGCTTACCTCCCAAACATCTCACCTCCTAATGCAATTACATTGGTGGTTAGGATTTTCTTTTCTTTTTTCAGGTTTATTCATGTATAATTGACAAAATGTTTACATGTTTAAAGTTATAACATGATGACTCAATATCCATACACATTATGAAAATTCCTACATTGAGTTAATTTAACACATCCTTAACATTTTTCTTTTTTGGTCGGAACAATTAAGTTCTACTCTCTTAGCAATTTTCAATTATACATTATAGTATTATCAGCTCTAATCACCTTGCTATACATTAGAGCCTTAGATTTCATCTTATAGCTGAAAATTTGCACCCGTTTACCAAACTCTCTCCATTTCCCCCTTCCATAGGAAATGAGCATTCTACTCTGAATTGTAGTTTTTAAATAGACTCCACATATAAGTGATACCATGCAGTATTTGCCTTTCTCTTTTTGGCTTTTTTTACTTAGCATAATGCCCTACAGGTTTATCCATGTTGTTGCAAGTGGCAGGATTTCCTTTTTTAAAAATTATTTTTAGGCTAAATAATATTCCAGTCAAGCTGATAGATGTCTTTTGATTATAGAATTTAGTTAATATTAATTTAAAGTCATTATTGATAGGTATAGACTTACTATTGAGATTTTGTTCATTATTTTCTGGCTTTTTATAGTTCCTTTCTTTTTTCCTTCCTCTTTTGCTCCCTTCTTTTATGATTTTATGAATTTTTGCAGTGGTATATATTTCTCTCTCTCTTTGTTTAATTTCTTTTTTATGTATCTACTTTAGGTTTTTGTTTTGTAGTCACAATTAGGCTTACATAAAACATAATATTCTATTTTAAGTGCATGACAACTTATTTTTGAATGCATATAAAAGCTTTCCTTTTTCATACTCCCACACCCTCATTTTGCTTTTAGTGTCACAATTTATTGTAAAAAATTATTGTAGTTATGATTATACTTAGTATTTTTGTCTCAACCTGTATACTAGAGTTATAAGTGATTTACCTACCACCATTACAATATTAGAATATTCTGAATTTAGCATTATATATATATAATTAAATATATACATACATATGTACATATATGTATGTACCTTTACTAAAAAGTTTTATACTTTCATGTTTTCTTTCTACTAATTAGTGCCCACTTACTGCAACTGGAAGAACTCCTTGTGAGCTCATCTAATAGTGATGAGCTAACTCTTTCAGCTCTTGCTTGTCTGGGAAACTCTCTCCTTTAAATCTGAAGAACAACTTTGCCAGGCAAATAACTTTGGGTTGGTTGCCTCTGAAACCTTTGTGACTGTACAAGCCACGTTCTTCGTTCTTAGGAGCTCCCGGAAGTCGAGGGTATGCCGAGACCAATTGGCTCCCAGAGCTGTGATTCAAGAGCCAGTCCTAGTATGACAGCTGTAACAGTTGGGATGCTGGATATGTAAACAGGCACTCTCCAGGAAGAAGTTGGAGACTTGGTTTTCCTGTTGGAGAGAGAGCCAAAGGGAGAATGCAGGGGACGTGTCATCCGCTTTTTTCAGTCTCTGGGGACAATCTCAGCCAAACTCCTTCTGGAAAAAACTTGGAGATGGTCATTTTTGTCTGGGAGGGGGAAAATGGGGGATGTGGTTAAGGGGGTGGGAATGAGGGTAAAAACAAAAGCTGTGGGGAGTGATCACACACACTTCTTCAATTGCTTCTTTGTCTACTATCTCCTGTGGGCCTCATGAATACAAGCCCCAGCTGGCTCTTGGAACTAAGTGATTGGGGTCTGTCTCTTGGATGGCAGCTTTAAAAAGTTAAGGCATTGTATGTGTGGTCCACACCCTTCACTCCTCAGAGAGAACTGAGGCTCTCTCCTGATTGTATGGAGCAGTGTCAAGGGTGGGGTTTATGACAAGGGCATGTCTAAGCCTTTTCTACACATGTTGATGTGGATATTTTCTCAGTCCTCAATATGTAAGAGTTACTCAGCTAGTTCCTGTATTTCTGACCCATGTATCTTTGGTGTATTTGTATGAGGAAGGAAATTCCGAAGTCTCCTATGTCATCTTCTTGGTGACACCCCTGGTTTTAGGATTTCAACATATGAACTTGGGGAAAACATAAAAACCTCTTCTCAGTGCTAAGTTCACCTTGCTGGTATTGTCCTTGAAGCCATTTAAGACTATTACTTTATTTGGAAAGCATGTTGGTACCATGTTCATAATAAGACAAGCACATATTTGGATAGAACCTTAGTTCTATTTTTTAAAATCCAGCATTAATTACAACCTCTCTAGTGCGCTGTGGTTATTCCCCCCTCCTTGCTTACTGGCTCCTTCACTTTAACCATCCTTGTATATGTTATGATTTTGTGGATAAAAGTCAATGAGGCTTGAGAGGGTGACTGGTAGAGGTTCCTCTCTTAACGGACTCTGCTTTTTTCCAGCCATTGCAGCTTGAATATACAGAATGTGCCCACAGGGCATTTTATTTGCAAATGTCAGTTTATTCTCTAGCTTCCCAAAAGTGCTTGGAGAATTGCAGCTGAAGCTGTGTGTATAGCTGTCATCCTTAGGGGCCCTGCGATGCCCTTCTCAAATGCTCCATTTGCAACATTTGTCATACAGCCACTTATCTTTCTGCCACAGCCTTTAAATATCTGCCCTGATGTAGACTCTAAGATTTAGTATCACAAAGTATCACTGTGTAAGTTGTACAAGAATTATTGAGGTGAGGTACATAGATGAATAACCAAAGTCTCTAACCTTCCATTAGCAAGATGGACATCAACATAAATAACAAGAAGGGATTAATAAAATAGCATGCCCAAGGATTGTACAGGCAAATAGAAGGAGCTGATTCCAATACTTTAAATTAGATCCCTGGACCCTACAGTGCTGGATCCACTCTAAAATCTTAGTTTCTTTGAGTTTAGTTTTCTCATCTGTAAAGAGTTTGAACTCAATGGTGTCTAAATTACCTCCTACCCTTCATGTTCTCATGTCCTTGCAAATCAGTACACCTTCCAGAGGCTGTACTCCTCCACCCATAAAATGGGGATTTAATAACCTACACAGGGTTGGCACATAATAGGTGATCAGTAAATGGTGGTGGATATCTTTGAAATTTTTACTGTTGATACTGAGTGTAGGTAGTCTTGGTGGTAAGACTGGAGGAACTGAGTTTATAGTTGTTCAGTTCCCTCAAGACTCTACGAACTGTTCTATTGTATTACATTTGCTCCTTTTGAATTATCAAGGTGTGAATGTTTAAAGACTTATCACTAAAATCCTGGTGAAATGAAGGTATGTGACTGTAGTTGATGAGGATAGTAATACCTTAAACATGCACACTAATACCTCTGTTATCAGTTATCTTTACATAGGGAAAATAAACTAAAGCTTCTATTAGAGCTAGTAAAAAAAGGAGGGGGGGAACTTTATGACTTTAACTCAATCAATAAACCAAAGAAATTAGGAGCAAATACTTTACAAACAAACAAACCTAAATAGAAAACAGACTTTGGTATTGGTGTTCACCCAGTGGTCACACACCATGAGGACTCGGAAGGTGGCTGGAGATGACCATTAAGGGTAAGAAGTCCACATCCGGAAGATTCCGGTAGGTTCTAAAGGGAACCATATCCTTCAGCTCTGGAAATTGTTTGCTATGTGTGGATGAGTCCTCGGTGTTGCCTTGTATCTGTTTGTTTGCTTTCAAAAGAAGTTAGAAGTCTGAATTCTTATGGGAAGTTTCTTGATTTTTAAATGTTGGCAAATTATTAAGTGATTTTTAAAAATCAACTAATACCATAGTCCACAAATAATGAAATGTATGTATTTGAGGAAAATTTGACCAGTGATGTCAGATAGACACCTCTGAATTCAGCTTTCAGGCATGTTATATGGAAGCAGCACTCAATAGGGAGGAAGAGAAAGGTAGAAGAGTAGAGAGAAGCAGGATCTCTTCAATCTAAATCACTAAGAAACACCACCGGAGTTTCAACACCCTCCCATCACCAGTCATATAACGATTCTACATCAGTAGTGCCTCAGGTTAAATGGACTGCCTACAGCACCTATTTCGAAGAATATTGAATATACAATTGTATTTTTCTTCTGGATATGCACAGAGGCACAGGCAGACAGATATTAGAGCTGGAGTTGCCTTCGGAATTGTCTATCCAAATTACTTTTAAACTTTTGAATTGACTTTCAGAGAAGCTAAGAGATTTGCCTATAGTCAGCTGGTTAATAGCAAAGTTCCTATAATAACCCATTTTTTTTATTTCATCTGAAGAGAGTCCATAGCTTCTTGATTCAAATTATTGATAAACTATCCACTTTTCCAACTCAGAGATAATGAAGTCAATCTTCTTTTCGCTGATAAAATTATAAGATCTTTTAAGCCCACCTTCAAGGATTTCGTACATGGGCGGAGGCTCGCAGCAGCAGGGAAATGGAGCAGCAATGATTTAGAAGTTCACTATAGCCTTTGATCACTGGTGCACTTTGTCCTGCTGTGAATTCCATAGATGGCGTTTTCTCAGGGAGTTGTATAACTTTCTTGCTTATGTAGTTGAAATAAATCTCTTCTAAACCCAGTTATCTTGCCCCCCTGCCCAGTTCTTTATTAGCTACAGGTTGCAAGGCAGGTTTGGAAGCTTGTCCCCAGCCAAGTTTCGTGCGTGGTATGCTACTGCCCTCTGCTGGTGGAACTAGCTCCATTATATATTTAGTCCAGGGTCAGAGGCAAATTTCGTGATGGACTTCCAAGGACACTAACAAAAGATCTATTACATTTAGGAATTTAATTAAGCAAATGACTTTCACCAAGGACAAATGGCGTGTGTGTGTGTATGTGTTGGGGACATCAGGCCTGTGGGTTCATTGTTATGGGAAGGAAGAAAGAAATTAAACAAAAAGCCAGTTAAATTATACTACTTGCTTTTCCACAATTAAAAGAGGAAAGTTCTGTAAAATATTCATTGGTTTGTTTGAAGTATAGGTGGTTCTCAGCCCCAGAATTCAATTCAGACATAGTCAGAATGATCGATGCTGGCTTGAAACAGTAAAGAAAGACTATATTTTGTAACCAGTATGATCTGTCTGCTGTCTCCTTTATGAGACAGTGGCACATGGATAGTCAAATGTACCCTTTCCTTTTTCTCATTAGTTCCAAGTTGGAGGAGAGTTGGGATTTTGTCTATATTTATAGCATATGTAATAATGCACTGGAAAAACTCTGAGCATAAATTTGGCAGGAAAGAAGGGATATCTCTGTCAATATAAGCAGTCTCAGCAGTTTCTATGTTATTAATGTGCCTCAAAAATCTGTAGAAGCTGCATATCTATTAAAGTAGTAAATTATTTTTCTGCCAGCTGTGTATATTCCTCTAACTCTGGATTCAACCAGTTTTCAACATATAGTGAAAGAAATGCCATGTGGAAAACCTCAGACTAGAAAAAATGTATTTAAAGCCAAAAATTAATACTTGACTTATTCTGGAAAAAGATTATTTTCTTAAACAATGTTATTTAAATTTACTGGCTAGATGAGTGTTAGGATTTTATTTTTTTCTCACAACATTTTACTTAAGGCCTTGTATTTCAATATTGATAAAAATAAACCAATATTACTATAAAGATATCACCCAGAACATTCAAAATACTGTTTATTAATAAAATCAGAGTTCATAGATATCTCAAAAATAATACTTTAGCTATGATTCCACAAGCATCCCCTTTACCATTTTGGCTTATCATCTATGTGTGTGTGTATGTATGTATGTATGTATGTATGTATGTATGTATCTATTTATCTATCATATATCTTTCTATCAATACCTATCTAGTACAGATATATTCAATAGACCTGATAAGTTGGAATGATCAAGGTATAATATCTAGTCCTATCTGCGTTAAATACATATAGTTAAATGCATGACACTAGTAAATTCTATTCCATAGGTGAGAAACTAATTACTTATTCTCCAACTTTTCAAGTGTCCATATGTATATTTCTTAATTGGACAACATCTCTGAAAATATTTCTTTGCTTGAATCTTATGTCTGTTTTTTCCTGCACACTGGTGGTTTCCCACATCATTTCTACTTTAGATATATTTTTAAAAAGCTTTATTGAGATATAACTTACATACTATACATTTCAGCTATTAAAGTTGTAGAATTCAATAGCTTGTCATATGGTCATAGTGTTGTGCAACTATCACCAAAATCTAACTCGAGAAAAATTTTGTCACCCCAGAAAGAAATCCTATTCAAATTAGCAATCACTCCCAAATCTTCTCCCACCCCACACCCCCAGCCTAAGTAAGGCCCAGCCTAAGGAAAACATTAATCTATCTTCTGTCTCTACAGATTTACCTTTTCTGAACATTTCATGTCAATGGAATAATGACATATATGGTGTTTGTGACTGGCTTGTTTTACTTAATATAATATTTTCAAGGTTCACCCATGTCGTAACCTGTATCACTACTTCATTACTTTTTTTGGTTTAATAATATTTCATTGTATGTATATACCATTTTATTTATTGGATAATGGACATTTGGGTTGTAACACTTTTTGGCTACTATGAATAATGTTGCAATAAGCATTCATGTACAAGTTTTTATGTGGATATGTGCTTTCATTTCTCTAGGAGTGACACTGTTTGGTCATATAATAACTCTATGTTTAATTTTTTGGGAAAATGCACTGTTTTCCAAAGCAGTTTCACCATTTTACATTTCACCATTTTACATATACTACCAGTAATGTATGAGAGTTCCATTTTTCCATATTATTTTCAACACTGCCATTGTCTGTCTTTTTTATTATAACTTTCCTAGTGGGTATAAAGTGGTATTTCATTTTAATTTTGATTTGTATTTCCCTGATGGCTAATAATGTTAAGCAACTTTTCATGTGTTTCTTGGCTATTTGTATATCTTCTTTGGAGAAATGGAAAAATGACTATTCAGATCCTTTGCCAAATTTTAATTAGTTTGTATATCTTTTAATGATTGAGTTCTAAGAGCATTTATATATTCTAGATACTAATCTCTTACCAACAATATTATTTGCAGATATCTTATTTTATTTTGTGAGCTATCTTTTCATTTTCTTAATAATATCATTTGTAGCACAAAAGATTTTAGTTTTAATAAAGTCCAAATTATCTATTTTTTTCTTTTGTTCCTTGTGCTTTTGGTGTATAGAAGACATTGCTAAATCAAAATCACAAGAACTTACTTTTACATTTTATTTTAAGAGGGTTTTTTTTTTTTAGCTTTAGCTTTCGTGTTTAGGTCTATGATATACTTTGATTTAATTTTTGTATATAATGTAAGGAAGAAGTCCAACTCCATTCCTTTGTATATGAATATACAGTTGTATAGCATCATTTGTTGAAAATAATATGTTTCTCTCAATTAATTCTCATGGTACACTTTTTGAAAATTAATTGCCCATAAATGTAAGGATTTATTTCTGGACTCTCCAATCTGTTCCACTGATTTATATATCTATCCTTATGTTAGTACCACACTGTCTCACTCAGGATTTGCAACAAATTTTGCAACTGGCAAGTACATGTCCTCCAAATTTGTTCTTGTACTTTAAGTGTCAAAAGTATTTTTCTAAATTGGACAACTTTTTTGAAAATATTTTTTTCTGCTCTAAAGTGTTAAGAAGTTGGAATGATCAACTGTTGTGGAAGCTTCTTCCTACGCATTAGTAGCTGCCTCAGTAATTTCCACCTTGTTCTTTTTAGTTGAAACAAATTACTTGGTTTTAATATGTAAACCAAAATTTACTATGTAATTTCAAACAAATGTGAGGAATTTTAACAAACCTTCTTTTAGTTTGTGTTTATTTTGTTTCTAGAAGCTTTTCCAAGACAGAAACATATTGCATTGGCCTCTCTGGTTCAGTTGGGCAAAGAATCAGAATTGTAGGTATTAGCTTTCAGCTGGCTCAGGTCAGTTGCCACACATTGGAAGCTATGGGTCTCTTTTTTGAGAGATAAGAATGAACAAAAGGAACTAGAAAGCAGAGAAGTGAGTACAAATGCCATTGAAAAAGTAAACCAAAAAATAAAAATAAGTTAATTCCAAATTTTGTTGTTGTTGTTATGTTTTATCTTCAGAAAAGCATTAAATTTGGTTGTTAGAACTGTTATCATGGGAAGAAACAGACATTTGCTTAAAGATGCTAATTTGTTTGCAGCAAAGAAGATAAAGATTCTAATAAAACCTAGAATCATCCCATAATTTTCCAGGAAGACTTGACTATTTATTCCAAAGTGCTAGTTTTGAGATAAACAAGAAACTTAGCAAAGATAACTTGACCAAAATTGTTTAGATAGCAAGTGTCTAAGTCAGTACTAAAGCCAAGATCCCCTGCTTCCAAATCAGATTTCACTGAGGTTTACCTTCAGAAGAAGTATAACAAGTGACTTTTATTCAAAGAGAAAAGATGAGAGGAGAGAAAATGAATTACTTTTTAATATTACTATCTATCTTGAACCTTATTGTTTTGAAAGGGGCTGACCTCACTCTATTCCAGAAGTATAACTGTGATATACATCTGGCTAAACCAGTGCTTTGTACCACAATTAATCAATTGGTCCATAATTTTGAAACTCATAAGCGATAGAGTGGTACCTTTTCTTTCCTAGTACACTTAAATACATGATGCATGTCAACCTGGAGCTATTCACAGTCTCTTGCCATTATGAAAATAGAGCCTGAGTGAAGATTATGCCAATAAAGAGAAATAGGCAAGATGAACAACAAAAAGCTTCTAAGTATATTGTCAGAGATTATTTGTAACTTACTCTAAGTTGTATTTTTCTGTCACTTGCACCCACAAAGCTCCTAATAGATATATCACAGAGTATTATTGTGACTTCTAGAAATAGAGAGACAGAGAGAGAGAGAGAGAGAGAGACAGAGAGACAGAGAATTTCTGTTCAAAAAATACACTTGAATTGAAGAAGAAACAGAATATTAGGGAAATCACCAAGCCAATTCCTAGAATGATCCTTCTAAAGTTACTCTGTAAAGTTTGAGTCATGGAGGAGCATGACAAATAGTGACTCCAATTGGTAAAAAGGAAGGGTACAAAACCAAAGGCAGTCTTTTACCAATGGGCCTTCAAATCAAGAACAATATACTTAATACCTCCATTCCTCATAATTTTCTATTCTTTTATGTAAGTTTAACCTTTCTTTGCCTCTTAGAGATTAATGTTAGAGGAAGAATAAAAATGCAAAGAGCTTAATTAAGGCTCTTCACAAATGAGCTTAATAAAAAAGTTAAGTTTACTTTTTTATCATATGGTCTGCCAGTGTGGCTTTTTCAAAGGAACAGGAAAGTATGCATTTTTATTTCTTTAAAATAGCTTAATTCACTGGCTTGCCGTTTCTAAGCCTAAAAATATCTCTGAAAAATGTTTAAAAAGGATAACATATCAAAGGCCACCATTTTTCTTATCTCTAAAAATTTTTCTCAAAGTAGAATTTTGTCATTTCACATTTTCATAAATACCATTCATGAAGAAGCTTTTCAGGAGCAAGGGAAAAATGAAAAAAGAAGTTTGGTAATAAGAATAAATTTTAGCCAGTAAATGTGTTTCAGAAAGTCCATCAGCCTTCACAACACTATTCTCAGTCTCTGCTTTGCACCAAGATTTCAGATTATTGAAAAGGTATTGCAAAGGAAGTCTAATGACTTGGTGACTTCTTACCCATTTCTTATTCTTTTTTGAGGCTTTTGACACTTCCTTACTATGTGTGTTAGCAAATTGCTCCTAGCTTGAGAAGTGTTCCCATACTTTCCTGCTGGGTCTCCTTAAGTCTCACTGTTAGCTCCAGGGGAGAGGTAGAATAGATGTTAGAGAAGAACTAAAATGCATGCAATGTTTGTATAATCAAGAAGAAAAATAAAAATTATAGAAAAAGGCAATCGAAGATGAAAGGAAACATATTTACATGTATATAAGTGAAAGAGTGATGATAGCTTATCTGACTTCAAGGATCCATTTTTTCTGATGAAATGAATATTGATTTCATTTGGGCTGACAATGGCCCTTCTCAAGGACTCAACTCCCCAGATTTCCTTGCAGCCATAGTAGCCATATAACCCAATTCTAGCCAATGGGATGTTAACTAAGTCACATACTTTTGACACTTGCTTTTTAACTTTCTCATTCTTTTTTTCTTTCCAAGATGAGGATGTGATTCCTAGAATTCAAGAAATTATTGTGTGACCCTGAGGATGAAACCATAGGAAACTACTTGGACTGCCAGTTTTTCTCGACACATTAGAAAAATAAATCCCCTTGAATGTGTATACTATTGAGTATTGGGAGGCATCTAGATATAATCACAATATGTTTGCATATGTGACCCTGTGTGTACTGTAAATTACATTGCAACCTATATCCCAGGTCAAGAAATAATCTTCTAAAACATGTGAAAGAACTCCATAAATGGATTTACCAACATTTATATAATCAGATCCATCTCGCAAATGTTTAGGCTATAGTTTCCAAACCGGCTCCATATTATTCCCTCACAGGAATAGAAGTGTGTGTGTGTGTGTGTGTGTGTGTGTGTGTGTGTGTGTGTGTGTGTGTGTGTGTGTGT